>CAFUXE010000285.1:224621-244391 GCA_903364295.1 Serranus cabrilla | reverse complement strand
AAAAAACACTGTTCAGTTACGGTTAAAAAAAATCATACTGTTTTAAAACATTTTTTTATGCAACGTGGGATCAACATTTAGTTTTTCATCTGTTTAGTTTATTTTAGTCTATTTTACTTTGTTCTAACGTCTATGTGAGGGTGTGTGTTTCTCTGTGTGTCTCACACACACTAAGCTAAGAGTCCGTTGTACTAAACTGAAGCACAGGAGCACTGAAGCACAAGCTGCCGTTAAACAGATGCATTTTTATTGTTTGAAGTTTGGTTGAGAGAGCATGTTGTGGTACACGAGTGGCTCTTGAACTGATATTTTGTTACCAAGCAACAATGAGGACGGAATACCGGATTTTATGCCAATAGACTCTATGACAACCCTGAACTACAGCAGCGTGTCTGGAAATAGCTGTCAGGTGAAGCAAACACAGGATTGTTTCCACTTTATTTAGGAAGATTAAACTTGATTACGGCATTGGACAAGGGTTTTATTTTGGTAGGGAGACGACCATTTCGAGTAACGTGCGCGCGCGTGTGTGTGTGTGTGTGTATGTGTGGATGGAAAGTAAAAGCTTAGTTCAGTTTTACTACATACTGCGGCTCCATTTATCTCTTTGTTGGGAGTTTTTTTCTCTCTGCTGACTCTGGATTGTTGCCGTCACCCTCTGGTTGAAATGCGTCGCAGACAGTGTGTTCAGTATTCTTCTGTTGGGCCTCTGACCGCTGTGAAGTGTTTGACTTTGCATTACATGACTAAAAAAGCAACATTATGTTAAACAAAAAACATCTTGCTGTATTATTGATTCAACTCTCAAAAAGCTCAACATATCTGCTTCTGGTTTGATTTTATTGACAGTAGGTGTGTTTCCATCCATTCATTTTCAATCTGCACCACCTGGAGTTTTCCACTGAAAAAAAAGGAATATCCCAAATACTTACTGTGTTGCAGAATGGGACAAACTGCAATGGAAGGGACATTACCAATGAATCACGACGTGTGATAAGCAGCATGTTTTTGACTTGTGGCCGCTGAAGAGATTAAAGGCGTACTATGCAGGAATGTCACTTCCTGTTTGTAGACACAACAACAACATTCAAACTCGGCCCCTCCCACACAGCTCAAAAGTGAAATCGAACCCCAGATTCACTCTCGTTTTTAAACAAGCTTCGTAGAAAAACCTTGTTCGCATTTTCTCAGCATGGTATTCTGGATTTTCGTACGTTTGAGGTGACAACCAGAAACCTCCTGTGCAAAGCAACATGAAAAGAAAAGAGTGAAAACAGTCAGATCAGGTCTATATATTCTTTTTAAAGGGAAAATCTTTGAAAATTGTGACTGCTAAAAATATTATCAAACCTAAATTCCATATACATTTTTTTAAATGAATGGAGCTCTTTCAAATACTTTCTTTGTGTTCCAGTTCCCATACTTCCAAAGAAAAATGACATGATTTAGAAAGCAGCCTTTATCTTGTACCGTGCTCCTTACCCGCAGTGGTTTAATGGTACCTGACAGGAGAATTAGTGCCACCAACTACTCAAGCCAGCTCCTAATATTTGCCTAACAGCCATCACATTCATTTGCATTTTCTTTTGTTTAAAATTGGCTCTAATATTTGGAGGGAAACTTGTGACCAAACACCAACTGTCATCAGATCTTGATTTACATGCTGCTAAATCCTGATTGGAAGTCTGTGGCATTATCTTTTTTTACAGAGCCCCGCCCACCTCAAACCAGTGCAAAGAGCACAAATAAAAACTCTGAGATCTTCCTGTGGAATAACCAAAACTGTTAAAACTTTGTCAGAAAACGGTGTGAATGAGAAGCTTCACTGTCATTGTGTCAGTTCAACACATGCATCAGTGTCATTGTGCAGAACACTGACAGAGCTGCCTGCATTTCAGACATGGAAATGTTTCTTTTTCTTTTTTAACCAGTGTATCCTGTTGGTACCTTTCCTCACCTTTATATTCAGTCTGTGTCAGTCCTGTAAGTGTTGGATTGGCCTGTTGATTTAGGCCACAAAAGGGAAGAAACATGCCATTTACTTTTTGCATCGTTTGTGGTTTGGCTTGACGTGGCGTGGAGGTGAAATTGTTTAACTCTGGGGGGATTTATTGGAGAAAAGCTTGTAGGACATTTAAAAGCATATTATAGCCATTTCCCTTGTATTCTTTTCTTTACAAATGAAACATTTGTATTTTTATTTTGTTTCCTGAACATAGGATGACTGGATTTGCTACATGAGGCAGCTGCATTGCTTCTAGGGAATAGTGGACTGTCTTTTCTTTGCATATGCATGTGAAAATAACAAAAATATCTGTTCTGCTAAGGAGCTTATGGCAGCATTGGTTTTACTTCTATGTGGACTGCATCATTAAAGACAAAGTTGTAGTTTACACAAGGGCAAAAAAAAAAAATTCAAAAAAAGAAAGAAAACCTGCAATGAGGGGAAATGTGAATAGCATGTGAAGTCATTGCAATCAACACCATGGGGTTATTTTTTATTTTTCTAAGCTAGTGTTTTTAAATGGTCTTGGTTTACAGAAGTGTAAATAGACATTTCCATTTCCTTTCTTATCATTTTTGTTTTCAAGTAACTTTTTTGTTGACTTTTATACAGTTCCACAGAAGTTTGAACTAACTAAACAGTGGTTTAAAAGGTTTTTATCTGTTGTTCTGATGCCCTGAATGCATCCACATTTACAGCAGGTGCCAAAACAGTCACCTTTCATTTTCTAATCTCCAGTAACCTTTTGTTTTTATGCATATCGATTCATGTTCTCCCAAACAGTGTTCTGTTTGTTCGTTTGTTTCCAGAAATTATCCTACAGACTGTACATTGAGGTAAATTACATAAAAATGTAGAATAAAGATAGTTTTTCATAATTTGCTTGTTGTGTTGTTTGTATCTTATAATGGTGTTGGGCTTCATTACCAACAGCTCAGTTATTGTAAAAAAAAAAAATGAAATGAAGTCAGCATTCTGCAGAATGTTTTTTTTCCTTATTTTTCTTTTGGTGCTATCTATTTTGATGCTAGTTCTTATGTTCTTTTACTCTGGTTTATTGTGAAGGATTAAGTGGCATCTAGCAGTGAATTTGCAGATTGCACCAAACTGGACACCCATCCGTCCCAAGGTTAATCTGGCCCGGTTGTAATATGTAATGTGTTAAAACAGTCGTGTTGACCAAACAAACCCACAACGGGGTGGGAGTGTGGGTACCTAAAGAAGTTGTTTTCATTGTCCTTAGACTTATGTAATGACTGGTGTGGACTTGCATCACATGGGGGTTCACACACAACAAGCTAAGCTGAACAGCGATGATGACAAATCAAACAGACTATAGTGCTTTGTTGTAAAGGAGACACTTAATAATGGGATAACGGTTCGCTAGAATCAAGTGCTTCAAGTCAGCAAACTGACTATATTTAGCAACTTGTGTCTAAAGTTTTCCAACATGAGCCACTGCAAACTGTGTAGCATCAAAACCCCTGAGTGTGTCATACTGAATACATTTGCATTTCATTGCTTATGAGCGCAACTATTCTGGTGTGAGTATCAATACAAAGTGTGTGTATATATTATTCAGAGGAAAGTCATTTATACTGTTTTTATAGTTAAAGCGTACCAAAAAACCTTGACAGAAACATTTCACAGCAGCAGCTTTTGGTTGAGTACATTGAGTCACCGACTGTCTGTCTGTTAATCATTCACTTTTTTATTAAACCACCAGCTGGAGGAGGCAATGGGAATGTCGTCATCAGGTAGAAGAAGCATTATGGACAGCACATGGGTACAGTAGCAGCATTGGGATGGACAAAAGACCAGTTAAACACAGGCCTGCAAAGCATTCACATAATGGGAGGATGGTGATCTGCAGAGGATGGCGTTTTCAGAGAAAAAGATAATGTGTGTGTATAACAGAATATCGAAAGATCCCAGTCGCAGCTGATGCATCCCCCAGTGTTTCCTGTTGTGCGTTTGGACTTTTGAATTGTCGTTATGCTTCTCTTGTCAGGCACTGAGTCTGTAAAGCGGAGTATGAACGTCCCAAGCACAACCTTGCAATGCAATCATCATTCATTGCTGTATCTCTGGAGTGATTGTCCCTGCAGAGCAGGAGCGGGGCCTGCTGCATAGGAGCACTTTCAAGTAAACAATAAACAACAGCGAACACAGCTGCAAACAATGCAGACACACTCTGTGTCTGGTTATACAACCGAGACGCCCCCCGTGGCTGAGCAGATAGAAGGGCCATGTGTGCTGTTTTCAGGGCTGTTACACACACAGTGGATTACATGTGGAAACAGCGACCACCAGTGGTTACAAACTGCAACTGAACATTCAAAAGAATTCAGCTTTAGGACACTGATGTTGCCTGTAAGGTGGCAAGAAAACTGCCAGCATATAGTACAACTCCCATTCCGAAAAAGTTGGGACGCTAAAACATAAATAAAAACAGAATGCGTCAAGAGCGTATATTTACAAAAACAAAAGTCAGTTTCAACATAAAATAAATTGATTTTGTATCTTTTCTTTTAAGCAAATTCATTTCTGTTTTATTTACGTTTAAAGAATGTCCCAACTGATTTTAATGAGTTGTACATTTAATGTTAATGAACAGGCCTGGATGTGAAATCAAAGGATATTTTTAGTTAAAGAGTTAAAACTCTACGCCCCTAAAGATATAAAGTAAACAGAATTATTCTACACTATGTAGCTTTAGAGAAAAAAAATCAAGCATACAGTATCTTAAAAGTCATTCCTGTCTTATGAGGTAAAACAATAGGTAAAGCAAAAAAAAAAAAAAAACATACTAAAAAGGCCAAGAAATAGTTGGACATTTACACTGAACATTTTTTTGTGAGGATTAGATGAGAAGATTGAGATCACCATGTGCCACATATGAAGCTAACCTACAGCTTAGCTAGCATAAATACTGAAAGGAAACAGCTAGCCTGGCTCTGTCTAATGGTAACAAAATTCCCCTTACATTACACAATTACATAAATGAGCTTTAGACATGCTATAAGGGGGAGTTTATAACTTTTGAACAAAGACTGGCTAGCTGTGTCCCCCTTTACCATGGAGGTAGGAGACGTTAGCTAAATTTAGCATACAGACTAAAGATTGTTACTTAAACCAAAAAGTCAGAGAAATAGTTGCATATAAGCATGTAAACAACTGAAAAATATCAAAACTTGTGGAGCGCGTATTTAAAAAATGATGCCCACTAGATATATAACTTGTAAATTAGCGTTACGTTAATTGTTAAAAGGTCAAGCTGTTTGTTTTTTGCAGTCCACTGTTTTGGCATATGGTCATGGTGCATTAGTGAGCCTAAAACCCAACCAATAATGAATATATCAAATAATATATCATATATCTGTTGATATATGCAAATACATTATGCATATAAATGTAATAATGATTTAATTAATGACTTAAGCCATATATTTTAGCAGAAAAATATTACTCGGTTTCACAATGTGTTAAACTTTCTGAACTTGTTTAGCATAAATGCTACCTTCCTAGTGCATACTGTCTGTTCGTTTGTCTGCTGCAAAGGTTCAAAATACTCAATTTTTTATCAGGGAAAAAAAACGGAAGGAGGAAATCTGCAGAAACAAACAAATTACTTTTACATTTGTACACAGATTCAGGCTAGCTTGCTGTTCATCCTTTTTCCAGTCTTTATGCTAGGCTAAGCTAACAGGCAGCTGACTGGCTTCATAATTTGCCTAAGATAAGCGAGTGGTATCAATCTTCTCGTCTAACTCTCAGCAAGAATGCAAATGAGCATATTTCCAAAAACGTCAAAAAAAAATTTAATTGCGTGTTCTTGAAATTGTTAAAGAAATAAAAATATGTTGTATGTGGGTACATTGTTTCAAAGATAAAATGAGATTAATATAAATATTGCTCTTTAATAGCAGCCAACATTTGTGAAGAATTGTTTAGATTTTAATTAACTCAAGAATTAACCAAGGATTATATTCTACATGTGTGTGTGTGTGTGTGGGTGTGTGTGTGCGTGTGGGAGGGGTCTAGTCTCTTTCACATTCACTGCTGTCAAAAAATAGCCTTTATAAATTGACACACACAGGCGCCACACATGCCAAAAAAATAAAAGAAAAATGGACAAAGAAAACAACAACAACACAATCACACACATGGACAGTGGAAAAGTATAGCTGTGTATCATTCATGGACATGTTTAATGTCGAGGTTACTTTTTGTGACGTTGATGAAGCTCAACATGTTAGATGAGGTCATTAATACTGTGCAATTATCAAGTTTGATTATGCGTAAAATTGGCAAAAAAAGAAAAGAAAAAGACATATAACTTCCACATGCATAGGTGCCCTTTGGCACTTGGACACTCCCCGCCACCTGGTAACCCCCCACCCCCACCCCCACCCCCACTACACTGTGGCGAATTACTCCCATATGAACTATAGTAGACGTTGTGTTTGAGGTCAAAGGAGGCAAAACCATGAAAGAGACAAAGAGAAAGAGAGACTGACTAAGGACAATTTTGCTTGTGGATGGCTGCAGTTTAGCATTTTTCAAATAAAACAAATATACATATACATATACATACAGTACATACATACAAATATATCTGTCAATTTATAATACAGTGATTTTTTTTATTCATAATCATCTCTTAAATAAATTGCTCTTCATTGCACTTTGTTAAAATAATTAATTATATGATTTCTCTTAAAGGCAATAGTGTGATTTTTTTTTAAAGGTGAAAAAGATAGTGTACCATAAGCCTGATTTAGGATAATAGTAAAAATAACAAGATCTGTAATATACATAACTGTATCTGTAAAATACCCTCACCTCCTCATATACATGAACGGATGTTCGTCTCCATATATGTAGCATGTCCTTTTTGATATGACACGTGTGCCCCACGCACACCTGCGTGTACATGCTCGTGCATGCTCGTATGCCAGTTTATGTCATATCTCCACGCATACATATATACATACAATATTATAAAATAAATAAATACAGGAAAACATTCTTGGTTCGTGGTTTTAACGGTTTCTTTCAAAGCGGTTTTTGGTGCAGTCTTTGACCAACCTTACTCTCTGCTTGTTTGGGTTTGAGTCCTCGCTGATGGGACCAACAGTCTACTGAGCCTCCCTGAAAGATGCACGGGTGTGTTTGTGTGTGTGTGGGGGGGGTTGTTTTTGTGTGTGTGTTTGAATGTATGTGTGTGTGTGTGTGTATGAGCAAAAACTGTCTGTGTCCAGTGTAACAAGGGTGGACCAAAGTCTTTGGCCTGAGGAGAAAATACAGCAAGTGTTATGTTTTGTTTGTGTGTGTGTGTGTGTGTAGGGGAACGGGACAGGGTATGCATGCACTCTGTCGTCCTCTAGTCCAAGTCACCGCAATGAAAGTGTCAGATTGTCCCAAAATAGAAGCTCGGTCACAGGAACTGTCCGAGTGCTCCCTCTGTCAGAGGGTGTGGTACAGCAGGGATTCTGACAGCGTTCAGGTGGGGGCATTCAGGGCGACGCAGCACCCGTTTCCCCCACTGCCCCTCCATGAAAGGGTCTCACTGACTGACTGGGGGCTACTGGTTGGAGCAAAACCCTCACTCCACCCGCCTCCGCTTCCCTCATCTCCATCTATGCCACCGCTCCGTGTGTGTGTCCACTAGACAGGGTGGAGGGTCTGGGGTCTCCACCGGGCTCGGCGGGGGCTAGATGGGTCCCTCGTTGTGGGCGCTGTGGTTGCTCCTGCTGAGGCCCACACAGTTCTGCTGCTGGTTTAGCAGGTGGGACGTCTCGTTGGCCACGGAGACGGACACAGCAGGGGTGGTGCTCGTGGTGCTGGCTGTGGTGGTGACGGCGGTGGGTGTTTCCACTCCGTCGTGGAGCTCCGTCAGCGTGAGCTCGATCTTAGTGAACTCACTGTCTGTGGATTGGGGCGTTTTGTCCATCCGTGATGCCATTACGGCGTTCTGGTACTGTTGGCGTGTTACCTAGGAAACAGAGAGACGTGAGCACATAATTGAAAGTACAAAAGGAATTAATAGAACAATAAAAACAGGGATTAAATCCCATTTGATTGATTTCTGCCTCCTAATGATCACTGGACTTCAGAGTCCAGTGATGAAATACTCACCACTGAATTCATTATTTTTTATACACTTTTGAAATGATAACTATTTTAGTCTCTGATAAGTAAATGAATCCTTACTTCTAATTCTAAACCAGCATCTGTGTCTAGACCTGTGAGCCTCAGTGTGCCTTGCTTGCTCACCTGTGTGTGTTCTCACCTTTATAAACTGCAGGTCTGTGCGTGCTCTGACTGAGTAGTCAGGGACGTAGATCTGCAGGAAGGAGTTGAGCTGGTTGTTGCTGCTGCCGAGAGTCGGGGTGATGGCGTCTATACGGTCGCTCCTGTTCAGAGAGTCTGAGTGGTTGAGTCCAAACGGCCGTGGAGGAGATTTATTTTCTGTTGAGGTGATGGGAGATGAGAATACAATTAAAACCCCCAACAAGTAGTAATGCAAAGACATGCAAAACTTTAAAAACATTTAAAACTACATTCATACTGGAACAAAAACCTTCAGTGCTTTCAAATCCACATAAAAAAGAATATTTGCTGGTGGAGATTTGTTATAGGCAGCATCTGACAGCAGAGTGAGGAGAGTGTAGGTAAATGTCTGTTGGTCAGCTGCTCCATAACTTCAGTCCAGACTGAAATACCTCATTAACTGTTGGATGGATTGCCAACCAGGAAGTTAGTAAGCATTTCAGGGCCCTGGGGTCTATCCTCTCAAACTCATTGAGGATTTTTAGTTAGATGCCTGAAATAAGGTCTGTGGTTAACACAAGCTGAAGAGATGTTCACATTTTGTTGGACAACTTAAAAAAATGTTGGAGATTTTACGTGTCCTTAAAAGGGCAGTTGCTCAAAAGTGGCTAAATAAGACTACAGCGGTTACCGGGGAAACTAAGCGTCATCACACTGGACACAGACAGGAACTCTCTCACTAGTCCGCCTTTCAGCTTCTAGTTGTGTTTTTTTATGCTCTTGCGAAATCTTGTAGACTGTAGATTAGGTTGATAAACAATTTAATAGGCTACGGTTTTGCTAGCTTGGTCTTTGAACTGCTTGTCAGTTTTTCAGAGACCGTCTGAAGCATAACATTAATGAGGTTCAAGTCGTGAAATTTGACACACATGTATTCATGTTCGCCTCAGGATGAATTCACATAATGTTGGTAATATTGGTAACTTGCCAAGTACTTTGGTGTTTGACCAAATACCTGCACAATTTTTCACAATTCCCTCAGCCTCAGCTGTACCTCTTTTTTTGTTATAGCAACTTGGCTAAAGCTAGCATGCCTACAGCTAAACTAAGATGGTGAACATGGCAAACATCACAGCTTTTTAGCATCAGCATGTTAGCGTTGTCAGTGGGAGCATGTTAGCATGCTGGTGTTAGCATTTAGCTCAGTGCCTGAGTACAGCCTCAGAGAAGCGTTAGCATGGCTGGAGAGCCTTTTACATCCCTACTACTATATTTCTAAGTTTCAGACTCTTGATCAATATCTCTCTATAGCCTCAACCAGTTAATCATAACAGTTACAAGTGCAGTACAACATTTAATTGGACATTTTTTGCATATTTTTTCTTGCGGTGTACCTACATTAACTCACATTTTTATCTTGAGCTGCTGTACAGCTTCAGCAGCACTTAAGATCCTGTGTACTGGTGACATTTTTCCAGGTCAAGTGTTTGACATTAGTGCAGCGGCTTGCTGTGATGTATGGAAATCTAATTTCTACGTAAATCTTTAGGTGAGGGGCGTTTCATACAGCAGGTATTGAGTCGGTGGTCTCCAGTGATGCTGCTTCCTTCTATGTGCTACCACATAGACTTGTTCTTTTTTTGTTTTCTAATTTTTTAATTAAAGGCAGATTATGTTTTCCACTTCTTAAAGAAGCCTAGTGAAAATCACACACAACAAAGTGGAAACGGCTTGGCCAACGCTAATGCTACTACGCCGACTGGAATGTATGTAATCCCATGTTGGAATATGTGTGTGAGCGTGTGTGTGCGGACTGAACGCAGTGGGCCAAAGACCTGGCATGTGAACTTTTGTGGATTAGTACTCCACTTCTAGGGGCCGCAGGGGCCAGGTCAAAACGGTGGTGTGTGTGTCAAGGATACACACATATTGCATTTACATACTGTACATGCAGACACACACTCAAACGTGTGCGCAGCGGGGCGTCAAACTGTGTGAAAGAGGTGCACTGTAGGTCATTGCTGAAGAGAGGAAGAGAGTGTATTTGTTCAACTGCATTTCCGGGTACGTGTGTGTGTGTGTGTGTGTGTGTGTATGCGCTCTGCGTACATGTGAACATATGTGTGCGTGCATGTCTTTGTATGTGCGCTCAGTGGTGTCCGGCAGGGGGCTGTAACTGTAGGTCTTGTTTATGTTGTCGGAGGGTTAAAGGTTAGGGGCGAGGGGGGCGGAGCCTGGGTCCGCTCTGGGGCCTCCAGTCTCCAACACCATTCAGCCACTTGACTAATGGCTCAGGGGACGAGGGCGTTAAGTCTCAATCTGAATCTGTTTTCCCCTCTCTCTCTTTCTCTTTCACTTACACACGCATGAATATACAGTACGTGTTGCATTTAGGTACAAACAGACTTTCAGACATCAGCACCCTTCTGCATTTTGATCTTAGCATGCAGGTTTACACTTTGAAGACATTCTTCTGTTCAAACTTTTAATTTCAGCAAAAAAACAATATTGTTATTTCGAAAAGTTGATATTAGTTTAATATAATATGTGAGGAGGAGTGTGAATATAGATAGAAAAGACCACTGTACCTGGAGATCCGGCTAATGATTCAGCCCTGCTGACCACAAACGTACGAGACAGGGACAGAGGCACTGCGGGGAAGATACAAAAGAAGAAGAAAGAGGAGAGTCTGTTAAAGTTTAGAGATAACATTAACAAACTCAGGTAACTTTGATTAAATCTGGTGGGGAAGCATTAGCAACATTAGGCACGACAGGAGCAAAGTGCTGCTGAGCAGCTTCAGGAGTCACAGAATACAGAATCATGTCTCATCATAAAGTCTTTCATTTCTGAGTTGCTGCACGTATGACAGGAAGGTTATTCCACTGTTTCACCAGTAGGTGTCTCTCAGGACTCACCACCCATGTGAATCAGAACAGTTTGAAAAAGGCTGAGAATAGAACTGTAGTTTATGAATGAAGTGAGAGGATCACTAGGTGACGCTTATTTATGATGTCACTGCTGGACAGCATTGTTTTACTATCATTGTTCATAAATATCATATATATAAATATTGGAAGCTCCTAAACTGATCTGTTCTCTACAGGATTGGTGACACAAAAGAAAATGTGAAGACAGACAAAGAACAAGGCACTTCTCATGTAAATCTCATCTTCACATCAGCACTAATATGTTATAATGTTCTCTAAGTACAGTAAGTACAGTTTGTGACTATTTCCATTCCGAAAACAAAACCGTTTTAACACATTGTTTTTTTAGATTCCAGCTCTAGCTGTGTGGGAATGTTTCTCACCAGATTCTAACAATTTCAATAACTTGCACTGTCAAAATGTATCAAAAAAGGCAGGTAAAAACATGTTTCGGAAATTAATACATCAAACAAATTATCCTTTTTCGAATCCACATTTGTTGGCATTGCGGTCAGAGAACTGTTTGCTCTCCTGGTTTCTGCACACAATGCAAAGCTGCTGTTTACTCAAAAATGTATAAAAACATTTTAATCAAAAAAATTAAACTGATTTTAGTCTTTGTTAAAACCTGATTTTACTTTGGACAAAGTCCAGGTGTGTCAGTCAGAGTTCTTACCTGGCGAGGCTGTCAGAGCCATCATCCCATAGAAGGAGAACGGTCCCGCTTCAAACTTCATCCCCTCTTTTCCTGCCTCCACCTCCACCTTCCCCTGTGGCACAAAAATCCAGATTGCGAGTTAAACACACTGTGTCCTTCAAATGTGTTCCTTACTTTGTCCACAGAATAAAAATAATGATTATTACACTTTGTAATTAACTTTCATTTTGCTCTTTTTCAGTTTGGAGCATTAGTGCTTCGTTGTGTTAATGAGCCTTTCTATGTAGGATTTCTGCTACAGCTTTGCAGCCGCACTTTTACCCTTATTCATCCAACCCATGAGTTTAGAACAAATCCACCTTTCCTGTTTCCTTTTTACTTCATGTAGAAAATCTGTACTCTGTTTAATAGCTCCCAATCTGTTCCAAAACCTTGTCTCAAGGGCAGTGACCCGACACCTTGACCTCATTTGATCGAGGGCTATATATGTGGACTGAAACGTACAAGTGTGTGAATGTGACTAGCGTATTTGTTATATATGAAGTATCTTCATGGTGGAAAATGACTTTCAGCTGCACTGATTGGGGACTTTCCTTGATCTGGAGCCTTTTAAAGAGGAAGACTGTGTTTTTAGAGACAGAGCAGACATTCTGCCCTGTTTTCAGGCTGTAAGGCTACATGAAGGTCAGCAGCACTTGTTTTGATCTGCATTTGAATAAATAATTGTAACACTATCGCAGGATTTCTTTTAGGTGTCTGCAAAGAGACAGTGGCAGAGAGAAATGAGGGGGATTGGTGTACAGCACCACTACTGATGCTCTTCTGTCTTTACTTCTCTAAAGTACAGAGCAGTAGGATTATATCTGGTCTAATTTGAACATGAAAACATGGAAATACTTTACAATTACAATTACTTCATATTGGTGGTGTTTTCAAATGTACCCTCTGAAATGTGACCAAATCTGAGCTTTGATTTCAGCAAAATCACTTTATTCTCTACGTCTCATTTAAAATAAAGCTTTAGCACGAACCAGATCCTGTTAACATGGAACAACATTGAAATCTGTGGTCATCATTGAAACTGAGAAGCCATGAACGACTTGGCTGAGACCAACAGTTGCGTGACAACCTTTTTGTGTAAACCTAGCTAAGTTGCAGGTTGTTGCACAGAGCAGAGAGGAGAGGACAAGCGAGGCTGTAAAAAAGTAATTAGTTCAATATGTGTAGCACATGGAGCCCCCAATTTTTTCCAATATTGGTAACACATGTTGGTATAAAATTACTTATTAATACGTTCCACTTTTTTCTTCACTTTTTAATTGGACATATTTTAGATGATCATTCATCATTATCATTATAACTTTGTTATAGTGCACAAAAGACGATTTTGAATTCTAGCCATGACTGTCCTGTTTCCACAGAGCTGCAGTAAAAAAGGCCACTGTGAGTAAAATGTTCCTTGTGGTTCAGAATGTTAAAACAGACACCAATTTCATCAACCAACCAATCAATAGACTCCTTCAAACTGAAAACATTTTTTGTATATATTGAAGTGTTTTCGCATGAGTCGTATCTTAGGCTGACATTTGTATCACTAATGAGCAGTTTATCTTGTATTGTTGTTTGCTTTAATCCAGACTGCCCTGCAGTTAAATCACACCATGTGTACCTTTTAAGGCTGCGTGGCCCCTGTAGGAATAAACCTACCGCACAGCTTAGATGGATGGAAATACAGTGAAAAACTGTGGGAACAACGACAACAATAGCCCCTAACACTAAAAGCAGCATGTCCCGGAGTGTGATGTATAGTGTAGTTTGGTTAGGGTGCATATACTGTTACTTTCTTAAAGAAAGGTCTCTTTCTTTCAGAATTGTAAAAAGTGTGACTTTTGCTGTATAAAACAGTAAAGGCTCAACCCACAGAGAAAATATACAGTCTGTATTCAGAAACTTTGCCTTTAAACTGTACAAAAAAGTACTGCTACAGTCATTCCCAGGCTGCAATGATGGTGCAGAGATGGCAAGTGCAGTTATGGAAGAACTGACCAATCAGGGGGTTCCTCAAAGAGACGGGCACTAAAACGGAGCCCTTCAGATAGAGGGTCAGAACAGATAGATATAGATGTCACGAGAACTGATACTTCGGTACCAAGTCAATGCCTAAATTTGGAAAATGTGACAGTAGTCATTTTTCTCAGGCCGTTGACCCGAGCTTTGTACGCTGCAGCATGGAGTGAGACCAGGCTGTGTTTCCCTTTAATCCCATCAGGACACCATGTTGAATTTTATCCTCTTTTCAGCCAAATACTGTTGAAACAGAGCAGCTAATATTGGTAGCGATAGCAAAATGTTATCTGACTGCTGAGTTGTCATTTTTTCTTTAATCCCCTTTCAGCTTTCCTTGCACTGGGTAAAAAAAAGCTGAAAAAAGGAGAAAATGCCAAACGGAGTCTTACGGAGGCAACTAAGGTTCTATGAATTGGACAATGAACTCTGGTGCTCAGGAAGAAGTTCTATGAATTCTGGAAGAATTAATTTGAACAAGAGATACAGATGTAACGGATGTTTTCTTGTACAAAATTACGTAAATTGTTTAGGAGGTGCGATTCCTAATAATAATTTTGACAAGAATCCCATGTGAATTGTACAGCACTGAGTGTCACTGAGCTTAGAGTTTTTTGAACATTAAAGTATCAAAACATGTAGCAGGAAATAATGCATTATATTTCCCAGAAATCTGAGTGACAGGAATTAATTTGTGCTGTAAATCATTTTAAATCCAGGGGTCCAATGTTGGACGTTCACAATATGTCCGTGACTTTGTACTGGTTGTGTGCACACACCTGCAGTATGAGGATGAAATAATCCACGGGCTTGTTCCTGTGGAAGAGGTAGTGCTCCGCCGCCCGCTTGTTCTTCTCATCATATTTCAGCTCCTGGATGACGTTGGGGTGTTTCAGCAAGCGCAGTAGAATCTTTTCGGACATTTGCACAGGTGCGAACGGCTCGACCTCTGAAGAACCACACAGAGACAGAGAGGCAGACAGTGAGAGTTTTTAAACATAAACACAAACACATGGAGCTCATATCAATAGCAATATCTGAAAGTCAGTGATATATTGATATATAAATTATATAAATCACACAACGATGATCATTTTATGACTGTGAATGACATATATTAAGGTTTGGAGTCTGGATGGAGATCTTTCACAAATTTCTGACATTTTATTGACTAAACATCCAATCCACAAAACAGGTCTCATGCAAAAATCCATTGTAGAATTAGATTTCTTCTGAAGTGGCACAGCGGAGCCACTTAAGAGGATTTGTGGCATTTATCAATTTTCACGCACTGTAGGTACAAACTAAATGAACAAGTTGTCCTAACGTGTGGTACGACTCACGCACAGATGGTCTGACTCTCCACCTGATTTGGGGCTACACAGATAAAATCAACTTGATTACATCTGTAAAAATAATTAATGGTCCTATGTGCTTTAGAAAGCTGTGAAAGTTTAAAAATGCTCTATCCCCTCCAAAAATACACACATCACAGCTCAGTAAGGTTATGATACAGAAGCGTTTCAGAAAGAGGGTGAATATAATATTCAGAATGATGGTATGAGAAAAATAACGTGTTTTGAACATTAAAGCATGTAAACATGTTCTAGTAGAAACCCAAAGACAAGTATGAACCTGAAAGAGAATAATGTGTTCCCTTTAAAATCTATTGTTGCAGCCTGTCTGAATCAATCACCATATAAACTCGAGCCTGACAGATATATGGATTGACATATATTATCAGCCAATATTGGCCTATTGAAGGCCGATCAGTATCAGTGTATATGCTGTCCAATATGTGCCGTTATAAAAAACTTTTTTACAGAGTATATAATGCAGAAAATGTTGCTTGGCATGGTTCAGAAATTGTGTGAGCTATTATTTTTTTTCATTCTTGTTTTTTAAATCATCAGCAATTGGCTAAAACTGAACTGTATTGGTTGACAATGTAATACATTGTTTGTATAATGTATAATAATGCTGAATATAATTTTCTTTAAATTATGTTTGAGAAAATAGCTCACTGGGTACATTTACAGAGTGCATCAGTGCACAATCCACATCAAAAAGGTCTATTTTCATTCCAGCTCAAAAAATGACTATGTCAGCCATATCGGTTATCAATGAATTGTCCTTTATAAAATCAGTATGACATTGGTCTCAAAAATCCCATATCGGTCGGGTTCTGATACAAAGCTGACCAAAAACTAATTTCTAACTTTTGAACACTGCATCCAGATTGTGACTGGTCTGCTCCAGCCACCTAATGGGCCAATCAGCTCCTTCAACTGAGTGGCGGTGATATGTGTCAGCTGGCTGCTGGCTCCACCACCAGGAACTAAACTCCCTAATAGCCTTTAGAGGAACTTAATCAACGCTTAGCTGCTAGGTCAAAGTTCTGAAGCAAATCCAACTGCAATGAGGCATAGTCAACCGCTACCGCTGCTGCTGCTGTCGTAGTGCTCAGATATCCTGCAGCCTGTTCAGAAATCCATTTCCCTAGGGAAAGCGGGTGAAATATTTCACATTTTACACTAAGTATGTGGACTTGTGTGAGAACCCCGATCATAGGCCAAAAATGCTGGACGTGATGTCACTGCGGAACGCGTGTAAGCAAACAGGGTGGTGTTTTTAAAGCTGTGAGCTAAGATCTCTACATGCAACCCTCAGTGCATGACACGCAAGCAAATAGACGCCTTTTTTTGGATCCGCGCACAGTCTGCACAGACATCCCGTGCCGTGCTCCCGAGAGGCCTTCCACCTCCTCACACACACACACACACACCAGCAAGCCAACACACTTGTTGTGAGTCCTCACACAACTCATTCCCTCACACACACAAACAACAGATACTCATTCTACACACATACTCACTCCTCCCTACACCCACTTGCCCAAAACTCAAAGCCGTACGGGCACATGCACACACAAACAGCTCAAAGACACACACACANNNNCACACACACACACACACACACATACATACTCTTTCCCCACAGTGAGGGGCTGAGGGCACACTGGGGGAAGTCAAGCAGCAACGCAGCCCACTTGCCTGTTGCTAGGAAACGAAGGGTAGCCAGCAGAAGCTGAGGTGATATTTTAACCTTCATTTCATTGTCGGTAGGCTTGAAGGCCGAGAAATCCTGCTTCCTTTCCCGATGGGTGATTTTCTTCTTCGTCTTGTTGTCAGCTGAGGAGAGAAAATGAAAAGTTGAGTGTAAGACACAAACTTTAACTTCTGCTGTAACCGCAAAAGGTCGATCCACGCCACTCCACAGACAGTGAGCTCGTCCTCCTGGGTCACAGGGTGACTAAACTTGAGTTACCCAAAGCTTATTGCTTTTTCTGGAAATGTAGCTGTGGCGTCCTTCTCAGAACTAAAAGAGAGCTATAGGGGGCTACACTGTTAGCTTACCACATTCTTAGCATTACTTAAAGCCATATGTATTAGGGCAACAAATAGACTGGCACGTACTGCATGTCTGCAGGCCTCTACCATCAGAGGTGTAACAGCACGGTCAGCTCATGCTTTGGTGAGCTACAATGCATTAATAAGTTATGAAAACTATGTGCAAAATGGTTTATTATAATATTCTCAAAAAACATCAGCTGTTGTTTTAGCATCTTTCGGCTCATTGTTTTTGGTTTTCGCACCACAACTTTACAGTTTTGCTTCAGTCTTAACACTCTTATCAGGCACAAATGTTTTCTAGATGCAGCAGGCAGTTGTTTTCATCTACAGATATAAAAAATCAACAGTAAGCTACCTGCAAATGGCAAAAAAAAGTTGCTAACTTGAAAATATTTAGTTTTAAAGAGCCACAATTTCTCAGGAGCTGGTGGATAACAGGCTAAGAAAAGAGATAATATTGTGTTACATTTGCCAGATGGACACAAACACAACTTCAAATGAATGCTGATGTCTGCCAGGTCAATAATAATGGAGGACAATTTAATTTATAGCATTTTTTGGCTACCTGGGGCAACAGAACAAGCTGTACAGTCAAGGTAGATGCACATTATATATTGGTAGTCATGGCTAATGCGTTAGTTATCAAGGTTGTGTTCACACCTCCAGCAGACAGTGAAGTGCTAAGTGCTACACTATGTTCACTAAGAAGTCACTAGTTGTGTCTGTTTTCATTCGGGGGGGTTTTATACTATATATATATCTGCAAACGGTGTCAATAAAAAACTCAAAAACACCCTGAAAGCAGCTAACACACTCCACAGAGCTGAGGGAAACGTTTCTGTGGGCTCATCAGCATTCATTTAAATGTGCAGCTCCACAATGACACAGTTTGTTAATGGAGAATTATACAAAAATTGATATTAAGATCAATTTGCTACCTCAAATAGACCAACATGAAGTTGTTTTAAATGGTCACAGTAACAGTTTATAACAGGTCATGCTCTTACTGTGACCATGTTCCCACTGCATGTACAGCTCTGTTTGACTCTACTTAACACATTTTTGATACCAGGTGCTTTTTTCGATTCCTTTTTCACTTCTGATAGCACCCACTCAGTGTGGCTGTGATTCTCAGCCATATCAAGATTGTGTTAAAATGTTGTGGCATTTGACATGATACTTGCAACCAAAGAGAGGAACACTTTGTCAGCTATATAGTGAAGTGTACATAGTGTGTATAGTGTAAGGTACAGCACAGTTTTAAAGGCTACCATTTCTTAAACTGGGCAGATCAAATACAAATATAGCTGTTGATAGTTGTGTTGCTGTTTAAAAACAGATTTGTGCAGGATGTCTTTGTTGCGCTGATTAATCTCTGACCAGTTAGTGATCTGCAGTGTTTCAGGTACCAGGTAGTATTTACTGCTGATTAAAAACCATGAGTAGGCTTAAGAGGGTTTGAGCTCCAGTGAGAGGGAACTTACTGTACAAGTCAGTCTCGTCCAGGATCTCCGACTTGATGATTTCTTCAATAACGTCCTCCAGGGTGACAATACCCAGAACCTCGTAGAAAGGGTCTCCTTCACCCTCATTGTTCACCCTCTGAACTATGGCCAGGTGGGATTTTCCTAGCAAAACACACACACAAAGACACACAAACATGGGTTATAAAGTTAGGGTCATATAATGATAAAAGGAGTTAAATATAGGCCAGGCACTGATGGAGGTACAAGGGAACAAACAAGGTAAGGACACACATGGCTATTTCCACTTTATAGTGGAGCAATTTAACACGTATCACGGATAAATACTTTATACATGGTATTTTATTAGGTGAAATAGTAAAATGTGCCAGATAGTGTTGTGGCTGCCACAACACTGAAGTTGTTGTATGTGCTGCAGCAGTCTGACAAACCAGATCATTCACAGAGCAGGTGACACAAAGTGTCTGAAGTTAAATGGCCAGGGCTGCAGGACAATGGTAGTTGAACAGTGCTAGCAGAAACAGACAGACTGACAGTCAAACAGTCCTAAATTTCATCATATGAGTCCCCTTAGCCCTCCCTCCCTCCACATCTGTGTTCCCAGGACCCTCCTGTGAGCTGTACCATCTGAAAAAGAAAAAAAAGAAAAAAGAAACAAACTGCCGTGTATGCAGAGAATACTGTCAAGCAAAACGCTAAACAAATTCTTTGCCTTTTCTCAGCTTGTGATCATTTAAAAGGAATTTTCCAGAGGCCCAGGCTAATATTAGCCCCTGCAAAATGAAGTTTCCATTCCGCCCCGGCGATATTCTCACCGAGCGAAAGGAACAGACCGGTCGAAGCCTCCGCTGCGTGATCAGATTGTCTCGGGAATGGGCCGTTTGCATGCAGATACACCCTGGTGTAAATAATGGAGGACGTCAGTGTGCTTGTGTGTGCA
>CAFUXE010000285.1:183627-221348 GCA_903364295.1 Serranus cabrilla | reverse complement strand
ACACACACACTTTAGCACAGTAGCCCCGAATCGTTCTGTCTCACAGTCCCACAAGATGAGTGCATACTTTCCAGTTTCCCACAAAGACAAAATACCACACAAGCGACAGAAAAAATGCAGCTTCTGTCTTCCATAAATATATTGCGAGACAATGACAGCCTGTTTATTCATAGCTCCTTAGCTGCTGTTATGGCAGTTGGTTTTGTGAGGGGGGAGACTGGAGGTAGAGTGGGGAGGCTGACCCTCTGGACCCTCTGGAGCCTGTAAGTTGGCAGCAGGCCACAGGGAGAGCGTGTCCTTGCGAGGACCAGTCGTCTGGGGTCCTATAAGCCACCACTGCTGCCTGACATCTGGGGCTGTCTAGCTGGGCTGAGGCTGAATGCATGCTGGGTAGTCCAGCACACAGGCACACTGCACACATCAGGGTCGGGGGTCAATTCACTTTCAATTTCACCCATTAAGTGAGCATGTTTTCTTGAAATGCTTTCTCACTAAAAGGGTCTCGTGTGCAATTTCTAAAACATTTCTGAGAAAAATGGTTGTGTAATTAGAACAGTAAATGGCAGTTTCAGTTTACCTTTGTAATTGGGTGAGGTAAAAACACACACACACAGGATTATTTTGTTTCCCCTAACAACAAAGCAGCAGATGACTCAGGTACCAGGAAGGGCTTAATCTCACTGAGGAGAAAGTCAGGGGGCGCACCGCATTTGTTCAGTTGTGTGCATTAAAACACGGGCTGCAAAAGGATTAAGATGCACAGCCACAAATCTACTCCACAGGCATGTAGCCAGGATTTTAGAAGTTACTGAGGTCACTCCTTAATAGTTGGTAAAGTACAGGAAAAGTCAGGAGTCGCCACACTCAATAACATTCATCCTCTGGGGAACATGAATGTATAGACAAAAGATGTTTGAAATCCATGTAATGTTGATTGAGATATTTTAGTGTGGTGACACGCCACTAGCATAAACAAACCCACCATGTGTAACTGCAAAATATAAAATGCCTGGGTGTCACAATTCTCCAAATCCCTGATTCCTTAAGACTGTCCTTTTAAAGGTCGCAATCAAATTGAATACTGATTTACGCATTTTCTTTTCAGCACTAAAGGCCATGCTCTTGAGAGATATCAAGTTTTGATTCGTAAACATCAACAGATCTTTGGTTTAACGTCCTGACAAGTGCTGTTAAAAACAATTCATTAAAAAGACTACATGTTATCAGAGTGGCATGCACCACACTAAGACAAACTCGGATGAGTGGCTTGTTGATCCTGCTTTAGATGACAGAAAGGAAAACCTCATCGTGAACGATTCTTGATCTAAAATCAAAATCATGATACAGCTAATAAAATGTAAAGTAGTCTTTAGGTCCCTTAAATCCCAGTGAAAAACACATAGCGCATGACCTGTGCCCCCAACAGCTGTTACAGCCCTGCTACCTGGGCGACAGTTAAGACCAACTTAAACAAGTCCAAGTCAAGTCCAAGACCAGTTCCAGTCTGCTGAACGACTTGACCAATAGCTGAGCTTGAGACCACACCAAGGCCCACAACCAGGACAAGTACAAGACTTCTAAAAAGTGCCCAGAAGACCAGACTTGAAACAGAGACTACTATGGTGTTGGAGGCATACACTGAACAGACTGGATGATTTATTAGATGGCACATCATTTATCAAAAATAATTTAAAGTGTAAATCAACATGACAAATCTGAATTACCTTTGTGCCAAAATGTCTGTCACAGCATAAACACTGAAAAATACAAATATACATTTTTTTCAGTGAACTCATTGCTCCCTGTAGATTGACAAGCACTCCAACTCTTGAGAGTTGGGCCAAACCAACAATCCATCTATCTATCTTTCTATTTATCTATCCATCCATCCATCCATTCATTCATCCGTAATCCAAAGCCAAGCCTGAGAACCACCACTCAGGCCTACAGAGACCAAGCCGTGTGCTCTTTTCCACCATTCCCAGCTTATTTATGGAATGCAGCTTTGTCATATTTTTCCATAGCACAATTTTCCCCTATAAATAGGCACGTAAGGCTCGGAGAATTGGGGTGGGAGTATGAGGGGTCAGTATCTGTTGTGGACACTCATCATTGCCCCCCTCCCTGTCTTGCTCTCCCCCTATTTTTCCAAATATTTGAGCACTGACAAATATAGTGCAATGTTAGGGTGATGGGAACCCATTGGACCGTCTTTCTTCTAAATCTACCTCCAGTGAAAGTTTCCAGCCATTTTGACCCATTTTTCCACTGACATGGACAAAAACTTTAGCCTGATGCTGGTGACATGTCGACTATTTTAAGCTGCTTCATTTCCAAAAACAAAATAACATCATTCTGTGTCTTGGCCTGTTTTATCTGGAGACACAAGTGGAATGTGCGTCTGTTCGTATGTCTGTGTTTATAAGTGTCTGCATTTCCTTGTCTGCAAGTATTAAAGATAAAACAGATAGGCTAAGTGAAATAATACTAATATAAATAAGGAAACAGATTAACCATATTAGGTCACTTAAAGAGGAAGTTCAGCTGCCTCTCTGGAGAGGCTCTGTAAAAGGAAAAACTACCATGATGTCATTCAAAGAATGACTACACAAGAGACTCTTTGGGTCCCTCTTAGTCATGATTTTTTAAATCTTACACCTCTATGTCACTGTGTGAGAACTGGGTTGAAATTTTTACCCGTAGAGACTGAAAGCTCAAAAGGAAAATGCTAAATTTCCCCTGCAGTGCAGAGTTCAGGAGAGGCCAGCTGTTCTCAGTATTGGGTAGCTAATATTTGAACAGGCTAATGCTAACACTAGCTAACACTTCTTTAAAAATGCCAAATTCTGGAAGGTATTTTCCAAACATGTCACAGCTGGACCATGCTTCTGCACGTGAGCGTACCTGCCGGCATTCACATGGCTATTTATATTGAAAATTAATCTATTTTTTCAGACAGACAGGAAGTCTTAGTACTATGAATCCTGTCTTAGTAGTTGGTCGGTATCCCTCAGAACAAAGGCACTATACAATGACAACATGTATAACTAACTGTAGCTTAGCAGCATCAAACATCATTATTCTGACAGCAATCAAAAACAGTAAGGCTAGATCACACTGAGACAAACAAATGTGCTGCCAAACAAATGTGCCGCCATAAAAAGCATTCGTTTTCCTATGGTGTGTTGTACCTTAAACACACTTTTCTCTGGTGCAATGCATTGTGTTTTTGTAGCAGTTTTTAGATGCACATACAAGTTAGAATATATTCGACTTTTCAGTGCATGACGGGAGCCACACTGCATAATGTTTCTCACAACAGAAACCCAGTCTCCTGGATAATTTAATAACATCACTCATTGGTTTAATTCAGGTTTTCTCAATATTAAAAGTATGAGTCTAGGTGAGGTCATGATAAATTCTGTTGTTCCATCAGATTGGTATCTAGAATGGGAACTAAATACAACATGTTGTGTCCCTGAGCATCAGCATCTGTTTGGCCCACAAAAGGCTGGCATGTGCACAGTTGTGTCACAATGTTTGTGCTTGCCCCTAGACAACATTCTCACAAATTGCTCTGAAGCTCAGATTGTATTAATAGTCATTATTTCCCAACCTATGCAGAGTTATGCTCAACATGGTGTGGAAAAATATCCTGTGTCCAAAACCATAGCACTTTGTGTTCTGGTTGACATTTAGTTGTAAACTAGAGTAGTAAACTGGTAGGGTTAGGACATAACCCTTGAGTTATGAACGGATGGTCTATATTTCATTTAGCCAGACAGCTGGGAAACACAGACACAAGATTAATTTACACAGAAACACACACGTGGTGGGCAAGAAATCACAAGGAATTTCAGATGCCAATGTCTTTACGTGACCACATACCTTATGCTACACAATATTCCAATGATGACACCAAATGCTATCACACATATGGGAGATACAGCACAGAGACGAACATGACAGCGGCTGGCCTAAGAGGGCCTGTAACCGTTTGAAACATTTGGTTGATTGAATGATGGTGCATTCCTATAGTGGTGTAAGAACAAATCATTTGCAAAATAACTAGAAAGGCACTTGGACAGCACAGACCTCCGCCAAGGCCGTGCACTGAACTGTTTTCTTAACTTTGCTATCCCCGACCTGATGTGTGTCTGCTTCCGCCTGCACTTGCAAACATTTTGACCATGAATACACAGTCAGCCCTGCACAGCTGAGTTCATCATTCTCCTTTGGTTTTAGTGGTGTCTGTGCTTGGTTAATCAGCACCCCAACTAGCTAACTTAAGAAATTAAAAATGACTACCCCCGCAATATGTGTGCTGGGTCTAGTGGGATCCCAACCCCAGTGCAGTCCACTATGCCCAATCTTGCAATGTGAATGAAAGTGAAAAAAAGTTGTGTATATCTGCGCCATCATTCAGATCTGCTGCAAATGTAATGGGTTTTCCTCGGCCCAAGCTACAACCTTTTACCAAGTGTCATGAAATCAGGCCAGTTATTTATTTCTGTAATGATGACAAACCAAACGTAAAACTACTCCTTGATGGAGGTAATAATTGTAATAGTGTATTATTATAAGAAAAAGAAAACAGACACTGTGTTGTGCTCATAAAGCTTTGTGACAACAGAAATCAACATGTAGCAGATGTCAACTTGCTTACTTATTTCAACCTTTTGCATAAATGTTAACTTGGCCGCACTATAGAGCAGACTTATTTCTGCGTGACCTTAACCAGCTTTGGGTTTGTGTTCAGTCACAACAGCAATATAGCTAGCATGATATGGACTAATCAGGGTAACGTGGAGAAGTTAAGTCTGCTCACAGCTCCTAACCGTCATTAAGGGGCCTTGGTCACAAGATCACTCTGCTGCTACTAGCCAGTGGTGTTTCTCTACACACACACATACAGTACAGCCACACACACGCACACTGCTGGAATGACATTGTTGTTCATTCAGAGAAGCAGCTTGCTGTCGTAGCTGGCTGCGTTTGTTGTTGAAAGGTCCCCTGGGTGGAGATTCCTTTGGGCCTCAGTCATAAGGAGAGGCATCAATGGGAAACCAGTGGGGATAAATGAATGGGCCTGTGGTCAGGTGCTGCTCTGTTATGTGAGTGTTGCAACTGCTGAATGGTGAGCACATCGCACAACGATGACAGGAACTGGGAGTGTTTTTAAGTAGCAAAACACATGAAAGTAGAACTGTGTTCATTAGGATTTTTTGCTTTAATATTTCTGATTTTAACTAAAAAAAAATGTATCTGGTTTGCCAGAGTTTAGCACTATCACATTGCTGAACACATTATGTTTCATCACTTCATCAGTCTCATTTCAGTTCTCTCTTGGTCGGGGTTGGGAATCGATATCTATCTAGCATCTATCTACACTGGCAGACATTAGCTTATTGTTTGACACGTTCAACGCTCTATTAGCTAACTCGGTGCAACAGTGACACCCTGTACAGAAATCCAGCATTGTGGTTGCATTTTAAATAATCAAACACATGTGGAATAGTAAAAACATTGCTTTAATAGTATTACTTCCATTCATTATTTTTTAATGCAAAAAACAAGAACCATTTTGGATGAGAAGATCGATATCAATCTCTTGTTGGAACTCCAGGAGATTACAATTATCCTCATCTTAAAGAGAAGCTTATCAAAACCTCTAAAGCTAACTCTCCTAACTAAGTTGTATGTACAGGTTTCTTGAAATTGTGCCTTTAAAAAGACCGAAACCAAAACCTTTCTCCGTCATCCTTTCCCTCCCGATGTGTGTTGCGGTGGAGGGAAACAGTCTGCGACAGCTCTGTATCTGTGTAAGGCTCCGTATCGTGCCACATCCGCTGCTAAGCCACGTCCGCTTTTGAGAAATCCAATCAAATTTGGAGATTTGATTTTAAGCCCTCTCATAGTTATACTTCACCAATTATTCTGTTTTGCTTGCGAATAATTCAAGTTATAGAAGCTAAAGACAGTCCAACGGCTACCACCGTGTGACTTTAAGCTCAGCGCTATTTTTCTTATATTTATGCATGGTTAAAGTTGAATGCGACATAACATTTAGCTTACTTTCTCGGTTGTTAGTAGCAGCACATTTTGTGTGCAGTAAGCCGTTGATCATTTGAGCGGATCGCCCACTAATCATAGGGTTGGCGGTTCGATCCCCGGCTGTGATGTGTGTCAGCGTGTGTGTGTGCGTGTGTGTGTGTGTGTATGATTAAATGACTAAGAGACCAACTGTAAAGTTCTTTACATAAAAGTGTGATATAAATGCAACCATATATCTATGATAAGTCACCTGATATTGTGCTCAATCATTCACCAGTGTGATAGTGTGTGAATGTGTAATAAATAGCTGACATGTTTCAAATGGCATGCTTATTCTTACAATGCTTCTAACAAACAAAGGTTAGGAGAGAATATCAGTATGACACAATGCACTGTCACTACTGCAGCTGAATCTTTTGACGCACTATTCACTTGTGACCCAGAAAGAGCAAGCTAATTAAACACCTGAAAACCCGCATTTTTGGCAGCAAGCACTCAGAGCTTTAAAACTCATAATTAATACCTTAATAAAAACAATTAGCCGTGGCGAAATCCTTAAAGCTAGAATGAGCTAAGTACTCTACAAAAAGCTCCCGTACTTTGTGCAATGAGCTTTGAGAATGTGGGTTTGTGAGGAAAACATGAAATCTGCAAGAACGCCGTGCATCCTGTGTTGTTTTTATCACATTACTGGCTACATAAATCACCAGGATCAGAAGAAAATTATCCTGTATTTATAGAAATAAGCACTACAGTGGAAATATCACTTTTGTTTGAAGAACAGTACACCTTTTATAGTTGTAGCTTCAAGGCGTACTATGCAGGAACTGTTGCTTACTGTTTGTAAACACAATATTCAAACTTGACTTATTCCTCCTCCACAGCTCAGTGAATGTAAAAGTACAGACCAAGTTCACTCTTGTTTTGAACAAGCTTTGTCCGTTTGGGAATTTGCCTCAACTTGTTTGTGTTTTTTTTGCAATGTGTTTGCTATTTCTGTAGCTTTGTGCCCAAAGGGTGATGCCCAAAAACACCCTGAATACAGCAAAATGAAAAGAAAAGAGAAAAGACAGACAGAAGGCACAGTTTCCACAGTTACAGACACCACCACACACTTCACTTGGGTCATACGTGATGACTGAAACGGATTATTTTTGTATAAGTATATAAATAATATTTTTCTTGTTTTATTACCTTCATTTACACAAGTAATCTCAACTGGTAAATCTCAGTGTAAAAGAGCTGTCAAGATTGTAACTCAAAATCCTAACCTTTGAGTTATGATAAATGATAACGAAGATTTTCAATTTTTCCCTGTTTTAAATTAAGTCAATGTCTTGTGGTTTTACACAAGACCAAAACAGCAGTCTCCTCCCATCCATCAACACCGACCTCCACCTACATGGACTTACAGACTTTGATTAGATATAAAATATAAGATTAGATATAAGATATTTCTGATACCTCAAAAACGTCTGTGTTCTGTGTAAAAACCTTTAAAATGATAAGTCAATCAACTTCACCCTCCATAAATTATAGAAATAATTCTGTTAAAAAAAAATTAAAATATTGACCACCTCACTCACAAATGGCCATACACACTGTTTCTCTCACCTACTGATTACTTATTAACCTTTACTCGTAAAAATAACACATTGCTTCATATGTG
Organism: Serranus cabrilla; assembly: GCA_903364295.1. Classification (NCBI taxonomy): domain Eukaryota; kingdom Metazoa; phylum Chordata; class Actinopteri; order Perciformes; family Serranidae; genus Serranus; species Serranus cabrilla. The sequence goes on along the minus strand of CAFUXE010000285.1, from coordinate 213,625 downwards.
TTCCAGTTCTTCTTATCCCCAAAGGAAAAACCAACCTAAAATAGAATAGAATAGCTATTCTAACAACATTGAAGTCGAAACCTACAAATACTGACAGCTGTCAGAAATCGGGACATCAAGACTCACTAAAACTCACTAAACACAACTCCCTAAAATGTAAGGAAGGAAGGAGCAATAACTGAGACTGGAGGGTCAGCTGCGGATAGGGTTAAAGCTTGGAGCCTGGATCTGGGTCTGGAGGGTCAGCTGGAGCAGTGGCAGGGGCCTGCAGACCATAGTGGGGCTCTACTAGCAGTTTCCCCCCTTGCTGTTAGCTGGGAGACACCAGAGAGGGAAAAAGTGCAGCCATACCAAGAGAACTGACTGACCTAAAAATGCATCTGTGCATCCACATCAAAGCTGCGTACTGTAAGCAGATATCTGGTTTCTATCTGGTTTATTTCTGCAAACGGATGTGGTGCAACAATGCTTTGCATTGTAATCCAACTGCTTTTTCCCTGTTTACACTCACACAATGCATGTCTCACTTGTGTCACATCACATGTAATAAATAAAATAAGCTAATGGGACACTTTCTGGACTTGGTTTAATTCAGATTTTAAGCCTGGGCTGTAGTTTTCACAATCTCTGAAACCACTGGCTATCTGTATGGCAACGATTTGACCTCTGATAGATATCTGTTTATAGATATTTAATATTCATGTGAGCTGTTACAGTTAAAGTAGGACAGGAGTGACGTTCAATGACAGGGCGAGTTGCAGATCATCTAAAATGTCTGCAGTGTGGAGCTATTTTAATTTGTAAAAGCAGCAGAAGTGCCTCTTGTAATGCCTGCAGCGTCAGTAAATTCAACCAATATGTAGAGGCAGTTTTAGTGGATTTTTAGTGTATTCATTATATGTATATATATTATTTTGTCTGTGATGCTGTTTCACAAAGAAAATGCAACTATTAAATTATATGTGTGGTGCATGTATTCATTGTTAGCATGGAGATGATAATTAATTGGGGTCTGAGGTGGATTTTCCCTTCAATAGTTTGGCAGCGTGGAAGCATGAAATAATAACCTGCACTTTTGAGAATGACACTGTGGCTTCTGCTAATTAATGCTTTCGTGTGGCTGCTGCCAATTTCCCACAAACCAAAAGTGGAGTGAGAAGTTTCCACATGTCCCCAAAAAGACTTCCCACCAATGTCTAAATTCCATAAACTCTCATTAATAATTAAATCAAAAAGCATCATGTAAGAGTTTATAGTCTTGATGCTCAGTCCTTTTTGTCGTCTTATTAGGGGTCCAAGCCCGAGGGGACAAGGGATCAACGGTGCTCTGCACCATACCACAGTACCACCGGTGCTGGGAACCCTATTGAAATCGCTTTTATTTTTATTTTTATTATTATTCCTTACGTAAAACCCATACTGCAGCCTAAACCGTAAACGCCATAATGTATGCACTCACAGGGCTGAAATTTGGTAAATAGAATCTGTGTAAACCCATGAATAACTGGTATAAAAATCATTTTGATAATACAAAAAATGTCAGAGTTACAAAGGAATAACTTCCTGTAGGTTGCAGGAAAAACAGGAAGTGGTGCATATATGGGCAATAATGACTCTAATTAACAAGAAATCACTCCCAACCTGTGTCCTGTGGGTCTAACATGCAATTTGGGTCATAATCAAACTATAACCATAGACTGGAGAAGGCTGCAACCTCCAATGCTGAGCTATGAAGTCTATGTGGAAGTGCCAAAACTTGCAATTCATTGACTGGCCGCTAGGGACAGGCTGCAGAATGGAGCAAATAAGATTGGACCTCATGTTAAAATGTCCAAGTTCACGGCATAAAAAAACCCTTTTTCAAAAAACGTCTCTATCCTCAAAAGCAAAGGTACCCCTCCATGACAACTCTGAGGGGGGTGTATTTTTGTTTATAACAACTGTCAAAGGGAAAGCCCCCGTTATTGCGATTTTACCGGCCGGCTTTAAGCTTCACGTTTTAATTGCCCGACGGCCGACAGCGATGTGACGTCATGTTGTGCGACAAGCCCGGCAGCGAGTAGTGTCCGAATCGTATAAAGTTGAGTCCACTATATAGTCCACTAACTGCTGCTCACTATATAGTGGATAGGGAGTAGGGAATGAGTGAATGATTTCGGACACAACCAAAGTCTGTGTTGACCATAATTAGTGTGTTAGCTTACATTCTACATTATTAGCAGCTTATGCTGCCTTCGATGCTGACGAGAGGTATTAAAGATGAATTGTTATTAGACCGGTATGAATGAATGAAGTCATACGTAATAGAGACGTGTTACGGCGATAAAACTTTTGATCATAAGGCGTCTTTGTGTTTGCCAAGTGAAACTTCACCTTGTTACTCACAGTATAGACGGTTATGATGATTAAACTTAGCGAAATGCCAGGTTAACACAAGACTTGACTAGTGTTGAACTATGTATAATTAAAATAATTGAATGTCATTTAAAAATATCACATTTCAGCATGGTCCAGAGATAAAAGAGTTGGTTATTAGATTCATAGACACAGTCAAATAGTCAGTAACGTGAAAGTTGACGGCGCACGGCCCCAGACTTAATTTTTTAATATTTATTTCATTACCAAAGCAGGCACTTAAAGATTAAAATACTCCGGATTGCTTGTGATGGTCTATAGATGTTTCCCTCTCCCGACACACCTGGTTCTAATCAGCCTCGTTACCAGGCTGCTACAGGGCTTGGTGACGAGCTGATCATTTGAATCAGGTGTGTTTGAAGAGGGAAACATCTAAAACATGCAGTGTGGTGGCACCCCTGCTCTAGCATGTCATGGGGCTTGGAGCATGAGCTAGCAATAGCAGCTAACACTGATTCAGTTTCTTTATGATAGAACTTTATAATATGGCTTTGGTTCCTTACATCCCCACTACCAATCTGAACTAAAACCTCCAAAACCACGACTGAGGTACCTGTTTCTGAGAGAGGCCACCTGTGCTGCCAATTATTGTTTGATTGAACTGCCAATGTTGGAAGTTGCGCTGATGTCTAATGTTTTGTTTTTTGTTGTTTGACAGGCCATTGTGTGCATGCTCCTGCATCACCAAAGTGGGTAAGTTATCTTGTATTGTTTCCAACTCATGATTTATCATTAAAGTGATTTTTCCCTGTGCAACTTGGTGGAGGTTAACGAGCACTTAGCATTTGATTAGCCTAGCCCCTTGCTAACACCTGCGTCAAGCTGGCCCCCCACCCCAAACAAAATTTCGGGAGGATAGTCTGTTTGGTTTGTGCAGTAAAAAATTACGTTTGTGCTGCTACGGTTTTATAGATATTACACTTTAATTTCCAGTGATGACGTCACCCAGCCCCCCATTTGCTCAGACTGGACCCGAAATGGTACCGTTCGTTAGTGCTTCGTTTGTGCTTGTTTGTGCCGTTAAATCTGTCGTTTGTGCTGCAACCGTTTTTGAGACGGATAGCGGCCGGCCGGCCGGCTCGCGGGCTGACACTGCGGTGATGTTCCCGTCTGTTGGTGTCGTCCCAGCTTACTTTACTCAGGTAAGATACCCCAAACCTTTACACCAGCTTCAGAGTGTTTTTAAATATATTATTGGGGTCGTTTGAAATACTGGCTGTATTTGAGACTTGCAGTAATGTCACCGGTCACTGTGAATCAGCATAACGCTCAACGTTACTTGGATATTAATTTAAGCCAAACTAGTCAACATTAATTAATTCAACTTAGGCTAAAAGTTGTTTATTTGGATGGATAAACTTAATTATCTAAACGTTAATGAGCTTAATAACATGTAATGGTGGTTAATATTCTTACTTAGATGTAATTAGCTGACTTGTGTAGCTATAATAATTTTTTTATTAATAACTTCTACTCATAGGTTTGATTATCCCAGACTTATTAAATTAGAAAGTCTGCAGGTTACTTCTCAGTGCAGATGTGTCTATAGGTAAACATTTAAAATGGTAATCCCCCACAGCGCTATTGTAAACAGTTTGCATATTTAACGTTATGATTTGACACTGACAGAAGTCCGCCAGTGACTGAAACTTGTGTATTGTTATTGATAGTGCTGTGTAGGACAAAATAACAAAATAAATGAATCTGAAGAATGTTATGTTTTTGAGGTGTGGATCCCTTGCTCCACTTTATCCTAGAAATGTCAAACAAAAATCTGACTTTTTATAGTTTTGTTACATTTTTCATTACGAGACCCAAGTATTACTCCTGTTTATTTTGCCCCACAGTAACAGTGTGAATCATTGTCCACTTCTTTGAGGAAGAGCAGCACCGGAGGTCTTCTTCATCCACAGTGTTGAGAATGGCATGGAGGAAGTCATCAGTTCAACCTGCTCACCATGATGGAGAACCTGCCTTTACATTTTGTAATCTTAAAAATTGTCCACCCTTTTGTGTCCCTTAAACTTTGATAATTTCAGTAAAATATATTTACATCTACTCTAACTTTGTCTTTATTACTGACTGATAATGTTAGATATAAAATAATACAAGACATATAAACATTTAGCATTGATGCTCAACTCTTCTCCCAAGGTATAAATGTATAATCTATGTAAAGTGAGAATACAGTCAAGAAGCTGATGAATGGCTGCTTTTAATGTGATTTAAAGTTAAAAAATCAGCAAGGGATTCATGAGGTAACATTGAAAAGTTGTGGGTGTTTTTTTTTTTTTGTTTTTTTTTAAGTGCAGTTCTGTCTTCTCATGTTGAGCATCAGTGGTCCTCCGTCAGCATCACCTATAGAGGAAGCATTTACACAGAAAAATAGAAATGTAAGTCCTATATGTGTTAAGTTGCCTCCTTCACATGGAAAACTAATTTAAATAAGTGTAAATAATAAGTGTTTTTTTACTGTGAAGTTGGACATTTTTACATGAGGGTCAATGTAATTTGCTCCTTTCTGCAACCCAAATAAGTGTTTTTATACCGTGAAGTTGGACATTTTTACATGAGGGTCAATGTAATTTACTCCTTTCTGCAACCCATCAGTGTCTGCGCTGACCGTAATTAGTTTGTTAGCTTACATTATTAGCAGCTAATACTGACTGCGAGGCTAACGGGAGCGTATGAAAGATGAATTATTAGACCTGTATGTATGAATGAAGTCATAAGTAATAGAGAAGTGTTTTTAAGTTATGGTGATAAAACTTTTGATGAAAAGGCATCTGTATTTGTAAAGTCAAACTGCACCTTGTTACTCACAGTATAGACGGTTATGATGACTAAATGTGCCATAAAACCAGACTTGACGAGTGTTAAACTGTCTAATTATAATAATTAAATGTAATTGAAAAATATCACATTTCAGCATGGTTCCGAAATAACGGATTTCGAAATTTAGGTCATTTAGACAGTCAAATAGTCGGTAACTTAAAAGATGACTATCTTTTAATATTAATGTGATTACCAAAGCAGGCACTGAAAACGCTGCTCGTGATCGACTTTAGTTAACATAATGTTACGCCTGCCTAACAGAAGGAACTGTGTAACGCAGCATTACACATACTTATACAAATTATTGAAAGTAGGTCATTGTAGGATGTGTAATCAGGGTTGTTATCTTAAACATTAACAAATAGGTCTATATACGAGACTGAAATGAAAATTAAGCTCGTCTGCTGCCTTCTTTTTGCATTGTCTTAACACTTAATAAACTTACCTTTTGTAATTTGTGTTTTTCTTAAGTTAATATGGCAATATGTTAAATTAGTTTTCCATGTGAAGGAGGCAACTTAACACATACAGTACTTACATTTCTATTTGTCTGTAAATGTTATCTCTGTAGGTGATGCTGACGGAGGACCGCTGATGCTCAACATGAGAAGACAGAACTGCACTCAAAAAAACACCCACAACTTGTCAATATGTTACCTCAGTTACTAATGTTTCCATGAGTCCCTTGCTGAATTTTTTTGCATTAAATCACATTATTAAAAGCAGCCATTCATCAGCTTCTTGACTGTATTCTCACTTTACATAGATTATACATTTATACCTTGGGAGAAGAGTTGAGCATCAATGCTAAATGTTTATATTTGTTGTATCATTTTATATCTAACATTATCAGTCAGTAATAAAGACAATGTTAGCGCAGATGTAAATATATTTTACTGAAATTATCAAAGTTTAAGGGACACAAAAGGGTGGACAATTTTTAAGATTACAAAATGTAAAGGCAGGTTCTCCATCATGGTGAGCAGGTTGAACTGATGACTTCCTCCATGCCATTCCCAACACTGTGGATGAAGAAGACCTCCGGTGCTGCTCTTCCTCAAAGAAGTGGACAATGTGGACGTGGAGCTTAAGCCAATGATTCACACTGTTACTGTGGGGCAAAATAAACGAGTAATACTTGCGTAATGAAAAATGTAACAAAACTATAAAGAGTCAGATTTTTATTTGACATTTCTAGGATAAAGTGGAGCAAGGGATCCACACCTCAAACATGTATAACATTCTTCAGATTCATTTATTTTGTTATTTTGTCCCACACAGCACTATCAATAACAATATACAAGTTTCAGTCACTGGTGGACTTCTGTCAGTATCAAATCATAACGTTAAATATGCAAACTGTTTACAATAGCGCTGTGGGGGATTACCATTTTACATGTTTACCTATAGACACATCTGCACTGAGAAGTAACCTGCAGACTTTCTAATTTAATAAGTCTGGGATAATCAAACCTATGAGTAGAAGTTATTAATAAAAAAATTATTATAGCTACACAAGTCAGCTAATTACATCTAAGTAAGAATATTAACCACCATTACATGTCATTAAGCTCATTAACGTTTAGTTAATTAAGTTTATCCATCCAAATAATCAACTTTTAGCCGAAGTTGAATTAATTAATGTTGATTAGTTTGGCTTAAATTAATATCCAAGTAACATTGAGCGTTATGCTGATTCACAGTGACTGGTGACATTACTGCAAGTCTCGAATACATCCAGTATTTCAAACGACCCTAATAATATATTTAAAAACACTCTGAAGCTGGTGTAAAGGTTTGGGGTATCTTACCTGAGTAAAGTAAGCTGGGACGACACCAACAGACGGGAACATCACCGCAGTGTCAGCCCGCGAGCCGGCCGGCCGCTATCCGTCTCAACGTAGCATGTAGCCTAGCTTGTTAGCCTCGTTAGCCCCCGCGAGCTCGTTAGCTTTGCGCTAGGTGGGCGTGTCTCGGTCCGCTCCAGCTCTTTGCCCATTTTTGGATAATCCGGGGAGTAAGGCGGAGCTTTTCAGAAACCTATGGGTGACGTCACGGACGCTACGTCCATTATTTTTACAGTCTATGGTCTGCACCTATAAAATAATCAATAACTCAAAAATGGTTGCAGTACTAACGAACGGTACCATTTCGGGTCCAGTCTGAGCAAATGGGGGGCTGGGTGACGTCATCACTGGAAATTAAAGTGTGTAATATCTATAAAACCGTAGCAGCACAAACGAAAGTTTTTACGGCACAAACCAGCACAAACGAACGGTACCATTTCGGGTCCATTTGGAGCAAATGGGGGGCTGGGATGACCTATAAAATAGTATTTAATAACTCATAAACGGTTGCAGCACAAACGTAAATTTTTACGGCACACGCAGGTCTTGCTAACCAGGGTGTGTTCCAACATCAGGATCCCTTAGCATGTCATGAAGCCTGGAGCATTAGCTAGCAATAGCAGCTAACAGTCATTCCCCCTTTATTTTAGCCTGGGATTCAACCTTGGAGCTCTTTCTGCATGGGACAGCCATCCCTCCACCTATACAGCATGTGAGTATGAAATTCAAAGAATCTGAAGCATCTAAAGGTAGGACTGAAAACCAAATCATGTAACGAATGTATTCGCAACCAATACGCACTGTCCACATGTCTCTCCTTTCCTACCTGTTCTATCGCTCATACGCCAATTTCAATTTCTGCTTTTTTTTCACCTCTTCTCCTACGCCATGACTTGGCTCGGTTTGTTATTTTTATGGGAGCATCTGTCTCTCCTTTCCTGCCTTATCTATCACTCATACGCAAATTCGGAGACCTCTGTCTCAATGCTGCTTTTTTTTCACCTCTTCTACACCATGACTCTGCTCAGTTTGTTATTTTTATGCTGCTTCTGATTGGTCCATTGCTTGTGTTTTGGAGCCTGCAGTCTCCACATGTTACTGCTGTGTTTTACTCAATCAAATCATGATGCAAGGTTTTACACAACTGCCTACATGTAAATAATGCGCTTTGTTTCTGATTGGTGCGTTGCGCTTACGTTTTTGGGGAAACAAACTAGTTTATTACTACTCTTTCTCACCACTGCCTACCTTTTCATCAGTGTCTACATACAAATATTGATTTGAGTGCTTTTCTTTTACATGACTTTCTGATTGAGACATTGCTCTCAAGCTGTTTTGGGGACATCTGTTTTCAAATTTACAGTCACTACTTGTACTCCACCATGTTTCATGCTTTTTGACAACTGCTTAATTTCTGATTGGTGCATTGATCTTACGTTTTTGGGGAAACTCGCCAGTTTGCCGAACAATGACTCAGTACATTTTAAAACTGCCTACCTTTTCATCAGTCTCTACATACAAATATTGACCGATTGCTTTTCCTTTACCATGACTCAGCACCTTAGACAGCTGACTATCATTTTTACTGTTTCTGATTGGTACATTGCTCTCAAGCTGTTTTGGGACCTTTGTCTCAAAATTCTGTTTGTTATTTTTATACTGCTTCTGATTGGTCCATTGCTTGTGTTTTGGAGCCTGCAGTCTCCTGCAGTGGACCGCTGATGTTCAACATGAGAAGACAGAACTGGACTCAAAAAAACACCCACAACTTGTACATATGTTACCTAAGACACTGATGTTTTCATGTATCCCTTGCTGATGGTTTAGCATTAAATCTCATTATTTAGGGCAGCCATTCATCAGTTTCTTGACTGTGTTCTCACTTTACTGACAATAATTATACCATAAAGGACATTACAAGCAGGGTGGAGATGTTTTTACAGAATGATTACGCTGCATTACAAGTCCAAGACTTAAGTGTTGTCACATGCAATGCTGGAATTCTATGACAGAAATGACTTTTCGTCTATATAAGTTGTTATGGCATACATATGGAAATAGTCATAAGCTAAATGCAGAAGGTAGAACATGGTCTGATCTGCATGAAATTTGATGGATAGAATCTGTGGTACCCCATGACTAAGCAGTATAATGATCATTTTGATAATTAAAAAAATGCCAGAGTTACAAAAGAAAAACTTCCTGTAGGTTGCAGGAAAAACAGGAAGTGGTGCATATATGGGCAATAATGACTCTAATTAACAAGAAATCGCTCCCAGTCTGTGTCCTGTGGACCCGACATGCATGACCTCCGTGAGTTGCGAGCTCCGACATGCACGGGAGGCTTGGACCCCGATGATACCTGCTTGCAGGTCTAGTTTATTATTGACATGTTTCACATGGCCAGCCGAAATGAAACACTAGCACTGCTGAAGTCTCAGAAAAGTAGGCTCCATCAGCTGATTGTAAAAAAAAAAGTGCTGGTGTCTTTCGGGCCTGTGAAGGGCCCGTCTCGGGCTTTTCCTTCTGCCAGTAAATGGAGAGACGGACAGTGTGCCCGGTGTTATCAATGAAGCCAGCCTCTTGGCTCTCCAAAAAGTGCAGCTTGGAAGGCGTCCATGGCAGGGCATTAGGCCTGGAGGTTTGTGTCGTTTGTAATTTATAACACTGAGGGAAATGGGCAAGAGGACAATATGGAGAGAAGAGGGAGAGAGGGAATGTGGGAGGAGGGGGATGGGACTGCTTGCTGCACAAGCAAGTGGCTCTGCTTCCCTGAGTGTGCTGCACAGAGCCTGGTTACTAGGCTGACCAAGCTGGAGGGCTTTCTGTCCCTCTCTGAGGCACAGCCTGAAAGGGCCTTAGTTCTCCTTTTGCTTGAGTCAAAGTTAGACGGAAACCATGTAAAGACATATTCATGTAGAAATACATATAAGTGCAAAAGGAGAGAAAAACAACCGTGGGAGGAAATACGTGCTTGGTTTAAAGAATACATTTAATACTGACAGCTTTAATTGTATATGATAAAGTGTCTGATAGCAACTTAGATCATAAAGTATCACTGCTGCACTGTACCTCTGCAGCTCAGTAACAAAGTGGCAGTCTGTGAATTTCACAGCAAACCTGATTTAGAAGGAGCTTTACAAAATTTGCACTTTTCAGCCCTCACTGCAACAAAGTGATCATCATCATTATTCTTCTGCTACTCCCAACCATCATACAGTGACACTAATAGCAGCAATTTCCCTTCATTTCATAAGAATAACATAACGCACAACACCCAAATTACCCTGATAAGATCTTAAATATATAACTGCAGTCAAAACAAACATGTCTATGATGACTTCCTCTCATTAGAGACAAAAAGAAGACTGCTTTTGTATCAAAAATTTACACAAAAAAAGAAATCACAGTGAAAGTTCATGACAGCCTTTAGCGTGACAAGACCTGCCACTGAATGCAAACTGATTATCCGTGAGCTGTCTTCTCTTACATTCATGTTTAAGAGGTTTTTAGCTCAGAGAGAGTTCTTGATGTTTGCAACACTGATTGAATGGTCCTGAATTAACTTTCATTGCACTGTTAATGGTTTTTCCCTTTCAAGTAATGAGATCTGCCATTAAATTCATGATTGCCTTGGACTGTTCAATCAACACTGTGGACGTCAACAAGGGTCTCACAAAGCCTGAGACAAAAAAAAGATCAGAGATGCCCATTTGGCATTTTATTAAATCAGATTTTTATTTTCAACTTTAATACAATCAAATGTTAACACATTAGGGCTCTACTGAACGGTTTGAAGCTCCATTCATAACATTAACATCAACATTTCAAATCAACCTTTGGATGCTGTGCTAGGTGATCAAAGGACTGTATTGGCTGATGGCTAGCGACATTTGGTTGAGTACATCGTGTGTTTTTTTCTAGGGAGAATTTTGTTCATTTTTGTTTCGATAACATCATGAACTGCCTGAGACGAATGAGCTGCCCGATGAGCAGCGGCTCTAACAGAGAGGCCAGAAACAGCACAATAAAAAGTATTTAGCTTCAAAAAACACTAAATACACACAAAAAGCACTACTTCTGGACAAAACTTCCGAGACCTCAATGGAAGCTCGGAACGTAAACAAAGGGGATCTGATGTAGACGCGCCCAGCATCATCGAAACATTGCAGTTTGCATCAGGTCCATGTGCTCCTGCAGTTTCCTTGAGACCAAATCTCTAAAATCTGTCCCAATGCATCATTTCACTAATCTGAGAGCACCAAATAAGCCTGCTTTACCATGGTCTACAGTTAAAACATGTTAAACCTCTTTCCTTATTGAAAAAAATACATTCACTCACCCTTTCAACACATACATACAGATCAAAGTCGCTACAAATGAAGCACTAACCTGTTCCATTACAAGCACGTACAGTATTTTCACTCAGTCTGCTGTTATGGTAATAGCTCTCCTATCATGTCAGTTATACATTCTCAATAACCTGTTAACACCTCGGCCTCTCAAAATGAAAAAAACAAACACAGGTCCAGAGTGATCTCTGTTTTGGGAAACAGCTTATTAAAAGGAACGTGGGGGTGGTTGCATTCTAGATTGCGTAATATCAAATTTTCCTCAGTAGTGCATGGCTACAGATCCTTGGCAACATGTGCTGGAAGCAGACTCAGCTCCTTAACTACATCCACAATACCAGAAGTACCAAAGCTTTTCCTCAGGAAATGCATCAGCAGAGAAGCGAGTCCCTGATGAGTCTACAGTCTAAGTTATTACAAAGAAAAGGTGTGATGTAACTGATGTAAGACTGTGCTGGTAAAAACACCTTTGAAACTGGCACAGTTATATACAATGAATTACACTGTTCCAAGACACCTTAGTTATACAGAAAGACCAGTAACAACAAGTGCCTCACCTTTATCCTACTCGCTCTCTGTGTTCAGTCTTGGAGCTGTTCTTCATAGCAACCCATTGTACCTCTACCATAAGCAGTCTTTTGATACATCACTATGGTCATACAGAGAGGAGAAGCTCAGATCACAGAGGTTTAGATCAAAAGTATTGCATGAAAGAAAATCACACAATTCGCGGTTTCATAGCATGTCAGTCTGAAGGCAACAGGGACTTGTTTTCATTTCTAGACAGCCGTTTTTCTATTGCACCTTTTGTTGGTTGCACACTGGTTTGCCAAATATAGCAAGCAGACACAGCAGTTCGTAAGGAGAACAACTAAAGCAGGGGAAGCAGCACATGATGGCACAGCCTACCTGAAGACTTGACGACACACCAAGCAATAATACACATTTCCCAACAGACAGTTCATGGTGCTTTTGTGTCAAATACATAGCATGGGGTGGCCAGAGGTAAATATATGTAAAGTAAAAGTCATAATGCCAGATCAGACAGGCTTTGGGAATGCACTGCGCCTGGATTCACACTCCTCAACTGTTGTACTAATCGGGTCTTAAAAGCCTACTCCATGTACCAGAATCTGAAGAATGTAGGCCAATTCAGAAGCCAGTCTTTTAACACAACAAACTCAATCCAGACATCTAAATCACCAAAAGTCAATCGTGTATTCATTCATTCATATTTCACACACAACTAACAACTCATATTTTTCAATAAATGTGATTTATAACATCACAGGTGGACTTTCTATAACAAACAATCTACAATGTCATGTTTGACACAGGCATCCTATATTCCTTCTCTATTAGTTGATCTATCGCCATTAACTATAATAGCATAAACTCTACATGACTTAACAATGTTTTAGACCGATTTTCTATCTACAAATCCACTAGTTTTTATTCAGCTCGACTTGGATCCTGCTTGACAAAAATTCCTTATTTGTGCACTCAAGGCCACTCTGACATCCCAAGCTATGTTTTCATGAAAAACAAACCAAGAAGACAAACAAGAAGCAAACATGTTGTGAATAGATAATGTCAGTGTGGTTGGTTGTTTTTCAGTTGAAGTTAGGCAAATAAGTCTGAGGCCTCCACACGGATATTTTCTCAAAAAACACCCCATCGACAAACCTCCATCCAAATGAAAATGCAAAAACACAATTTAAACGCTGCCCAGAGCATGCCAACAGGCGCCAACATAACCCTAACACTACAGCCATGAAGGCCAATAACACAAGAAGACGTTAGCCAATCACGAGCCTTTATGAAGGGTATTGCTCGCAGGCCACATGCCTGCAGCGGTGCATTAAATAATGGAGGAATCATATATGTGGAGCGGGGTTATTAGCTGTGACATAGACTTAGTAACTGTACATTAACGTGTAAATATCTAAAAAGTCCTGTTAGCAAGTTTAGAACTAGACACTCCTCATGAAACGCACAGTCATATCACGAGCCAAAAACTCTGCCTTCCCCGTCTAAACATCAAGCCTAAAAATTAAGTTTCTGAATACCCTGAGCTTGGATTCAATTTTACAAAAAGGAGTAATTTTCAGTGGTCTAAAATGTGCGTGGATGAAAGGTGAAAGTGCATAGAAAAGCTAATTTTTACAATTGAACATTGTAGAAATGTTCAATTAAATGACAATGTGTAGTGTGACAAACTAAGACACTAAGAGAGTGTATTACCATCTTTGAGCTCAGTGTTTTGGTATCAGCCCACAAACTAAACTCTCACCGACCCACGAGACATTGCGACATTAGCACACAGTCACAGTTAGCCACTATCTGGTGAACATAATGGGGTTGGTGTGAATCCAAAGAGTTTTGGAAAGAGATTAAATATTGACTTCAATTTGCCAGATAGCTAAGAAAGATTCATTTAAACTAAATTCTCACGTTGCTACTCAACATGCTAACACGTTTGCAACAACAACATTAGCATTTGACATTAACTGTGACAAGTAAAGACAATGACACTTTAATTGTGATGGATCACCTAATGTACTTTCACAAAGTTTCAAGTCTCTGCAAATCTTTGGAGAAAAAAAAAACTCTTGGCAGTATTATAAAGTATTCATGCTTGTGGTCCTTTAAATTGAAAGTCATGGGTACAAGAGAGGAAAAGTTACCATGCGACAGGTTTCTACAACACTAGTTTTTGCCCTTTCTTTTAAAATGCTGCCAAATGTGTTACATGAAAACTCAAACACACTTAAATGACACACAGGTGCAAATTAAATAAAAGAAAATGCTCAACAACTGTTTTCATAAACTATGAAGTAGTGAGGCTTAAGTCCTGAAAGGCACAATGGGTGTCTGGACTGTTGAGGTGGAAAAACTAGTGATGTGATTCTAAAAATTGTGAAAGTTAAATATTGTGTTTTTTGTGTTACTGTGTTACTGTTACTTGTTTTTAATATGTTCTTGGCACAATCCAGTTTTGCATCAAAATGACATTCCATACAAGAAAAAAACCTACTACTAATGTCTCCTCTAACACAAATTCTAGTGAAATGCAGACAAGCTTTGATTCGAGGTAATTAGTTCTGATAAAGTGAGCGGCTGGCAGGAGGAGTCTTGCTGAGTTCAAAGGGGTGTCCCTCATCAGGAAACATTAAGTGTTCTTACCAACATGATGCCATTTAATCCCAACACTTGTTGCCGCATTAGCACCAAGGGTTACCGAGCAAACACACACAATTTCTAGACATTTTGCTATGATACGCTCCGCACAAACAGCCAGGAAGAATAACGGCCTTCGAATTAAACCACAAAACTGCTGTCAGTATTTTAACAAGGCCAACAGAGAAGAGAGTTTCACTTTAAGACAAAGTACTGAGCAAAGAGACCGTGAAGGCTGCTGAATCTGAATTAAGCATAGATTGGCCTATATTGCAGCAATCGGGGAACTAGTTCAAGACGTGCCAGGACTCATGTAGGCTCTTTTTACACTGGGGACCTCACTCTCAAACAGTGGAGCATGTATACCCTGGGCTTTGACACACAGATCACAGAACAGACAGTGGGCTGATAGTTTGGTCATTTATCAGGAGAACATATAGGATGTTCCTAAACAGCAGCAGTGTTAACAGACATAAACGCAGCTTTAAAAGGAATAAGCTGTTTAATTAAATAACTAATGATATATGGAATAGCTGATTTTTACATTTTTAAACATACTGCAAATGGTCAGCAATTGACTGATACTGAACACACATTAGAGCTTAACCAATATGGTATTTTGAGACAGATACCAATTTTAATTTTAGACATGGAATTGAAAATAGACTTTTTATGTGTAGATTGTGTTAAAAAAAGATGTAAAATTATTATTATTAGAGTTAAATAAGAATATCTAAAATTATTATAGACAATTCTGAAAAAACAAAACAAATAAATAAAAATAAAATAATTAGCTACCACAATTTCCAAATCACCCCAAGCCCTGTTTTCCTTATTATATGTTGTGTTAAAAAAAGTTTTCAGATCAGATAACGCATATGAAGATACCAATGTATATCGATATATCTTTGATAGGTCAATATCAGCTGATATTATCAGTCAACTGATAAATGAGTCAGGTTCTTGCACTGACATTAATTTACATTTTAAGAGTTGGCTGTCAGTGTAATATAATATAATTCTTTAATAAAGTTATTTGTTTGAGAGCGTTATCAGTATCTGAAATCATTATTGGTCTTGGCATCAGTCTCAAAAATTCCATATCAGTTGAGTTTTATTATTGATACACCAAGTTTGAAAGGCAAGGGAGGAAGACAATTGGGTCAAGTTGGGTCAAGTCCCAGTCCCCCATCTGGACTCCTATATTCAAGTTAGGCAAGTGGCCTGCCTCCCCCAGGGGCAGAGAGCACACATAACCTGATCTGAGCTCTTCAAACATCCAGACAGTAGATCCCTTCCTCATCTCACAAGGCTGGTTACACTGCATGTGAGCGAGTGAGTAAATAACTTTCAGGAATATCACACATAACTCAAAGTCAGAAGGGCAGCTAAATTCCTTTTTCTGACTCAACTCCTTGGTTTGGTCCCAAATGGCACACACTGACCCACTCATTAAGCGGTAAACCTGCAGCTTGACAAGCAGCTCCTGGATGACAGTAATTGTTGCAATCGCAGACGGAAAGCAATTAATGACAGGGTCAGAAGTTTCCAGAGGGGTGTCTGCCTGAATTAAAAAACTCCCGCATGAATTTCACTCTAACCCCCGTAACCTAGGGCAGGGGTCGAGCCGAGTACGACAGAAATGTGGGATCAGCACTTTATTTTCACTACCAAGAAGATGTTGAGCAGATTCAACATTGTTGAGTGGTTCTTTTTTTTTCCAATTTTAGGGCAACATTAATTCAGTGTGATTTCTGAGTAGACTGTAATGCTGCTCGATTATGCTAAAAATCATAATCAGGATTATTTTTGTCAATACTGAGGTCACAATTACTTAACACGATTACTCATTGACTCTGGAAACATCATGCATTTATGTAACTTTTAAAATGATTCAACTGAAAAACAAAGAAAGAATGCATGGAAGAAAAAGAGATTAATAAATTCAATAAATAACATGTTAATATGTAGATTTAAATAGAAAAGATTAAAAAAAAATCATCAATAGCAATACATTTGATTAAACAAATACCATCAACAGTGTTGTAACATTATTGCACAGCCACAACCTACTGACAATTTATAAACAATAGTTTATAAACAGTAGTTTACACATTTTAACCCTGCGAAAATTAGCAACGGTTCCCCTCTGTGAAGGAAAAGCCAGGGTGCGCTGGATTTATAACACAAAATGAGAGCATTGTTGCAAAATAAATTGCAGCTTAGAAATAGTTTTGTCTCTATCTTGTTTTTAATAATCATCTGAAGTAAACTTATTAAAATAAAAATAAAAATCAATTTCGTGCCCAGCCCTTGAGTGTACACCTGCATTACTTAAAAAATTTAGTATTACAGTGAATTATGTTATGTGTTATAAAGTGTATAAGTTGAACATAAAAGCATCTCCTACAGATCCAAAGAAAACCCCCGGACCAGAAAGTTTATATCCAGTCCTGCTGTAACACAGTCTCAAATATGACCATGTTATGGGTTTTTTTGTAACAGACTTCAGACGGCTATGCAGCTCTGCAAGCGGCATCAAATTAATTAACAATGACTTACAATACAAAGCACTTTGAACTGAGTGTGCGCTGCGAACAGAGCCAGATTGACGGGAAACTTTGACCCCGCAGCCCTCCCTACAAAAGTTGCTTATGACTTCCATGAGAGGCTGAAGGCGAATTCCCTCTGGCACGGGGCCAGCCGCACAAACACTCAGACACTACCCACCAGCACCGGACCTTTGTGATGGACTACATTAGCAACATAATGTGGACTAGTCTGTCTCATGGTAGGAGGACTGTACACTGTACACAGATACACCTGAGGCCACAGCAGCAGCTGCTGCCAAGATATTAAGTATATGAGGTGTTTTTAAGTTAGAGTCAGGCTGTTATTGGAAGAAACCAGCCTGATGAAAATCATAAATAATTATATATACAACATAAAGTAGTTCATGTGGTCCAGGATTTTAAACACAAGTGTACACAAAGCCTAAAGAATGACAGCATTAACTCCAACAGGTGTTTAAATGAGAATAATCTTCCTCCAGTGCTCAACAGAAATAAATATGTTAAGTAAAGGTGCACCTAGCAAGAGCGGATGGGAACTAAGAGCAGAAAGAGCTCACACACCAAATCAACTTGGGACACAAACTGACAAGTTTCCCCTGAAAATACTGACGTTGTAAATAGGGTATTATATAGCTGTGTATCACACAGTAGGGCTGAACAGTTAATCAAAACTTGCAAAGTGCAATATCCAAATCAAAGGATCCACAATATCTATTAAAAGCAAAATATGTGTCAAAATATTTATCTGACCGACCGACAAACTGCACACTTGGTACAGGTTTTCACCAAGAATCACACTATTTTAATTTTCCCAAATAAAAAATTTGGTTAATAATGTAAAATAATCTTTCATCCTGAATGATTGCAACAGATACAGTTGCAATATCAGTCAAAATAACAGTATTTCGATTAATTTTTTTATTGTGCAGCCCTATCACTCAGGCTACAAGATTATTTAAAAACATTATTCTATAGTCATTTGTTTGAGTTTATTAAGTACTCGCTAAGCAAGATTTATTTAGACAATTGTCAATGTCAGGGCACAAAACCAACGATTTGTCTGCTGATATTTTTCCTACCTAATATAATACTTAAAAAAGAACATGTTGTCAGCCATGAGATGTTCACGTCTACTTGGTGTAACAAGTGAGGCAACTAAAATGGTCATACTTGGTGAAAATGTTATTGTAGTCATGTAGCAGAAACACAGCATAATGCTGTTCTATAACACTCATATTCTTTGTGGGTGAAAATAATCAACAAGGTCAAGGGAACTGATGTTTCCTGCTGCTGGTGCATGTCAGTAAATAGTCAGCTGTGATGAAAACAAACAAACCCCCCTAACTAGTATATTATGTAATGCTAATTTGGCATGGAGAACTACACCTAATTTCTGGTAATGGAGCTGAATGATTTGCTCTGTTTTCCTCCCAATTAATCCTCTTAAAGTAAAGTGAATATTCTAATGAGCACGCAATGCATCAAGCAGGCTTTTTCCTCCACATTTTAGGTATTGTTGTTGTAAACAGGTGTGCCCACGTGTCACTGGGTGACTCCTATAGCTCCATATAAGGGGACATAAAGAAAGAATCAAATCTACACACACTGCTGGGAATAACTTAGTCAGAGGCAAGAACAGAGAGGGGGATGGCTATGCAAAACATCAGGTAAACCATGGGTGAGGTAAACATCTTTCTCAAATGCCATGCGCATACACACACAACACATGGGGGGGGCTGGAGGGTGTTAGAGGCTGTTATTCATTATCCACACGACTGCATTCCAGGGCTGGACAAAAGGAGTTATCGCCACCATCATTCAGAGGCAAGCACAAGAGAGGTAAGAGAGGGATTTAAGCAGGTTCTCAAACAAGATGCCCCCACCTGATAACCTTAGCACTGCCGTTGCACCATTCCCACATGTCCTAATGCATTCACAAATCAGAGAGAGAAAGAGAGAGGGAGAGGAAAGAGTAAAAAAGATTGAATGAGAAGGCAAGGTAAGAGGAGGAGAGCAAGAGAGAAACTGTGTGAACATTAACACTGAGTGGAAGCGATGGAGGAAGATAAGGATACGTCCACCTTCACTTTAAAGGAAGTGACCAGTGTGGTATAGGCACCTCGCTACTGATGCTTCAGTGCTGTTGTGAGGCAAGAAATGCCAAAACAACCCCTTTTCTTTTTTTCTTCACTACCTGGAATTTCTTGTGAAATCTTGAAGAAGACCCAAATCCCCCCTCCCTCAGTTTATTCCTGAAGATCAGGTTTTAAACTTTGACTCACATAACTTGACCTTTCAATGGACCAAGGGAGGAGAGCAGACATTTGGTGCATGTGGCTTTTTGTATTTATCTACCTGCGATAATTCACCTGTTCACCTCCCTCATCAAAGGCAGGGAGGGTGGACAGGTGAAAGGTCAACAAGCTTGTGCAATGACCTTTGACCTCAGATTCAAAACAGATTAAACGGAAAATGAGAAAGCTCTGTGACACATCTATAATAAATAAAGAAAATATGTACACTTTATGTAGTTGTCTCACCTTTTTTAAACTCCTCCAGCATTGCATCCAGCTTGGTGTCATTGAACACAAAATGTAACGGGTGGCTGTAAAACTTTGTGATGGTTTTGAGAGGGGTGCAATCATCCGGGTCCACAAACGCCAGGTCCTTGACAAAGAGCAGATCCACTATGTTGGACCGCTCGCCCTCGAAGACCGGGATACGCGTGTAGCCACTCTTCATAATCTCAGACATGGTGTTAAAGTCGAGGGTGCCATCCCCGGGGATCATGAAGCAATCTCTCAGCGGCGTCATCACGTCCTCCACGGTCTTAGTCCTGAGCTCCAGCGCACCCTGGATGATGTTCAGCTCCTCCTTCACCAGGTCGTTGTACGGGTCCGTGACGCGCAGCATCTCCAGCAGCTTCTCCCGGTTGTACACGGTTCCTATCTCCTGTCCCAGGAGGTAGTCGAGCAGCTTGCTCACCGGGTAGGACGCAGGGAAGGTGAGCAGCATGAAGAACTTGGTGAGGAATATGGTGTTGGCCCCGACAGCCAGGCCGTGTCTGGAGCAGATGGCCTGGGGCACGATTTCTCCAAAAATCACTATTCCTATGGTGGACATGACCACCGCAATCAACCCGGAACCGGCGATATCATCCAGCAGAATAGTCAGCGTGGTGTTCACCAACACGTTCCCGAGCAGAAGCGAGCAAAGCAAGTAATTCCCTTGGCTCCTCACCGGCTCTATTTTTTTGGCGTAATTCTTCTCCTTTTCCGTGCCGCAGTTCTGCACTATCTGGAGCTCCATGGGGTCCAGAGCCATGAGCCCCAGGTTCAAGCCGCTGAACATACCCGACAGGCACAGCAACATGGAGATGAAGATGACCTGGAGCCAGAAAGGCAGCAGAAACTTTTTCTCCTCCACCACTATCACTTTGGTGTCATCCCCATCGTGGTAGATCCAGGTGTGCTCCGTCCACGGGTCGTGCATGCCGGCCACGGCCGGTGTGGCGGTGGCGATGCAAAGGTAATACGCTTTACTCCTCTCCGTCTTTCGCAGAGGTTTGACCTCAATTTCAACTATTCCGGACGTCTTTCTGTTCAGGATGATGTTGGGTAATATAATTATATCCGAAGTCCTAATACCGCAGGGATGCAAGCCGGACGAGTCCTCTTGGCTCTGGTTATCCCCCGAGGAGCTGTCAAGGCTCCCCACCGTCCTGCTCCGCTCATGTTCCGTGAAAGAAATTTTGGACCACGTCTCGTTGTTGATGTTCTGCCCGTACACCCTTAATTTCACCCGAGAGCGCTCACTCACCCGCAGGTAGCCCTTATCCATGAAGGAAATGTCGTCCGTGTCCTCCAGTCGGAGCCCTATGATGACGGTCTCCTCGGACCCTTCCTTGCCACTTGTCGGGGTGACACAACAGCCAGTGACAGTTAAGAAAATCATCGCCAAAGCTCGGACCCGGTTAAGTGACGCCATTTTTGCAGCGGTGGGTGCTTGGGATAACGGCTCTGCCATATTGATAACCATTGGCAACCAACCTCCTGAATGAAAAGGGCTTTTAAAAATCAGAGCCAGTCGGAGTCCGCCTTCATCTCCGCCGAGGGTTGCCGTGACTTGTGCATCGGGACCTGCTCGTTCCCACTACGTGTCCGACACTGATGACTCGCGAGCGCAGGCTTATGGGCCAACTCGTGCCTCCCCTGATGTCCCCAAGACAGGCGACGGCAGCGACCAATCAGTAGGCACCGTTGGCCGGGAGGCGGGGCGTCCGCAGCCTCCTTGGCGAATCAAATTCCAAAACAAGTGCACCTCATGTTAAGAGACAGACAGGACTCTACTCGTGACTTTTTTTTAACATATATCTTACTACAGCAGACAGCCAATGTACATGATTAAAATGTATTTAACATATCAATAAACATGGGTGCAGTAACACGAGTACCTACACAATATACTACAATGAAATAAAACTGAAATAAATACCATCCTATAATTTTACTCTTATATTGAGGCTGTCAGTTTTTATTCTACTTCATGGTAATTTCTGAGGCACCTCATGTTTTCTTTTTGCATTAACTTGCATTGCTGATTTGAAAAAAACAGCAACCCTTCCAACAGTGATGCAAAAGTATGTACCCCACAGTAGAGATTCTCAAAGTTCTTGAGAAGTGACCCCTTTAAAAATGAAGTAGTATCTACTTGAAACTTTCCATAACAGCGTAGGACACTGATATGAATGTGTTACAGGCAGTTTAAAACATTAAACAACATTATTTTTATTATTATTATTTGAAGGTCTGTGTGAGGCATAAAGAGGTGAAAGTAGTTTGTATTTCATGAAAAAAAGAATAACAACATGTAGCAGAAATATGTATTTTTAATTTCTCATTCTTTTGGTTCCTCAGATTTGACACCATTACCTACAGTATACTGTATCGTTTTAGAGTTCTAGAGGGTGTGTGTTCATCAGTGATATCTATATCTACAAACAGGGCTAAAACTTATTTTCATTTTCAATTAATCTCACAATCATTTTCTTGATTATTCATCAGGTCTATAAAATGTAAAAATAGTGAAAAATGTTCATCTAAGTTTCCCAAAGCCCAAGGTGATGTCTAAAACAGTTGAGCAGAAATTATCTACATTTAAGAGATTTAAAGCAGCATTTCTGCAATTTATGCATGAAAAATTACTTTATCTATGAATCGATCATCAAATTAGTTGTCTCAATTTTTTTGCTCTGTTGATTGACTAATCACTCAATGACCACAACTAATGGCTGTAGCATGAATTTCAAATCAATATACACCTTCCATTCTTTTGGAGACCAAGCTAAGGACACCTAATGCAATACTAGTGTAAAGAACCCACAAAACCCAAACATGAACATATGACATTCAACTGATTGACAATATTTATTATCCTATGACAGATACTCATATAAAAATTAACATAATAATGCTGAAATTAGTTCCAACACTTTTGCGAAGCTCACACTAATGCTAAAACTGTCAATATACAGTCTAAACAAATCAATTACATTAGAGGATGTACTACAGATGTTGGGCCATTTTTAAGTTAAAGTGTTAACATCCTTATGAAGGTGTGAATGGCACAGATAAGAAACTGACATGTCTATGATTGTAGACAAATGGGAAAAATCCTACAGTACTAATACTATTCTTGATAGTGAACAATTGTGGGTATTTGTATCTTGCCTTGATACAAAGCCAAAGTTTGTTTATGCAACATAGTTATTTAAAAAAAATGAATTAACATATTTTTTGTTTTAAAGAACTGATTTACAAGGAATATGCTAAGAATATTAATAAATCACATATTTATGTGTAAGTAATTCATTTCAACTACTGAAACCTCATTTTGGTTGTTGATAATACACAACATAATGACACTGCGTAAGGCTTGATTAAGTAAGTACATTTTAACCATTGCACTATGCATACACAGTATGATGCTGGGTCTGCACTGCTCAGTGCTCCTTCAACCATCACTTGCAGCAGGTAGCAGACTTTGTGCTGCAGCACCCCCCTGTGGCTGTACCCGGACCTTGTTTCTGCAGCTGAGCGGCCAGCTCAAAAGGATCCACAATTCCTTCCTGTATCAATAGTTCAACAATGTAGAAGTCAGTAGGAGTTTACAGCCTATATCAAGTTCTGTTTAAGAATTAGATAACAGTTATTTCATCCAAGTAAACTTTGAGAAATATAGAAAAGTTTATAAAGAAAATTCTTACTCGTTCTGATTTTATAGAATGAAACACTGATTGAACAGTTGATAAAATAGAAATGTGTATGTATTTTAAATACACGTTTACACCTGGTGTCTTTGTGTTTTTCATCAGACTCTTGTTGTTCGTTAATGAAGCATTTCACAGTAGCTATTCTTTCGAGAACAAGACCAAAGGCTTTTTATTACCATTATCACCACCTGGCCATGTTGATTAGAGACAAGCATCTCGGACCTGATTTCACTTCAGAGTAGGGGGGGGCAGTCCAAAGGTTAACCCCAGGGACAAGTTTAGATAAACACTATGATTTTCAATCTTTGGTCCACAACAGCAAAATAGAAACTCCTTGATAAAAGAATTAAAGGCCATGAGTGATTAAAGGATTTATGGTAGTCATTGAAAAAAAAACATATAGCGGTGTTTGTAGATGTGTGTGTGTACACAGAACGACCATGAGAGCTGATAAGATGCCATTCCATTAGCTGAGAAGAGAACATTCCTTCCTGTTCAAGGTTCCCCAGCAGGACTCCACAGTCTGGTTATGACTCCAAGACAGCTGCTTGACCTTGTGCGTGTGGATGTGTGCGTATGTATGTTTGAGTGGGTATGCGAGTGAGTGAGTGTGTGTAAGAACTTGCAGCACGGTGCACACATGCGTGTCTGACTGTGTAAACGGTTTAGACACTGGGGCTCTCTGGGTGTGTCACATACTTGAAACTGATACGACAAACACACTGACCTCTAGTGCTCAAAGAAAAGACATTTTTCAACATCCAGGAATTTAGTTGTGACACTAACCTTAGGTTTGATTCCACACGACTCGCTGGGGCCTCCCAGTGGCTGGCAAGTGAAGTCCTCCTTAAATCTGGAATGGGTCAGGATGGAGGCCACCTCTCCATCAACCTCCACCACTTCATCCGCCTGTAACGTACACCCACATCTGACATTATTTGCATACAGCCCACAAGCTGAAGACACTGAGCTATTCTTGTACTGTGATATCTACAGACCTTGAATGTGTACTGACAGTCAAGCTGGAAGCTGACCTCGACTCCCGTAATGCCGCCGTTATATATGACCTGACAAGACTTGGTGTTGCCTTTAGGGACCTTGAACAGGCGGTATGTGGCAGAGACAAACTTGAAGTCACCTGTATTGCCAGAAAAGGCAAGTATCAAGAAAGAATCAAGAAATATATCTCAATATAGTCTAACATCTCTGTGATATATTCATTGACCAATTAAAAGGGATCCTTAAGTAGCATCAACACAAAGTAAGCAATAACAGTTTAGTAGAACCACGTACATTAAACATTAACCAGAGCTGTGCAGCACCCATTAAACCAACCCTATCTTTATATCTATCTAAACCAAGATAATAATAATAAAAAAGGAAGATAACAACAAGACTAGCATTAGCTTAGCATTGCTACACTGGAAAAACAATAATATAAAATCTATTTAAAAATAATAGAAAGGTTATTAAAGCAACATATTTTTTTGCAGCTGGTTTTGATTTACACAACTTTCCTCAAATCAACCAAAAAAATAATGGAAATGTTGGAGCTGATCACAGCCAATGTGATTTTTTTAACTTGTAAATGCAGTCTCCAGGTAAATCTCTAAAACCAAATAAATACCATAGTGGCATTTATGCACTTTTTTCAAACAAGGGTTTACCAGCAATTCACCCCAAACTTTATTTATTTATTTAATGTAGTTTCAGGTTTAAAGATAATGACTGCAAACCCCGCCAAAGTTATGGTTTACAGTAGAGACAAAAGAATAATGTTATAAAAACAAAAAGAAATGAATAAGTGGTGAAATAAAGAACAAAGAAGTGACAAACCCAGAATGTTCTGCAGCTCGTTGTTGTCCACAGTGATGATGTTGGCTGTAACGAGCCGTGGAGGGCTGAAGCCCACTTCTTCAGCCAGCTGCAGAAGATCCTTCCACCAGAGCGCTCCACCAATACACTCACCTGCCAAAATAAATCACAACGTAAAATTCTGCCCCCTATCTGAGCTTTTATGGCAGCAGGATATTAATTTGACGCACCCCACAGGACTTTATGATTCTTCATTTCCTCAGTCAGTCTTCCACTGCTGTAGACGTCACTGAAGTACAGCTCGCCGCCATCCTAAAGATCAACAGTTGCACAGTGTATGTAGTGGTTATCAATGCTAATTACACAAGAGATATGATTGGAAAGTGAGACCAAAGCTCCAGTAAATAGCAGTGTACCTTGAGCACACTGTAGGCTTCAGCCAGTACTCGCTTCTTGTCTGGAGAGAGATTCACCACACAGTTGGAACTACAGCAGAAAATCAACATTTCAACACTATTTCTCTAGAACTACACCTCATTAAAATACAAAACAAAGAGAGAGAAGGACGACTTACATAATGATATCGAATGAGTTCTTTTCCAGACCCGCTTCTGTTAGGGCCTCAATGTAGCCCTGGACAAAATTGACATTGGGCTTCTTGTAGCCAAACTCTTTCATGTGATAGTCCACATACTTCCTGGCCACGTCCAGCTAGAAGAGAAAACACTGTTGCATTTTAAAACTGAATTTGCAAAACGGTATCTCTCACTTTAGCCGTACTGTGATGGTGATATACAGTACCTGGTCCTCCGTCATGTCAATGCCTGTGACGTGGCCCTTCTCACCCACCAGCTCACTCAGCATGTAGCAGTCCCTCCCGCTTCCACTGCCCAGGTCCAGTATCCTGCAGCCCTCCAGGGACTCTGGCACCACCAGACCACAGCCATAGTACCTGAGAGAGAAGGGCACCCACTGTAAGCATCTGTGGCAGTGTATACATGTCTGAAGCAACAAGTGAGAGTGCGACAGCAGCTGAGCACAGACCTGGCGGTAACTTCAGGGTGTACTTTCTTCAGAGCCTGGCGGATGAAGGCGGGGATGGGCTGAGCTGGAGCCACACAGGCATTGCTCTTCAGGTCTGTGGTGTTCTTCAGCACCTTGCCGTAATAATCCTGTTAGAGTAGAAAAGCAGCTATAGCAGCTCTTTATCATACTTAACTAAAGGTATTATCACCACACCTGGAAAATACCCTGTTACAAGTAAAAGTCATACACTGAAAATTTGACTATTGTGTTTTTAAGTATAATCAGGAAAACATAATTATTAAGAGTAAAAGGTAGAAAAATGTCCCACGAGACTTTAATATTATTCTATATTGTTATATTATAATTACTCATACATTGTTTAAAAAACAGGATTTTAATGTTGCTGTTGGTTGAGGTGGAGCTAATTTTGTTTTATTTTCATTTTGGATTCATCTGCTGATTAATCAATTAATTAGTTGCTTTGCATACATTTCTGAAAATAGTCAGAGATGCTGTAAAATTACCCAGAGCCCAAAGCAACATGTTAACATTAAAGTATTTAAAAATACATTTCAATAATGAAAATGTTTAAAAGGACAAATCCGTGAAGCTGGAACCATGAGATGTTCTTACATAAAAAGTATTTAATCCATCAAAATAGCTGCCATTTCATTATCTGTCATTCAACTGACATATGTACTTACTAAACACTTCAGCTGTACATGTATAAACTGTTGGCAAGTTTAATCTAAAACAAAACATCATACTTTATATGGTTAACATGTTTTGTGTGTAAAAGTCTTAATTTGTATATAATTTGGTGAATACAGCTAGTATATAGTTGTAGTTAACTAAAAAGTACTGTACAGTAGGCAGTGCAAAAGTGACACTTGACCAATAATAACAGGACCCTGAAGCTGTACTTTGTATTGACTTGAAGTGAACTGCCGAACTGTTTGCTGCAGCACTTTGCTAGGCTAGCATCAACTCTGACATGTAAATACAGTAAATGAGTGACGCACGTTGTATTTATTACCTTGACGTCCACGTGAATGTTGCTGTCAACGAAGCCTTTTTCACACGCGCTTAAAAGAACAAGTTTTTACAACAAGTGAACTTCAAATTGCATTTAAGTTAGTTACAGTAAACGTTAGCCAAGTGCTAACTGCTAACTCACATTGCTTGATAGCTAGTTTCAAAGCAAATAAAAAGTGAATTATTATTATATTAGTTATAATTTAGTACACAATTGATATAAAGTTGTTATAAAATGGCTGCTACCGTCTCAAGTCAACATAACAGGTGAGGGTTCAAGTCTCACCTGTTACTGCTAACGTCACATGAAAACACGGTACTCTAAATAAGATACGAGGCGTGTTTTGAGATATTCTTACCTGTTTTTTTCAGTCATTGTCTCAAGTGTTGACCAAATCCACTTTTTGTAGAGGGAAGCTTTCAGCAGTGGCAGAGCTCTGGGTTGGTGTTTGCTTTCTGCACAAATTGAACCTCCCAGTGTAAAGTTCACTTCCTGCTCCACAGCACACCCTGTCTGCTACTCCCGGAAATCACAGCACCGTCAATAAACTACATGAGATTGTTGTTTCATACGTTATGTAGTCTTGATAAGTGCACGAGATTAATCCATTTTTATCAGTTTTGCTCAATCAGGAATACAGGAATACAAGTTTAAATACTTGATCTTTTTTTTTTTAATGTTTATAAATCATGCGTTTTAATGTGCACTCAAAGGAATATCAATTACCTTGGTGATTGTTAATTCATTTTAAGAATTACCTTAATCTTTTTTTTTTTGCAAAAGAACTCTTCAAGTATCATTTTCCACACGCAAAAAATAAATTTCACTCAGTGTTTACAACCAAAGAGTCGGCTTGAATTTAAAAGGGCATTTTTATTGAACATACATCCATCTCGGTTGTTGTAATAAATGGCTTATGATCAGAACATTCAAAGAATATGTGCAAAACCACCTTACACACTCCGGTGAAGAAAGAAAAGGTGTCTTTGGCAAGATGCCCCTGATCTTGTTAAGTTGTCTGCTGTATTGTTAGTCAAACGTACCCTTCACACAACTTAAGGATACGTTTTTTCAAAAACAGAGAAAATAATAATACCCATAATGAGAAAGAAAATCTGTCCATGACGATAAAGCTAATGATTCCATAGAAATTATGAAAGCAACTATTTGGTTCACAAACATGTTACAGATATAGTATACACATTTTCAAATATAAAGTGGTTCTGACGTTTTATACAGTTCCAATATTTTTTTAAAGGATTCAGCGGATATGAAAATAGCTTGTCTTGGTACTACATGTACCACAATCACACACTTTCTAGCTCACAAAAAAAGCATGACCATATAAAGCACTTCAGAGTGTTCAGGCATTCATGGGTAAGATTAAATCATGTTAATGGCAATACAGACCGTTCATGTTACAATGAACTAGACGTTTTCAGTGACATCTTTTGTTAGATCGTTTTAGTGTATAAATAGAAATCTGTGAGATCAATGGCCGAAACATTTGTGCTTTGCAGACTTTGATGTTTGCATTTTTAAGGGTGCTCCAAGGAAATCAGAACAAAAACACTAGCAAGACAAAATGACATGTAGAATAACTAAGTTCCAGAAAGTGGGCAAACTAAAACTTCACTTCAATAAAGGTTCACAAAGCACAATAAGAATATAATCAGTGGCATTTTTCATGGCACAATCATCATCAAACTGCTGTATTACATCTCCTGTATGATTTGCATTAAAAGTTTTGATTAAAAACATTCAATCTCTTGAAGGGGCTTCAGAAAAGAGACATTAACAGAACTACGTGGTCTTTGATTTTATCTGCAGTGCAGGATTACATATATTGCTTGTTTATCCACCCTACAAAACACACTTCTCAGAAATATCCTGTTGTGCAAACTGTTGTTTATATTTAGATAATAAAAAAAAACAAAACATGGACAACTATCAATGAATGACCTCCCCAAGTGATTGTTTCCTTGTCTTTGCTTATATTGTTTTGGTTTCTATTCTTTCTAACCTAAAATAATCTTAGTGTGTTTTCAGTTCTTCCTCAACATCTTCCCCCACTCAACTGTTTCTGACATTTTGTCAATAATCACCTTGTAATATATTACAAATAATCTCAGCATTTTGCCCAACAACCATGGCCATTATGGATAGGGCTGGGCAATAATTAAATGATAATTACTACATTTTTAAAATCTAAATGGTTAATAACAAGCATATTGACTTAATAATCAGAAATCATATGTATGTGTCCATGTATGTATATGACTATTTTCTCTATAATTTCACTTGAAACTGTTATGTTCATTTTGCGCTTCAGTTCCTAATTCAATGAGAAAATACTTTTCACACAGGAGTATAAAAAATAGGCTTAACCATGTAGTTTATTTAATTGTTGAATTACCAGAGAGCACAATATATTATATGTAAATCTTATTTATAGTTATTTAGATTTGAAATGACCTTTATCAGGATAGAACATTCTGGCCATATTGCCCAGCCCTATGAAGGGATGAATATCCCTCAAATGATGAAAACACACATACATTTCAAAATAAATTTCCCCCCTCAGAGCAGCTTTTACTCTCAGACTGAAGTAACACATGCATTAGATTGGCAGGGTCATCCACTGGTTA
>CAFUXE010000285.1:153790-174156 GCA_903364295.1 Serranus cabrilla | reverse complement strand
CCCTCACCCCACTCTAATCCAGGCCCAAACAGTGGACAAGGATTGCTCTACGGAAATTTCCAAACAGCAGCAACAAGTGAGCTCCTAGCTGGGGCCGCCGCATGATAATAAGGCGTACAGAGAGAGTGGTAAGAGGTGTGTGTGTGTGTGTGTGTGAGGCTGAGGAGAAAGAAAAGCACCGACACAGAGCAGTTACACAGGAATGATTGGTCACACACCAGATCAGCACAAACCAAACTGCTGGCATTCAGTGTGGACACAACCTCAAATCCAATAGATTAGTCATTTCTCAACAGCTGTTTCAACCTTATCAACATGACATTTAGAAAGGAAACTACGGCTCCAACATGGAGGGATTTAAGTGTCCGTGTAATAAACACATGATGTTCTGTTCCTCCACCTTGTCTCTGATAGCTGTTCTCACTGACTCACTAACTACTCTCCACCATATGCTCTCCACTTGGCAGGCTGAGTGCTTTTTTTTGCAATATAATACGGAAAACCGTCTAGTTTGTTTGAGTCTTCAGCCCGCGCTGCAAAAATGATATTTCTGCGAATAGATAGTTCTGAAAAGGGGTTTGGGTTTTGTAAACAGGCCTTCGTAAAGAAGAAGCACTCAATCTAATCTCGCACCTCACAAAATAACTTGTGTGGCAGGAAAGATGAGGTCATCTGAGACCATCGCTGAGTAACTTTTATCTAGTAGAGACAGTGACTGAGCAAAGAATCTGGACGGACTAGATTCCTCTGTCTCTCGCCTAAACAGGCAACAACAAAACAATCCACCTCTCTCAGGCTATGCCACCAGATTAAAGACAGATTTGGTTACCGTCCCAGAAATTATTGCTGCCTTAGAAAATAATCAACCTTAATAATTAAAAGCTGTTGAAGTGAGGAGACGATGGGAACGGTCCGATATCCCCTGAGGACTATGGAATACTTTCCCTGGAGATAAGTGGCTGCAGGTCTTAGGTAATTCTGACTGCTAAGAGTTGATCCACTTATCACAGGCCTGTAGGACTTGGCAGGTTAGCCGATGCACAAAAGGACCTCGCTGACCCCTTATTTATTATTCTGTCCTGCAACAAAGAAAGGTGCTCTTTCAGAGTCATCAAGGTTATGCAAAACACTGCTGACGTGTTTCTATCTTAATGCAATACATTCCCCCAGAGAACGTCTTTCAAATTTGAACAGCTGAGGAGGTCAGTTCAATGAACATAAATTGCCTCATTTTATCTAAAGGTTAGAACATAAGATTGGTTGCCAGCACTTTCAGATAGCAGATTCAGGCAAACTCTAGCTATTACTAAAAGTCAAGTTTTTGATAGAACTTTTGGTGCAAAGTAAAAGCTGGACATTACTGGCAGCCTGAAGCCAAACACAGGTTAAAGCATTACATTCATGATAGACTTTGTGTGACAACTATTACTTAAATTGCCCCTACAGACAAGTTTTAATATATGTAAAAATACTTCAATATGATTAATATTTTGCTTAACATAATCCCTCAACATAAAAAGTAAAGCAAAACTTCGAGAAAGGGCTGATAACACATCTACTCTTCCTCCTTCAATGACAAAATAGGTAGTAAAAATAGGTCTCAGTTTCTAAGTTATGTTAGAGTCTATTGATCCATTGGCAGTCAAAAGTGAATACTGCATATAAATTGCTTCCTATAGGACCTTTATGGTGTGTGTGTGTGTGTGTGTGTGTGTGTGTGTGTGTTGAAGGGGTTACATGGGTCCCTAGCTTATAGGCTAGCTTCATGTTTCCCTGTGATGTCATGTGACTGGAGTAGTTAACTCAGTTTTACAAGCTCTTTGTTAAAGTATTAGGTAAAAAGAAAACTGACAACTTCTCTATTTTTATAGGTGGCATAATGAGCTGTGTAAAAAACAGAAGCTTATGAATACATCACAGTAAGAAAGCTTTCATCAACCAGAAAGGTACTTTTTTGACTTATCATGAACTAAAGCAATGCAGAAATTATGGATCCATTAGCTGGAAAAACAATTTAAAAAATGGGTATAATCAGGCTGCAGATTACATTCTGAAAAGATGCCCAGTTAAAACAGGATGACATGGAGACATAGACCTTTTACTCTCACTTAAGTGTTTTGGTTTTGCTTTGGAGAGTTAGTGGGACCTTTTTAAATAGCACTCTATATAATGGAGTGGATCATTTAGGCTCTGAGCTGCTGATAAGAACAGTGCTAATGAGAAGTGTGAATCATAACGTCTGACACAAACAAGCGATGGTTGTGACTGGTTGTGATAATACTGTCACAGATTAAATACAGCCTAGAGGAGTGAATGCAAATATCAGACATAGCTCAGGGCCATGTGATGTAGCCTTACATGCACCGACAAACAACAGTTTTCTGTTCTCAGGCATGATTTTAGTCAGGTTTTTCTTATAATTATTAAAAATAACTGGCTGTTTCATAACTCTATGGTTTGTGCTCTCATGCTGATAATAAACAGATACGGACACTGCACGTTATACCACACGTGATAACAATAGTAACTGGATTTTTTTTTTTTGCTCAGAAAAAGTAGAAACACCATTTAATCCATTAGTTTGTGACTCTGTGCCTTGTTTTTCTCAGCAGGACTCATGGACAGCAAAGGAAGTTACATTTTCAGAGATATTTGAGCACATGTGAGAAAAGAGAGGGTGATATCCTGTATGAAAGGATTAAGACGGGTTATGGGTGATAACTGATAAGTGATAAGTTGTCTCCCTACTTTTTCAGGGCAAATAGCTCATTCAAACAGTCCCTTCAAATTATTAGATCTGTAGCACATCATTCAGTATTTTGCTTTCTTCCAGTCAGAAGAAAACAGCTTTGATGGGGTTGGGCCTAAAACTATATTAAACAAGGCAATCAGAGATGGCAGACTTCACCCCACTTCTGTATACTAATCCGTTAGAGTGCAGCGCCCTCTGTTGGCCAGAGGATGTACATTCAGCTGCGGAAACACAGACAGACAGACACCGCCGCCCAAAACAATACTTCCACTCCGTGGGGTGAAGTAACAAGTGGTTCTGCCGAACCCTTGAGTCTTTCATCAGTAAAAATGCTGATGCAAAAATGCAGAATGTTGTAACTGCATTTCTTCTACTCATGCTACTTCAAGTCAAATGTGCGTGCTTAAAAATAATGCTAATCTTCTGCGTTTCCACATTTACTGTTCTATATCAGTCTCATTTAAAAGTTTGCAAGTTTTTGGTTTCACACTCACTTTTCCCTGAAAAAAAGTACATACCTCGATTTTAATGCTTCTCATTGTGCTGTGCATGTCCTCAAAGTTTTTACATCGCAGTCATATGACCAAGAATAACTGGTCACGAGATATATCCTACACTGCGTCAGTTGCTAATAAGGAACAGTCCTGGATGCAATGTAATTAAATCTATCCACCCACTTACATTATGCATGTGTTAGGGTAGTCATAAGAAACACAACGATATGTAAACAAAATGTAGCATCAAAAGGGTACTCCTGCTGAGAATGAGACTTTAAAAAATATCACTCTTGGCGGGGTGCAAGTATTTTTGAGAATGGACTTCTTAATTTCCTACTCCTGAACATTAAAACTTTAACAGACAATTGAAATTGAAACTCTTGTGGACTCTTAGCTCTAATGTAGAAACCGCCGCACAATCAATTTAGAACTCAACATTGTACTCTAAACCCGGACAAATCCTTATAATTTCTATAACAATCACATGGCTATGGCTGATGTTATGGCTGATGTTTTTAATGATGTGTTGTATCTGTTTGTTGTGTTTTTAAGCTTTGTATAGCACTTTGACTAAAAGCGCTCTATAAATAAATTATTATTATTATTACATGTAATACTTTGTCAATATCTGTGCAGACATGCATCAGTGACTTGCAAAGATGAAAGGAGAAAGCATGAAGACTGTAACACAAAATAACACAGTAATAATTATATTTAACGCATATTAATTTCTATAAAGGGTAAAACTGCCAGGAGGAGAGTATGACAATGCCACTGTCAACACGTTGACAGGAACATCTAACAACATCTTGATATAAAAGCTATTAGGTTAATTAACTACTGGAACTACTTTTTGTTTTGCTGGTAAATATTAAAACATGTATCAATAAGTGCTTGTTGTTGTGTCTACCTGTGTGGCTGCATTCATACCTGAATAACTGCTTTTATTGTTTATGCAACTAACTCGTGGCTAAAATGTCAACCCTTTACCATAAACACAACAGAGCGAGGCCCAGGCTCATGAGTGTCCCTTTACCCCAACAATGCTAGCTACGTTAGCTACCAAACTAGCATCCGAACTCAGCAACCGAGCTCACATTTTTCTTGACAGCTCAGTACAAGTAAAAGCAAGTCGATATCTAAAGACAACAAATATACTTTGCTACAATAGTGTCTGGGCTTGATGTTTAATAAGACAATAAATGTGTAGTTGGCCAGTTTGCTAACTTAGCCGGGAAACTGGCTAGCTAAAAGCCCTGTAAGGAGCCTTGTTTTTGACTGCTTACCCTGTCTGCCGCGGACTCGGTGGGGGTGACAGACCCAACAGCGTGCAAAAACAGTCCCATTTTAAGAACCGAATATGCGCCTCTCATTCCTCCAAAAAGTTGCTACAGCCTCGGTAAAAAACATGCGAACACTGTTGTTTAAAAACTGTCCGAATATCCTCAACTACTTCGCGGCCCCCGTCGAGCTGAGAGGCCGCTGCATGCGCCGCCTCCTCTGCGTCCTGGACATTTCAACAAGGCACGGAGCTGCTGGCGCAACTGGTTGCCGTCGGTGCTACTGGCTGATACAGCTGTTACACAAGCCGTTCCTCCAGCACAGGCACTCTGCCTCACTCTGCTGGGTGTGGCGTGGTCACCTCGACCCGATCCATGTGCGCAACGTGATGGGCGTTCAGTTGCGTGGATCGCCACTGGTTTTGCGGACTGACCCACGATTGGACAGTCCGGACCAGCTGGGAGGAGACTGGCCAATCAGTGATCGGTGCGTCTCTGGTGCATGGCCTTGTTGTCTTCCTGGGTTCCCCCTTTAGAGTACATTGAAGCACATGTTTAAAAGACAGTCATGTCTTTTCTCATGGCATTTCAACGTGGTTATCAAAACTTATTAATCCATATTTTATTTAAAAGAGGATATAAGTGATTGGGGATAAATTCTACATTGCATCAAAGGCCAGTCAAGGTGTGTAGCAGTGTGCAAACCAGTTATTACAGAAACTACAACTGTATTTGTATTTCAGACTGAAGCTTGGAAGCTTAAAACATTCATAACTAAACTAATGTTAAAATCTTGTTATTTTTAATTGTACATTTTTCCGTTTCATATTTATGTTCTTGACTGTTACTATTCTTTAGGAAACCTTGTAAGTACAAACATACTTGGCAATAAACCAGTTTCTAAATCTGAAACAAAGGAAGACAAGAGAAGCAATCTGCTATTAGCCTTTGTATGTTTTATTAACATTCCCATATTTCATAAAATATGCAGTATTGAGCATCTCCAAAATAAAATGTCTTTTAAGGGGGCTGGTTCACTCAACTTGCAAAATTCACATATTTCCACCTACATTGAGTAGAATCTAGACCTGCAGATAGTTTTGGATTTATCTGTTGAAGTTTGATA
Source organism: Serranus cabrilla (assembly GCA_903364295.1). Lineage (NCBI taxonomy): Eukaryota > Metazoa > Chordata > Actinopteri > Perciformes > Serranidae > Serranus > Serranus cabrilla. The sequence goes on along the minus strand of CAFUXE010000285.1, from coordinate 168,501 downwards.
TATTCACCTCTGAAACCTTTACTGCCAGCCTTTTGTAATGGACATTTTACAAATCATCATTTAACAGCAACGTTTCTTTTAACAATGTTCTTGGTTACTTACATAGCTTAATCCAGCTATGTCGGAGAAAATGTCCCTTCAATATACCTTTAGTTTATTACTTCACCCCACAGAGTGGAAGTGAAGTATTGTTTTGGGCGACAGTGTCTGTCTGTCTGTCTGTCCGCTGCATATACATCCTCTGGCCAACAGCGGGTGCTGTGGGGTGAAGTCTGCCATCTCTGATTGCCTTGTTTTTTAATGTTTTTAAAAGTCACTTTTTGGCCAGCAGCATGAGTTTCAGAGGCGGACATATCAAAACGTCACCACATACTACTCAAACAATCACTGACTAGGGTTAAGTAAGAAAAATAGGTTGTTTTAGAGATTTGCTTGAACCCAGCCCTTTAATCTGTAGCATAAAATAATCATTCAAGTCAATCAGGGATCTTACATGATCTGTGGAGCATTAAAACATCTTCAAAATTGCTTGTTTGAGCATAATTGCAGTTTACATTGTCACCATGATTTTTCTTTAAAAGCAGACATGCCATTGTGATTGGCAAATCACCAGTCCCTTTCATGAGGCTCTCTGTATGGTATACCTAAAAGACTAAAAACATCCTTCTCTGTCTGTGTAACAAATGCAGTGCCGCCATACACCTTCACGCTACCCTGACGCACCACATCTTTGTTCAGCGAGTGCTCCGATAAGCTCATTCGCTTGGTCTTTGCTAGCGCTCTCATTGAGCGGTTGAAGTGTGCCGACCCTGTGAAATACATGAGAGCGCAGGCGAACTCATCGTAGGGCACTACGATGACGTCCAGCCTGCGGTGGCGCTGGCCGGGCCCTGGCAGACGGCACACACCCATGTACTTCTTCTGCTCTCCGTTCTCCTCGTGGCTCACCAGGTCGTCTGTCAAAAACCCTGACAAATAAACAGTGCAATTGAAGCTTCTCTAAAGGAAAACCAAACATGAGACCATCTTAATGAAGTTGGAGCTTACCACTGTCATGGAGGCTCTGTAACACTTTGCTGAAAATTCCCTTGTGGGACTTGCCATCAGGATGAGATATTAGTACGTCAACATCGCCACATGTGGCCTTCCCCCGACGGTAGGAGCCACATGCCATCGCCACCAGGCCTGGGTCTATGGCCTGGGTAGCATCCCTCACCTGCACATACACCCAAAAAAGACACAAAATAAAGGCTATTAAGTAATTGATAGAGTGATTGAGCTTTTTATCTAAAAATTAAATAAATAAAAATAATTGGCTTTTCAATAAAAGAAAACCACAGGGTTTATTTTCAATGTTTTTACTGTGCCACTGGCATTAAGCAAGCTTTTACCCGTTTCCAGCCAAATACTGGGAGGTAGACTTGCTAAAGCATCACATATTATTCTGACAAGCCTGAGGGAGTACACATGCTTTTGTCATCTATCTAATGTGCACTTTCTATCTGGCAGCTTTGAAGGAAAAAGAAAATCCAAGTAATACAATATGAAAACAACTAGCGTTGTACTCAACGCTCTGGAGTGAACAGGTATCTGGCTAACTTAAGATGCAGCAAGTTTCGGGAGTTAGTTTTCCCCTTTGGGATGCTCCACTTTGTGAGAACACAGTCTGGATTTCCCATTATCAAGCAGTCAAAAAACGCTGACACAAACTTTTTCCTACTTCAAACCTTCTGGTTTGGAGGAGGAATCTCTTTCAGAGATCTCACCTCTGTGTATCTGAATAATCACATTAAGGTGGTCAATGATGCAAACATATTTCAGTCGTCATCACAGAGTGATACGTGTAGATATTATGACAAATGTTGATTCATTACCACTTTCTCTATGGCTGCTGCTTCTTCTCTGGGCATTCGGTCTAGGAAGTCATCGTAGTGTTTGAGTCCTATTTTCTGAGTGTTGCTCAGGTGGGCTTTTGTGCAGATGTCCTCCAATGTGCGAAATCCCTAAAAGGCAAATAACATTTCTCATAAGTCTTCAAAGAATACGGTATAACTGTATATATTAGACATTTGCTTCCTGATTCCCTTTTGTAAACTCTGTTGACCAACTTTTAGTTTGAAACATCTGGCATTGTGCTTAGAAAGGACAGAAACGATGACCCAGACTCCATGTTTGCTTGTTTGGGCTGTTTCAGCCTCAATGTGTTCTTCCTTGATTCGCCACACGTGCATCACATTTCCGGAAGAAAACAAACCACCAAGTGCTGATGTGCAGTTAACTTTGTGAAGCACACTATGAAAGGGTCAAAGGTCTAAGATAATAGGTTTGTAACTGCCTGTCAATCATAAAAAAAGATATAATCTTGTTTTACATATTTGTCTATTTTATTCTTAATGGGACCATAATCCACAAATCCACATGTTGTTTTAAAGAAGACTTGAAACTAGCAATTGAGACAATAATCTCATTATAAAAATGTTTACTGAGGTAATAAATCAAGTGAGAGGTCACTTGAAGTAATTTTGTCATATACATCTATGAAATCAGACTTCTTTTTACATTCCTGCTGGCCATTAGAAAGAATACAAGTTAGTTGTGGCTTGGTTGTGACATATAAGTACTGTGTGGGGCGTGTTAAAGTTAAAGAAATTAGCTTGTTTGTGCTCTCTAGTGGACATATTGTTTATTGGAGATTGTTTTCAGTTACCTTCACATACCTTTGGCCTTTCTGCAAGTTCTTGTTAATTATCAGACAACATACATGCAAATATCAATATTTAGGCCATAAACTAATATTAGTACTATATCAGCCTGTCTGACTTAACAGTCAGCCTATAATCCAGAGTTTCAATCTGGACTGTATTTCTATTATCTGACACATCTGTTAGTACAAGCAGATATCTTGTCACAGAGTTGTAAACTGTAGTGTGATATGAGTGCTTTGGTGAATAAAACAGCCTTTTTGCAAAAGAGGAAGTGCAAGCATGGAGGCACATTAAATTCAAGCATGCCTGTCATATTATTTATTTGATATGTGTGTTTGTCTTACTTGTTGATACCACAGCTGTGCAGTTTTAGTTCCTGCACCCCAGATGTTAGTGAAGAGCTCCAATACTGGCACGGCCTCCCCAATGTGATCTAACTTCCGCAGATGACCGCTCTCCATGATCTCATCAATTTTGTCAGCCATGCGTGTTCCTATTCCAGGGATCTGACAAGCCTCCTAAAACAGATATAAAATGGGTTAGATTTGAAAACGAATGTACGCAAAATAATCCCTGTATTGTCCACTACAGATGATCTCTGCTCTTTTCTGTCATCCAATAAAACATCCAACAGCTATCCGTGTTCCTGACACTACGAAGAGCAGAAAGCATCTGCATGAGTTACCTGATATGATGTAATCGGCTTGTGGTAACTCTTCAGTGCGTTGACAGCCTTGGAGTAGCTCAGCGCCCTCCACTTGTCCCCCTGGTGTGTGTAGGCCTTGGCCAGCACTTCTAGTTTGTCTGTGATGTGTTTGTTAAAGTTATTACTTTTGGACTGAGAGGACTGTGCACAGACCCACTTCCCTGAGACCACCGTCTGAGTAGCAGAGTCTGGACCAGGCTCAAGGCTTGGACCAGGGGTTTCCACTTTTGGGTGCTGGCCAGTGATGAGAGCTTCCAGGTCATTCTGAGAGACCCCGTCTTCTTCTTTAGTGTCTGGGACTGTCTGAGAGTTAAATGTAATGGGTAAGTTAAGGTTACATAATATATATTTTTTATATTTCTACTAAAATATGCTTACACTCTTTAATGTTAAAAACACTGCATTTTTCTTATACTGCCCATGGCTGTTGCAACTCTATTCACCCTCTGTCTGAGACACCCAAATGAGCCCAGTCTGCTCTGATTAGTCAGCATTACGGTGCTTCTGCATCTGTGCTCTCGCAACTGTACCACCGTCATTGCAGCAGGAGCCAAGTAGGTGCACAGTACTACAGGACACGGCTACTAAACCCTGGTTCCAAAAAAAGCTAGGACACTATGTAAAATATAAATAACCACAGCATCCATCAAATTCAGAATGTGTGTATAGGTATGTTGAAAGATAACAAAAGTTTTCCCAGTTCGAGCATTAGATGTATTGTCTTTGTACTGTATTCAACTGAATGAGTGTCTTAACTTTTTTGGAATCGGGGCTGACACAGCACATCCTCAAAACGGTTGCAGTTTAGTTAGGTTTAACGCCAAAACAATATGTTTAGGCTTAAGAACTATTTTATGCTGGAGGTTATCTAAGGAGGCGTATCTTGTTGTAAAGTGAGCATGTCATGTAGCCTGTGAGACGGTGGATAGGCCTTTCTCGCCAGAGCAGTCAGAGGAATGACATTAAAGGAGTATCGCAGCACTATTTAATGTGAAAAATCACAAACAAAACTTCTAAACTAAGCAATGGCAGTAACATGTCTGGAGCAGGTGAACATACAGACATACATACATACATTGTTAGATTATATAGATGAGGAAATTCATTATAGGTCCCTTTCACACTTTTACACACAAACACACACAGACTTGTTTCCTTTATGTGTTCAAGGCATAGCTTTTGTCCCATATTGTAACAAATAGTGACTGACTGAAGGACTGCAAAACCTGTAAAACCTTGTGCACATGAACCAGAAACCTACCATGTCTGAGGTCTCCTCTTGCTTGGTTTGATCCAACGGTGGCTCTACAATTGCTTCTGCAGCTGGCTGGACATTCGGCAACTGCTCTTTCACATTATCATGCTGTGGTTCAGGTTCCCTATGTGGGGAGAACATTACAAAATGTTATAAGCCTGGAAATGTATTGAACTGTTAATATCTGCAGTCTCAATTTTAACAGTTTCCTAAATGCTTCAGTTTTCAGGAGGTAAATGTAACGTACAAGTGAAAAGTAGATACACATTCAGCACAGCTCGCATCTCTGTTGTGTATTGACAAGCACACATGATAAGCTGGAAACATGATGAGATACAGACACAGGCTGGTATTTAAAAACACTAATATTATGCTGTTAACCTCTTGGGTAAAAGAAGGCTGTAGCTGTCCACATCCAGTAGTCGTTTCTCACTGATGCACAAGCTCAACCAAATGCATTTCACCAGCTGGACTCCAGAGGGCATACTATCCACTTTCAGCAAGCGCAGCGCCCGGTCACTGTCCATGTTGTCGTCCACAACAACATGAGTGACACTTGGACACAGGGAGCTCTCAGTCTGTCCTCCATTCTGCTGAATTTGCCTTTGAAAGATTTGGCATCTAGCATTTCCTATTCCAGCAGGCAGGATGAACACTGTGACACCATTAAAAGTGCTTCCTGGGACAGAAAAGAGGAACATGTTGCAATGAGTGCATATGATGCATTTTCTTGCAATTGTTTGTGTTATCATTATTCATTTTTCTATCCACCTCTCTGACAGAGCTGTATAATTTTTCTCTTCACACACACACACACACACACACACGCGCGCGCACACACACACACACACACACAGAGCTACATGTTACCTGTGATATCACATTCCTCAGGTCTCTTCTTTACTGGGGGTGCATCCTTTTCCTGAAACACTTTAGCTCTCTTAACTTTGGGAAAGGCTTTCATAATCCCATGACGAGGCTCCATCCTGTCTCTTGAAGAGGGGCACTGATGGCCTGTAACACAGAGAGCAGAATTATTGAGTTGTCTGTAACTATAACTCTTAATCGTGAAACGATACTAATGGAATAAGTACTGGAATTTGAGAATGTAATGGATTCACACAGAAAGATCGCCTGTATTTTAAGTATTAAAGCTTTAAAGTAATACATTATTTTTTTCCAGCTATTTTTTACATTTTATACTTGTTTTTTTAAAGCTGCCATTTGACAGTGGCGATATAACAAAGTAAAGTACTCCAATAAAAGGTCTAACATTCCAAATACACTGTACTAAAAGTTAAAGCATTACTTATGCTGACAAAGTACCCACTGTCAATGTTATACGAGTAAATAATGCATTCATGTGTAAGTAATAGTGCAAGAGAAAATACAACATTTCCAACGTAAGTATGGTAGACATTTCTGTATAAAGTAGCATTTAATTGAAATATTCAACATAAGTAAAGCACATGTACCTCAAATTTGTCCTACAGCACTGAAGCAAATATAAATGTCTGATATAACGAAAAACTTTCACCTCGATCAGAACAACACATTAAACAGTTAACGTTCCTGCAAACAATAATCTGCATTGTCAATATGGGTGTATATACAATTTAGTACCAGTAAATAGTATAACACTTGAACACAGGAATAGCAAACGGTGGGAGCTGTTTCGGTTTGTACTCGGTGCAGATATCCCACCAGCTGACACAGCAGTTAATCTTGGTTCGTAACACAGCAGGAAAAATCAATATCTGATATCAAAATCAACTGTTAGCATATAGTGCTAGGTTATGCTAATGTTGTAAACAGTCGACATTTAGACTGGTTCTATTATAATTTTCACTCGATATTTACATTACGAGTTAATTCCTTTTAACACACCCTAATTTAATTGATCATCTGAAGCGTAAAACTAATAAAATGATAATATTTGTCTCTTACCCCTGTTCAGATGGAACCATACGTATACAAAACAGGAATACTTACAACACTCATTTCAAATGTTTCACTTCCGGGTCAATTCTTTCCGTCTTTTTGGTTCTCTTTTTATTTATTAAAATTTGATATAAATCATTCCCAAAATGTATGCATTACACCCAGAGATGTCTATAACGGCTTTTATGATGAAAGAGTTTGTTTTGAATAAAAAATATTTTACTATCTATTTTGTGCATTGACCTCGGTTGCTGTGGTAACGGTTTAAGTCCGGAAGTGATTCTGTGCAACAGTAACAGCTTTAGAAACATGGCTGTGCAAAGCTGGATTGATACCCTTAAATCATCAAAGAAAACAGCTTTAATAAACGACGGTGAGTAAATTACAAGGGATGAAAACGAGTCATTAAACTACAAAGATTTTTTTTATGTCAAATGGCCAGTATAAGTATCGTAGTCATTTTCATTAACTAACGTTAGGTAGCTTTCCAGCTAACATTAATGTTGCTGGCCAACAAGCAGGTGACACAACTGGCCCAGTGACGAATTACACAGTTAAACACGTCCTATAAAATATGTTTTTAATAAACAGCCCATTTCGTACAGCACAATTTCTGAAAAAGTTGACAATGTGACTTACTGCACTCTGGTTGTCTTTTCAAAGTAGTTAAGCATCTGGCTCATGTTAGCATCTCTCCTCACTGTACACTGACCCCTAAAACGGTGTCTTTTATCCAATAATGTTGGTTTCTGTATACAGGGATTCAGCTATTTGACCAAAAGTTCATTAAAATGTGTGTTTGTTTGTTTTTCTTTGGTTGAATGAAAGTCATATTTAATACATTTCTTACTTTCTAAACATGGTCATATCTAATGCAGGATTAATACTATAACTATTTGGCTTGTCTGTGCTTAACTCGAACAACATTATAGTATTCTGTTTTGTTTTTTGTGTTGTTTGTTTGATAAATCTTTACAAATTCTACCTCTAGGAAAAAGGAAGATTCACTACCTCTTTGAAGGTGGAAAAGAGATGGCTGAAGAGTATGACCTGAAAACAGATGAACTCATTGGTAAACAACAAGTCTTGACTTTCACACTAGCTTGCTGTTATTCTGAATTTGAATGGCAAAAGTTTATGTATCTTATAAAAATGTTTGGTGCTTTTCAGTACGAAAGTGGCGTCATAAAAGCACACTTGGAGCCCAGAGTCAATGGCAGGTAGAGGTTGGGGAGCCACTTGCAGGCCCTGTCATTTCTTCAGATTCAGATGTGATCAAGGAGAACTGCTCCAATGTGGGTTTCTTTTATATTCTCTATGACATGTATTTACAATTGGACCACTCAACTTTCTTATGTGCATTTTTGTTTGTTTTAATAAGCTTTGAATGCTTTTAGAGAAAACAGTAAATGTCAGGTCTGTAAAAGGGATTTGAATGTTTCTTTTTCCACAGCCTGTATTCATGCGTAAAGACACAAAGACCAGCTTTCAGTGGAGAATCCGCAACCTTCCCTACCCCAGAGATGTCTTCAGTGTTTCTGTGGAGCCATCTGAGAGATGCATCATCATAAAAACCTCAAACAAAAAGTAAACATACATTTTCCCTAACCATCGACTCATCCCTGTGTTGTACACTTAGTGCATGTAGTTCTTGTGTCCTCCCTATAGATGGCACTGTTTACAATCCATTTGTCTGTACAGTGCGTCTGTCTATACAGTATAAACCTAAAACATCCTCTCCCTGTCTTCCCAGGTATTATAAAAAGTTCAGTATAACTGATTTAGATCGCACTCAGCTGCCATTGGACAACTCCGCACTCAGCTTCACTCACGCCAACAACACCTTAATTGTCAGCGTAAGTCCTACACCACAATGAAAAATGCGATACAATGAAAATAAGTCAAAACAACTTATGTTACCCAGTGCTTTAATTTGTATTTTAACCTAAAATTTTAAGTGCAGTGAATTATCTTTAATCTTAATAATTAAGTAATTTTTTCAATGAAAGCATTTAATGCAAATCATAAGGATTAAATACATTTTTTTTTCTTAGATTCCTGGTACATGTGCACCTGTCGCTTACTCTTCTATGTTTTGTTTTTTTACCATACAACAATATTTTTATGCCTATAACAATTGCTCTTTTTGTGATATTTGCTTTATATTTTTTCCTCTCTTTTATCATGATTATAGTGAAGGATTTTCAGAAAGCAAGACAGGGAGAATGTTGAAGTCATTATTTTTCTTCTCTCTTGTCCAGTACCAGAAACCCAAGGAGACCTTATCCCTTGAACAGGAGCTACTGAAGGAGCTGAAGAAACTGAAGGGGACCGGCGAAGGGGACGTGGACTGCAAAACTCAGTGAATTCGGACTGTGGGAGCGAGAGGGTGATTCTGTGTTGCATTTAAAGCAGAACCTCACTACGTCATTTTCCAGTCACATGTGAGCCCACGTTTATTTTTCTTTCTCGGATCCCTTCATTAAGAAGACCTTTGCACAGTGCCTTGTCAATGGTTTAAAGCGTCTAATTGTGTTTACTAATTGGGGTTCATTGATTAGAGTTTTTAGTGTTGAAAGCTGCAATTTATATTTGATACAGACATATTCGGTATAATAAATTAAACAAACAATCAGACGTATTATCTTTGTTTTTATTTCTGTCATGGAAAAATTATTTAATTATTTACATAAAATAAGTTGAATTGTATCACAACAGTGTCTATTTTTGTTACCAAACCTACTAGGGAACAATTTTGATGGGGGTCACATAACCTACCACCCTTCTTTCATTGATGTCCTTGTAAAACACTCAAAACACACAATGCCTCATCCCTGTTCGTTCCGGGGTCACTGTTACGAGCACATCCCATTTGTGTTAACTGAATACCCTCATGTTCCTTGCATGTAGTGGGCCACCCTGAAAGCCATTACTGAAACTCTGGACAACGAGAAAAGCTAGTGTTACTGTTTCCCTTTACAACAGAGGGTCACTCTGACTCTGTGGTCTCCAGCTAAAACTGCATACACACAAGTTAGAACTATGTGCAACTAGTGCAGGGCTTTGTTCCAAACTGTTTTGATATAATTCTCTAAGAAGAACAATTAGAAAGTTGGTATTTCACCAATTTGGGTTTTTGAATTCTACATATATATGACATGCTTCAAAATGAGATAATTGTCTTTTTTCACCAATGTCAACAAAAAAAATACTCTCCAGTCAGAAATACTTAGACAGTGGATAAAAAAACAGCAGAGCCGTTTAAGAAGAGACAATGGCATTTAAATATAGCTTGTTTCAACCTTGTGATTCCTTGCATTTTTTAACACTTGTCCAAACCCAGAGAGCAAGTGCAAAAAGCAGAGACAAAACCACAGGTTTCTCTCACCATTGTGCTTTGTCTTCTTCCAGATGGAAAGAACAGGAATACAAGAAAACATTTTGAACCCAGACGGTCCTGTTGTTTTGCAAATTCTTCCGAGGGTTTTTTTTTTAAAAGTTTGACAAAAATGCATTCATACATACTTGATTAGGTAGTGTTTGCCTTTGTGATTTTAAAAGGTATTGTGTTAATGCTACTTAAATATATCATGTAATACTGTTATGCAGATGCCTAAATACCAAAGATACATTCTGACATCTTATTTAGTTTAATGCTTTACAGTCTTCAGAGCTCTAGCTGCTGTCAAAACAAATTCCCGGGGCAGCAAACAGCAACTAACAAATTGGACATCCAGCTCATGCACTGTGAGAGCAGCCGAAGCCCTCTGTTCAGGGTCTTCTTCCTCCCCTGTCGTTTGGCCTCTGATGGTCATGCTCAACTGCTTCTGGGAAGAGGGTTTCTTTTCTGCCTCCCTTTCATTCCCGAATGCCTCTTCCCAGCCATTCCCCCTCTTTCAGCCGATGCCACATTTTGCCACACAGGCCCCGATGCTTTTTCTGCAACCCTTCAACTCCCTCTCCGCAAACCTCCCCCTCCAACCCCTTACCCCTCCCTGTGTGACTGGCTTCTTTTTGATAACTGACCCCTCCTTGTGTTATTATTCGAACCCACTATTGTATAACATGCCCTTTTATATGAGGTTTCACAAAGGGCCCATTTGATCAGAGGGTTACGGTGTGCGATCGTGAGAAATGCAACTACATGGTGGTAACCTTTGTTTGGGCCAAAATGGTGGGCTGACCTCATCGCTTTTAATGCATAGCTCGGGCCATTCAGGCCCAAGTCTCACTTGCTGAGCACATTGAATTCAGTAGCCTGTCACAGATATTGCCCCTCAGTTATCTGGGTCTCCAGCTTGAGGAAGAAGAAGAAAAAAAAACAACAGTTTTTGAGGGGGCAACCAACAATGTATGCTAGCTTTCCATCCCAAAACAACCACACAAGAGAGAAAGCAGCTTGTGAAGTGATTCTTTAGTGGTTTTAATATACACTCTACAATAAATATTTCCATCATTTCACGTCATTTACATTTTTACAGTAAAAATATATTCATATATGTAGAAAAAAACAGGTTAAAAAAATCTCCAGGATGGCCTCCTAAAGGCAGGATAGCATGTCGACTGAGACTCAGATGCTGTAACCACAAGAAAATCCACAGATAGCTGCCGTGTCTAGCTTCATTGTACTCATTTCTCCTTAAAACATTCTTTGTTGCCATTTGTTGTTGCCATTCCTGACAATATTGTTGAGCTCTTAACTGCCCTCTGATTTAATAAGTAAAGATCTGTCCTAACGTCTGTCTGAATTGGAAATATCTAGCAGATTAGATAGTCAATGGTTACATACAATCCAGTACAAAGAATTACACAAAGTCCACAAAATGAGGCAAAAAGTGTATGGGCACTTGACTGTAAAAGTTAATTTCTCTGGGAGCACTTGTTTTCCCTTGTAGTGGTTCTTCTGTGCTGGTTCATCCACAGTTCTCCCTCAGTGGTTTCAGTCCTCAGCGGCCCCCTGAGCGCTGGTGATGGGAATGTTTAGTCCGCTTGCCCAAAGGGTGCGTGGGGACACGGAGAGGAAGGACATCAAACGGTCTCTTCTCGCTCAGCAAGTGCCCCCTGGGTAGACGCTTCATGAAGTGGGCCTCCCTCTGGTGCTGCTTGGTCTTGGAGGCCTTCCTCGGACGGCCCTTGCGTGTGAAAGCCATGTACCAGCCCTCATACTTGGCGTTCTGCAGCGCTGTGTAGTTGTTTTCCAGAACAATCTCGGTGAAGATGCAGTCTTTGCCTCGTCCTTTCCGCTGGGACAGAAAGAGAAGGGGGAGAAGTTGAGGTATGTTGGACAATTTCCAAGTAGCGGAAACATTGTCTTTATTTTCCAGAGAATCAAATATACTTTGAAACCTTGCTAGGGCTGCTCAGACAAATGTGAAATCAAATTTGTTCTGGCTTCAAAAGGGTCTCAACAATGTGTCGCCATAAGCTGCAAATCTGGAATAACATTTCCAAGAAACAAACAAACTTCAAGATGTGCTGCAGTCACATGCAGCCACAGAACTATGAATTCCAGATTACCTTGCCGATCAGCTTCCCCCTCTTGTTCATGCATATGTAGTATCCTGTCTTCACCCCTTTAATGCGGACACGACTTCCAAAAGAGTCCGTCTCCACCTCCAATTTAGCTGCACAGACAAAACAGGTCACAAATAATGAGATGACACAGTTCTGACATGGTGCAGGCGTGCAGATTATGATGTTACAGAGTGTGAGACAAATGTGTTCTTTATGTGTGCTGGAGACTGTTAGAAACTGGAATTATATCACGTCATCATTTAATGGTTTTAAAACGATCATGAGCAGCGAACCAGAATCATGAAGATGACAAATAAATTCCCTCTTAACCCTTTTATGGTCCAGTAGCCGCCTTTAACAAAGCATGGGAGCGTTCCAAAATTGCACCAAATGATAGTGATTTCGCACGGCACGATTGTTGTCGAACGTCTGTAAATGCTGTGCTGTGATGCAGCTCAGACTGGGGGGATAAAGGAGAGTGAGAATACTGCGGTCAGGGACACAGCCACAAGCACAGAGCAGCGGTCAGATTTGGGCCGGTTACAAGAGTGACACCCACTTAGGATGTGTAGCCAATGTGTGCATGACTGACTTTCTCTCTCTGTGCGAGTGAGTGTGTGTGTAGGCCGAGAAATTTAAAAGACAAAAGAGCACACAGGAGAGGCAAGGAGAGGAAAAGGTATAAAGTGAAGATGCTGACTTCACCGCTCCTTATAAATTGAGTCATACATTGAGTTGTAAAGCAATGAAAATTCCTCATAAAATGTGCCTCCAAAAAAGCAGGCAGCAGGCAAGAGAAGATGGTGGTGGCTGTGGTGGAAAGATGGCTAGGCACACCAAAACCCTTTGGTGACAGGATTTCTGCTCCCTTTAAGTTTAAGACAGTTTTTCCCTGCTAGAATTAAAAAGTCTCTCCCTGAAGTCCATCATAACAGGTGTCAAGGACTTTCTTCACTACCAACACACTAAAGAAATAAATCATCTTCATGAGACCATAAAAGATGGCAACACAGATGCCACTAACTATGTTTACAATTGCTACTACTGTTTCTCCTGGCTCAAGCGTTTTCCTACAGGCTGCCAAAAACGACATAAGTTATACTGCTTTTCAACACAGCCCTGCGCACCATTGAATTTAAACAATTCCCGTGTTTGTAACGTGAACATGTTTCCAATTTTATTGTTTTCCTGAGGTTAAAAGCATTGAGATGTAGGAAAGGATGGCCTTTAGCTGTCAGCGGTTTTGATAGATCTGGCTATAACACAACAGGGCTTCAAGTAAAGTTTCTTCATCATTTAAGAGACAGTAATAAAGTGCTCTCCTTGAATAGAAAAGCATATGTGGACATTTGTTTGGCTATTTATAATAAAACTATGTTTAAATATGTATCCAATGCCACCACAGGTTAGAGTTTTGCTAGGGCATTTAGCTAAATATTCAAAAGTAAATTACTCTTGTGATATAATTAAAATATCACCTTGCCATGCTGTTAATTGAGACATATACTGGTTAAACTGATTTAGAGTTATGTTTTTTTTTTAAAATGGTTTTAAGTTATTAGTCTGAATAGAGAAACACTTGGATATTTTTCAGCTGTTTATACCTTAACTTTGTTTAATTATGCAAATTACACCACCTTAGGCTTTGAGGTTTTGCCTTTGCCTTAGACCTTTTAGCTAAATGCTCAGTAGCTAATTAAATTGTGTCTTCTCGAGATATTTTGAATACTTTTCTAGTAAATTGACCGTTTGTCGTGATGATTATGAAGACCATCTGTTAAATTGATTAGAATGATGTTTTTGTAATTAAAAGTTGTGTTATTAAGCCTGAATAGTTAAACATACGTGGATTTTTTTTGGGATGTTCAAAGGAGAAGTGTTTTTAAATATTCAATAATATCCCACTTCAGGTAAGAGTTTGCTAGGCGATTAAGCAAAATGTTCAAAAGTTAATTACAATGCATATTCTCGCGATGTTTTAAAAATGTACCTCATAATATCTCATCACTTCGTCGTTGTGCTGTCGCTTACTAAGAGGTTTGTTTGTTAAATAGACACTTAATTGTGTGTTTTTGCAATTATACGTTTTATTAATAGCTCTTTAAATAATTTCTCGCCAACGTCCCTCCATGTTTTTCTCCTTACCGTGCACCGCTCCGTCGTCTCCGTTGGCGTTGACCCTCTTGTTGGCCAGGACCTGGACGTGTTTCCCGCTGGTGCGGCTGTACAGCTGGTAGGTTCGTGTCAACCTGCGGCTCATCCGGTCAGACAGCCGGCTCTGCTCTGTGACATGGTGCTTGAAATTAGGAGGCGACTGCACAGTGGTCTGTCGGACAATAGAAAACACATGTCATGAAATATGAAATTACTTTTTAATGCCGTAGTTTTTTGTTTTTGTTTAACTTTGCAACTCAGGAAAACCTGAAAAAGTCTCCTGTAAGTGAGGAGAGTAAAACTTGCCAATCAAACAGCCGAGGCCCACATTTCATTATGTCATTCATCACAATTAAATAATACATCCTGCTTGAACTTCTTTCATTTATTTCCACGTGGACAGTATCGTTTTAGAGATGCTTTCAATGACCCTCGG
>CAFUXE010000285.1:120448-153781 GCA_903364295.1 Serranus cabrilla | reverse complement strand
TTTTTTTTTTTTTTTTTTTTACCACCGATGATCTTTCACCCCTTCTTGACTTCTTTTTTCTCAATTCAGCCGTTCTCCATTCACATGTGTTTTAACAATTACTTTTTAGGCTGGAGCTTACCTCTTTTCAAGATGTTTGAATTGTTGCCAATTGCCATAGCACTCATAATAAAATGTTTTCATTGTTATTGCAGCCTATTGCAGATGTAGAGACGCTGAACTGTAATCCGCTTAGCACGGCGCCTGCATACCTGTTAAGTTTTACCTACTTAATTATAGAACTTTACGCAACATTAATGATTTTTATGGAAGTGAAAATGTGCGTTACCTGTGCGTAAAAGCAAAGCGCCGTGAACTGAAGTAACCTGTGGGAAAAGAGTAAAAGAAATATTAGAAGATCTAACCTGTTGCTCGAATTCAATGAGAGGTAATTGTATTATCTTAAAAGGTTTTTACTTACAGATAACCTAACCTCGATGTTCTCAGCCTCATCTTGTAATAGTTCAAATATTGCTTCATGAATACTCCACTGATTCGGTGCTGGAAGCTCTCGGAAATAAAGTTCCTCCTGATGGGGATTTCAGCTCACTTTTATCCCCCTCTTGTGACACATAGAAGGTGATAGCTGTGACAATTAAGAGATCCAAAAACTGTCAGGGTCCCATGCAGATACAGGATCCCCTCTCCTCCTCTTTACTGCAGTATTAAAAAGTCCAGAAGAGTTTAAAGGCGCTGGTGCCGATCCAAACTAAAAGTCCGGAGAAAGCGTCGCTGTCACCAAAAGCACCTCCATCGCATCCTCTCTATGTCAGTCACTCCCGCAGTACTGCAGGTCTTGATTGAAGTCGAAATAAATCCTCTCTGACAGTCTTTGACAGAGCAGTGGCGATTATTTTTACGCACGGATCTTTACGCATCAGTGGTCAGATGCGCGCTGTGAGTTTCCCTGAAAATGACTGTATAAATAAAATAACAAAAACTTTTGAATGAATCCCACGAGCACCAACACGACTTTATTGGTCTGTCGTGCAGTTACAGCAACGATGCTACAGCTGTTCCCTCTATAAGATGCACGGATAGTAAAACTCCAACGTCAACCTTCCTCCCACACGTGTGTTTCTTGTGGTCGCCTCCAGTCCACATACAGCATCTGTCTCCCTCTACATTTAAATACTTTAACTTGCGGGAAAGTCAATATCCTCGGCGAGAGCAGGCGGAGCGTTCGGGCTGGAGCCAGTTTGAAACTGAATACTTATTAAAACACTTTGCCTGCACGTATTTGCTCACAAATTCACAAGCACAGAATCCATCAATAACTTGAATGCATATAATTAAACAAGATAATTATATAAAGTATCATGAAGAGGGGGGTTATTTATGGGTTATCCACAAAAAACAATATTTCAAACATATTTTTTACTAAGCATTTATTCACAATCACATTAATCTAATTCATGCACATGTCCTATTACTGTATCTTCATATATGTAAAATCACACTTGGTTTTCTATAAGCAGAAATGTCCACATGGAAAAATTCCCTGGCATGTACTTAAGAAAATCTACAGTTACATTAACTTATTCCCTGACTGCAGGTTAGAGGTTGTTTGGTGGTCCCTCAGGACAGACCTTGATGTACTTTTTCATCCTACATATGTAAGTAATATGTATTCCATGTGAACACATGACACAGAATGGTTTTCACATAACATCTAAAGGCTTTGCCTTGGATACAAATGCTCTCTCGCTCACAATCACTCTTCCATAACTTTTTGTCAAACCTGGTTTGATTTTCAAAAGTGTGTCCCGGCCCAGGTCTGCTACTTTCACAGCATGGCTTCATACACTACATCATGCAATTATATTGTAATTATTCTTTGTGACAACAAAGCGGCAGGGTTTCCTTCAAGGGAACTTGACTGTTACACTCTCGTCTGATAGGGAAGAAAGGGGGCAGTGGTAACTTGGGATACTTTGACCTCTGTCTGTCAGGAACAAACTCTTAACTTGATCAATTGAGTCTTTTCAATCCAACACAAGAAGAAAAACGCTGTGAATACAGATTTTCAAGTAGCCTTTTTATCTTGCCAAATGAAGTATATATTTGGACAACAGCCACACACTCTCACAGCTAATAAGGTAGAGGAAGTATTTCTGTTGAAATACTGGTACTGTGACTTTTATCCAGATTATACATTCCCTAAAGATGCAAAATGTCCCTGTACCTATGTTACACTTTGAGGTAAAAAACACATCTTTCTATTACATTTTGTAACACAAAGATGTAAGATATGTAAGGATTATTTTTTTAAAAAGTGTGTAAAGGCACACTATGTAAGTTTTGTGACTTACTGTTTGAAAACACAGTATCCAAACTTGGCCCCTCCTTCTTGGCTGGACAAACTGAGAGCAAACCCAGATAGACTATGTTTCCAGATTGAGCTTTGTCTGCTTGCACTTCACCTCCCTTATTTTGTGGGTTTTATTTCGGTACTGTGTTCACTATTTGCTGAGCTTTGTGGCCAAAGAAGTGATGTCCCAAAAACAGCAAAATGAAAAGAAAATAGAAGGGACAGTCATGGGGCAGGGTTATTTCTGTATTAGTTTATGCATTTTTTGCGTTTTGTTTTGTTTACTTGAGAAAAATCCTGCATAGTATACCTTCCACTTACATATGGATGGATGTGCATAACAAACATAACAGTGACATAACAGTCCACTGGTGCTGCGTGTGCTGGGGGGATAAACATTGAGGTGGCATGCGTGTCTATATGCATGTTTTAAATCAGAAAAAAGGTGCTAATCTATAATATACATTAGGTAGACGTCAAGCATTGAAGCAGATTATTGTCCTAAAGAGCCAAAACCAATCTTTGGACTCTAATCTGTGATTGTTCACAAAAGCAAAGCCACGTTCTCTGTATGAACACTATGGGAAACTTTTGCACCCTTCACACAGCGCAGCTGTATGAGAGTAACATATAACATATATATAATTGTGTGAGTTTGGTCAATGTCTTAGCTGTAAATCAGTCATTTCAGCCAATGCAGGGGATTTAGAGGGTGAAAATGGACCTGCCTTATTAGTTCCAGCGGGACACTGCAACAAGTGATTTTGCCACCTGGAACAATTCACTTCTTTGTTCTTTCATATTTTGACCCCTATGAAGCAATGATCGCACATCCTAAATCTGAAATCCACATGTATGATAATTAAAGTGATTGAGTTTTATGAAGACCACACAATGACTCATCAATAGTGTATGTTTGACTGTGTGAACCCACAGATTAGCTCTGTCACGAGTCATTTAAAGAAAATTTGATTAGGAAGAGGAAACCTAGAGAGATGGTGGTTCTCTATATATGTGAAAGCCACAGTAACAGTCCAGTGTACATAACTCATTTTTTTCAGAGGCAAAGTCAAGTACAATATTCTGAAGGAGAAGCTTTTGTTTTTCTTCTCTGAAGAAAATTCAAGTCACAGGGATCCGTCAAAATGATATAAATGAATAATTTCGATTCACTGAAATGTTGATATCAGTCAATATTCTCTCTTCCAATAGGCAGTCATATTTCATCGCAAGATTGTCTTAATTCTTTTTAAGATATTTTCCAGGTTGTTTTCTTTCTCCTCTTGTCCTGGCCTTGGGTCATCTGAGACCACACAGTGACAGAAGTCCTGTGGCGTGATTGCAAATTCCCACAGTTCTCAAATACCTTGAAAAAATAGTCAGGATAATTGCAATGGCTGTTAACTTTTCTGATGGAAAATGCCCACGAGATCAGTGTGTTGTTCTGCTTAACTGTCGCGCTTTGTTTGAGTGACATCGAATCACGTAAAGTTAGTGAATAGGTTTGTAGGAAAGAGAAGACTTGCTAACAGAGGATATTAGCATTTATTTTTGTTGAAAAGGTGCTACTGAAACATAAAAATCATATCGATACCATTACTGATTCTTGATGGGATTGTGCGATATTTTGTGAAATAAGTGTATTTCCTTTCTTTCTCAGAGTTAAATGAGCCAAGACTTTCAAACATAGTCATAACCACAACAAGTCATTTTTGAAAGGCTTAAATAACCAAGATACACTGTATATATCATGTTGAATTGTGAGCTTTAGAGATGCTGTGTTTTTTCCCAATGTTTCCAGTGTTTATGCTAAGCTAAGCTAACTGCCGGCTGGCTCTGGCTTCATGTTTAATGTAAAGACCAAAGTGGATGAAGCTGACGGGTCTGAAAGGTGAAGCCAACGCAGAAGTGCCCTAAACCTGCATTCTTTCTAATGGCCAGCAGGGGGCGACTCCACTGGTTGCAAGTCTGATTGTAAAGAAGTCTATGAGAAAATGCCTCTAATTCTCAATGGATTTATTACCTCAGAAAACATGTTCTTAATGGGTTTATGGTCTCAAATGCTAGTTCTCCTCTCCAAAACTGCATGATTTGAATTTAGTTCATATTTAGAGTCATCTAGACAAAACAGAAGGGTGTGTAGTAATGCATTTACATGTCCAATGTATATTTATATAGCCATGAACTTGTCTTTGAGTGTTGTTCATGTTTTTGTCTTTTGACCCTTTTGCTGGGTTTTTTCACTTCCTGAGAGTTAATTGTAACATTTTAATCACCTAAAAATGTTTGTTTGGTGTTCAGTTGTACTTAGATTCTACAGAGTCAACTGTTATTTTGTACATTTTGTTTTAAAACTAATATCACACTTAACGTAAATTACAATGCACCTTGCTAACCAAGCTAGCTAGCCAGCTAGTGAAAGTATAAGCAGGTGAGGTAGTTTTGCTGTGCTAATGGTACCTGGCCCTGATGGGCTGGTAACCACATCCTCATCCATATAACTTCTGGCTCTAAAAAGTCAAGATGACTAAAATGCCAAACCTGAGGCTTTACAATGGTGGTCCACCAATAGGTGCTAACACAGTGGCTACATCTACTTCTTTTAAGTCTGTGGTGTGATGTGCGACATGAGTTGTAGCAATGTTCTCCTCTAAATCTCAGCAAGAAAGCAAATACGTGTTTTTTCCTCCTTTAATTACACACAGCATCTCATTGCCACATACAGTATCTGTCCTACACAAGTTACTGCTTAAAAACAACTTGACTGAGAACATTTAGTCCAGCAGTGTGCAGTCAATACTTCACCACGGTCTACAACAGTCACTTACAATTTAGAAACATTTCCATCTCTGCAAACTTAAATGGCATTTGGTTAAGGTGACCTGTCAGACAGGTTTGGCTAAAATTCTCCAGACTGTACATGAAAGGTTCCTCTGAAACATGATCAAAAGCTATCATTTTTTATTCTAGTGTTTTATATACCGAACTGGCTGCTGCCTCACTCCTGAGATTCTCTAGTGACCAGCTTTTCTGGCCTCTTAATGAGTTTGAGAAGAGTTGACGCAGGTCCAAGTTTTGCCCCAGATCCTGACTCCTTTTGTCTATACCCTTTGTCTCCCAATGCTGCTTTTCTCATTTGGATCACAGTTTGCTAACTAATACAAAGCCCTGGTATCAGCGAATGAGGCACAGAAACAGCAATCACTACACGCTGTGAAAAAGAGGAACTTTTTGGCAAAGATGCACATTGGTTATTCTTAGAAGAAGAGTGACTGAATGTCTGAAAAGGCCTCAGAGCAGACTACCATTCAGTGAGAGGTATTATTCCCTCCAGCTAATGTGAGACATAAAAATACACACTGTTGCATAAGGCAGAGCCAATGGAAAGGTAGACACCATAGAGAAAGAGAAAAAACAGAGCCAGAATGTGTGTATGTATGAGTATGGAAAGAAAATGTGGGATGTTGTGATTCCCAGTGTCATCTGGTAGCAGTGTCGCTCGCCGCCCAAACCTCAGCGGCTTTTTAGAAGAAAAACTCTTCAATCACCTGTTGTAATTATGCACTACAGCTTTGCTGCAACAGCGTGAACCACATAATGTGCCTGTAACCACTTCACCACACTTACCTTGAACTGGCTGGAGAGTGAGCTGACAGTCTGTTCCTGGTGCGTTTTTCAGGATGACATGAAATGAAACACTAATGGATTTATAACAAGCACATTCTTTAATGACATTTTGAAAATATAGATGGAATTTAAACTGATGATGACAGCTGCTAAGCAATGATTAGGTAATGCTGTATATAAGAACATCTTTTGGGTTGCCGGTGGCTGGTTTTTTGCATTTTTTTGCATTTGAGATTGTTGCGACCTCTGACCTTCTATAAAAGGGATCTGGACCAACATTTACTAATTAACAACTTATTAGCATTTACAACTGCAGACTTGGCTTATTGCAGAAAACACTTTCATGAAGAAATTAACCATTTCAACGGGACGTATGCACTTTGGCTGTAGGCTTAAAAGAGAATAGGAAACTCTTGGCTTTTTATTGTGATTTCTTAATATTTCTTATTATCTGTCAGACTTTTCATTTTTTTGCCCCTGAGTGTAAGCTTTATGTTGTAAGAGTAGCGTAAGTCATTTGGAAAATAGCACAGCCTGTGTGTGGAGTGTGTGCTGAATGCAGTGTGAGTGGACGAGTGAGCAGAAAAGAGTTTTACATTAAGCAGAGTGTGTGTGTGTGTTTGTATATGTGAGTGTATAGGTGCGCCGTTGTCTGCCACAGCAGATGAAAAGAAATACTTTATTTATTTCGGTTCTTTTCATGGTTGCAAATGAAAGAATGAAGAGTTACAGCAACTGTGAGGTTCCCCGTCGAATCAGACTCTTTAAAAATAAATCTTCGACTGCCAAACCAAAAAATGCCAAACTTGACACTTCAAAATGCTAGTACGCAAAAAAAATCGGTGACTTCACAGTGGCTATGCCCATTTCTTTTATGGAGGCTATGAACATGACAATTCACTGAACTTAAATGGCCTCCATAGTAACCGGATCTCAATCCAATAATTGAGGGATGTGGCAGAATGAGAGTTTTGCATCGTGGATGTGCAGCTGACAAATCTGCAGAAACTGCGTGATGCTATCAGATCTCTGAGGCATGTTTCCATCTTCTTGTTGAATCAATATCATGAAGAATCATTTCTGAAGGCAAAGGGGGTCCAACCTGGTACTAGTGAGGTGTGCTTGTTTTTATTGGAATGAGGGTAGACAAGAAGTCGATGTCTTTCCTCTACCTCCTATAATCCTATTTTTTGTTGTCATCAAATGAAGTTGGACTGATGGAAAGACAGCGTGAGAGGGACAGTAATTGTGCCATTAAAATGAGGTAGTCAGGGTGGGGGGGTTGGGGGTGTCTGTCTACCTTTCAGTCACCCGGAGCAGCTCAGTCACACAGCGATGATGATTTGGTGTGTGTGCTGTGTGTGTTGAGTGAGTGTGTATGTGGTGGTGTCACGGTGCCAGGGCCTGAGAAAATTGTTACGGTGAGAAAATTTGGAAAATCAAGTCAAAGTTCTCGCCACCGAATGACGTTTGAAGTACTTACTCGTGTTTGAGCGGAGCGGGGAGCTTGAATGACTTTTTAACTGGATGAAACGACTGTCTGGGAATGACCCCGGTGTGTAGAAGTGATTAAGGGGACCCAATTTTGCCATAACCCAAATGTGTTTGCATAACGACTTTGAGCGGTGTTCCTGGTGGTATTAACTAAAGCTCTCTGTTGAAGCCTTTAACAACTGTTCAGTACAGCAGTTCTGTTGTGCTATTTCTCATGGTAGGCTTGTTTTTAAGCATCTCAGCAACAATTTAATCATTCAGTAAGTCTTTAATGACTCATTTGCTCTCGTCAGAACAGATGAAACTGAAAGCGATGAAGACAAAAGGGCCCACAGTGGCATCCGAATCAATATCCTGTGAGGAAAGGTGTGTGTGTGGCGTGACGTGCTGGCAGTGAGGTAGAAAGCTGCAGAGTTGTCGTTGGCTCCGCAAAAGTTGTCTTCCTTCCCAGCCACTTGGATGTTTCCCCCGTATTTCACCCCCATAACCCCCCACCCCGAATGGAGCGTGATTTACTGTCTTGTAAACACATAGGAAGTAGCATTGAAAATGGTTTAACAAAGTCAATAAAAGCAGACATCATTCCTGGTATCAGGGGGTGGCGAGGGGGAGGAAGAGGGGGAGGTCTGGGGTGGCTGAGGGCAGGAATCCTCCCCTCCCTCTCCGGTTTCCCCCTCACTCCTCCATCTCCATCTTTTCTCCTTGTCTGTCATCTGTGTCCTCTGTTCCTTTTCTCCCTCTTCTTTGGAGTTTCTCTTTACCTCTGTTTTCATATCATCCTCTTTTTCCCTCTCACCCTCTTACACACTCCCCCCCTCCTCTTTCTCTCTTTCTCTTTCTGCCTTTTTTATTTCATGCGTTGGGCAGTGGACAGCCAGAGCAATGGCTTTACCAGACCTACCTGCAGGGCTGCTTAGGGCGGCTCTTTCATCTGGGCTCTGGAGAAAGAAGCCCCCGGCCCTGAAACAGCTGTGTGGACCTGGGAGTGAGAGGACCATGAAAAACGCAGAGAAGAAAGAAAGGAAATTCAATGGTCCTGTGGGAATCATACCTCCCTATGCCTCTCTCGTTCTCTTTTTCTCTTTCTTTCTTTCTCCTTACCTTTCTCCTCCTCTCTTCTCTTTATCTATCTCTTGCTCGCTCATTATCTTACATAGTTTTGTCTGTCCTTCAGTCTTCTTATTTATCGTTCTTCGTAAAGTTTGTTTCAATCAAATCTGAAACCACTCGGCTTTAGACTCACATCTCCTCCCGCAGCAGATTTCACATACTCCCTTTCACCACTAAAATCACCAAATTGCTTGAGAACAAATTGAGATTCAGGGAGAAATCCTGAGCGCCAGAGAAGGTCAGCCGTGGACTGAAAGAGGGCCAGGAGCAGGGCCAAACTCAGCTGTGAGAAACTGAATTCAGGAAATTAAACCATTGACTCATATTAAACTGAAAAAAGGCAGGCATTTCCCTTTTGCATTTTATCTATTTATTTATATATGAACTAGTTTCGGTTTTATTTAATCCTGAAAGGTCTGGATGGACTGTGGCTCTCCATCTTCAAAGCACCAACACTTATAACATATTACTTATAACATATTTTGCAGTCGTTTTTTTTTAAGATATTAGAGTTTGTGATATTAATCAAAATCATACTCCATCAGTTCAGTATGCAGTTCATAAGTCTGAAGACATGCAACATGTTTTATAGGAAAGGGACTCTTTTTCAAATGTACTGCATTTTTTCTTAAAATATAATGGTAAAACCTATTAATTATAACTCAAACAGTTGAGGACAATCTTGCTGATTATGGTGCTTTGGATCCACTATTCACCACTGTTTGTTGATTTTAATGTTTAATATCAGCAGAGTGTATATTATACATGTGACGGCTCAGCATAGTCTTACTTTGCAGTAGTGTGCATTTGTAGGGAATGTAATACCACAGCTAGATGAACAAGCAGCTTGTGTATGTTTACTTTTAGCATGACCTTTAGGGCTCCCCTTTGTGGAATCCATTCACAGAAAGCAATTCAAGATTTTTTTCCAGCTGCCTCTTTCCCGTTTCCTCCTATCTCTGTACTTTCATCAAGTAGATTCATAAAACACTTTTTTTGCTTATGTTGAAAAGAATATGTTTCTCTGGGGCTGAAAAAATTAAGCCAACTTGAAAGGGCCAAACACTGCAGTTCCTCAACTGGCCACTTGAGGCTGGCTCCAAAAGTGAGTCAATCCCTGTAGACCCCCCGAATATAGAACTTCACAGAAATAAACATATTTACAGCCTGGTACAAAAAACTGTTAAGCTAGCAAACAATTATTTAACGCACCCATGTAGATTATCAAGGATTAAAGTTATGCATAAGGCCTGAGTTAGGTAGATTCAGGCAATGCAAAGATGATGATGGCAGCCCCACTGAGCTGACTCCTCAGAAACCTAACAATCTGTCCTTTTAGCTTCCTAGGCTAGCAGTATATGCTACCTGTTTAAACACACGTTGGGCAGGTAGCATACACAGGCCTTATAAGAGCTTATTTGCTGAAAACAGCTGCCTGTTTTTTTTATATGGGGGCTGCTGAGAATGGTAAGACTCAACCAAAGAGCCAACCATTAATCCCTTGGTTTGAGTTGAGTCATTGAGTTATCCTTAACTCCACTGATTTTGGACATCAAAGTCTGTTTACAGGTCTTGTGGAGTACGACTCCAGATGTGAAAAAAGTTGTATAAAGCCTTTTGTGGCTCCAGAGGGAGCTGCACAAAGACTGATTAATTGCCTCAGCTGACATTGGGGATAAAGACGAATAGAAAAATCTGGGAGTGTGAGGTTAGAAACAAGTGAAGTTAGCAGACCACTGTAGTCTGTTCCTTATCTCTGCATGCTGGTAGCTGCTCGAGGCCACTAAAGCTGCTACTAGCATAACATATCAGTGGTTTATGACAAGAAACAGATTAAAAAGAGGACATCTCTTGTTCAGTTGCATCAATTTTGATACTTTCTCCGTCCATCATGAGTTCAACACTGTTTTGAGTGCAATGCTAAATTGGTGGAGGACTCTTTTAAAGAAAATATTGAACCGCAAAATGCTTCCATGTGTAGCTTAATAGCCTAATTTCATTTTCCACTGCTGCACCATTGAGAAAGCATTCACAGCTTTAAAATAATTAGCATTTAAATGCATATCTGAAATATACACCATATTAATTCTTTCATAGCTTAATGAATCCATTCAAGACTTCAGCTTAGTAAGAACCATACCCATTAAATGTGTGCAGTAGCAGTGCTACAACAGTGACTCAGGTTTAGGGCTCTAATGTGCACATTAAAGGCAGCATGAGACAAAGACTAATAGACAAATTTCTCATCTTGAGCATAATGTATTTCAGCCTCAGCTTCTGAAAAATAAGAGAGAGGAGCTGGAGTTTTGGAGCTGAACGTAATGTCCCTCATGCATCATCACCATCAGTCCACTCTGTGGTGAGATCACCGTCCTGGTTTTAAAATTCCTCACACTCCTCCAAGTGGTGGGATATAATAAAAAATGAGCAATTGGTGACAATCCATACCATCCCCATGGGTACTGCTCAAATAGCCTCTCCGTTTTATAACCGTTCAGTTTGAGGCTTTCTAATCCTATTGTTGCCACTCTGTACATACCAGTCATACTGTGCACTGTCTCTATTAGTTGGTTTGCTTGTGTTGGACGGCTTTTACTTGCGTGGATATATCATTGTAGTGACTTGGTTTCATGATTGCTTTAGATTGCTATAAGTGTGCACTTATGGCAATCTCCAGTTTTAGGATGTGTATCTTTGGCCAGGGAGTGTGTGTGGGAGTAGTCAAGTACGCAGAAGCTCAATTTGGTGGAATTGACTTTCCTTGGTGTGCTGCACCTCCAAGCTAACAAGTGCCATGTGTGGTTTCTGTGGTTGCATCGTGATGGACATTTATTCCAATTAACATCATGTGTTAGCCATGTGTGTTTTACCTGCATGCACCAAATATTTTGCTGTTAACAGGCACAGGTAGCTGAGTTAAATTACTTGTACTTGAGTCAGAAATTTGATGACTTTAGATCCGACTTGACAAAATCACAAAGGACTTGCTACTTGTCCTGGACTGGACTGAGTCATGGCTTGACTTGGACGTGATTAAAGTACAATCTCAGCATTCTCAAAGTTCAGTTGCACTTATTTTAACAAACTGTGTGTCACAAATTCAATACAAATTTGAAAACAGCATACAGGATTTTTAAAACATTGTATTAATTGCGACCAAGTATTATATTATTACTTGGGACTTAAAATGGGATTTACTTGTCTTGACTTTGGTCTTGAATGCAAAGACTTGAGACATATTTGTGACTTGCAAACAATGACTTGATCCCTCTCTTGTCTGAAGGTTAGCTTAGCATTTACTTTTGGACAGAACCAGGCTAGCTGATTTTACCCTATTTCCAGTTTTTATGCTCCACTAAGCTAACTGTCTGCTGTAGCATGCTGTAGCATCAAACTCTTGGCAGAAGCAAATAAACTCATATCCCAAAATGTCAAACTTTCTTTTTAAATGAATTTTAGCAAGTTCCCATTCTGTCATGTGAAAACAACATCAGTACAACCTAAAATACCAAGAAGAATCAGATCACACGTTTTCCATTCCCTTATTGTCAAGTGTTTTAAAGGCCACTTAACAGAGGGGACTTTAATAGTATCATAACACTTATGGATTACTAGTTAAGTATTCCAGCAGCTCTGTTTCCCTCCTCAGTTTAAAGCCAACTGTCGAAGATGTAAAAAACTGACCTGTGAATCACCTGGCCCTTCTCTCTCTTCTACTCCCTCCCTCCTTCTCCTCCTCAGGAGAATCTGAGACCGCAAAATGTGCAACGAAAAAAGATGAAGGGCTTCGAGGTATGGGCTGGGGGCAGGGGGACTGCTAGTTAACACGTGGAGTTAAGTGCGGCAGGTAACAAAGTGAGAAAGCAGAGAAGGAAAGTCCACTTTAAGGCAGGGGGGCAAAGATAGAGAGTGGACAGGGCTAGTGTTGAGTGCTGTTGTGTTTGTTTAGTCCCCTTCAAAGGCAAGCTTAATTATTTTACCATGCTGTGCCTGCAGAGACCGCAGGATTCATGGGCTGCGCTCTGCTCCTATCTCCTCCAACCCTTAAAATACTTCAAACATTCAGGGCCAAGAATGTCAGACTTAAAGTTTCAGATTATTATCCCGAACAACAAAGCTTATCTTGACATATATAATTACAATATCGCTTTTTATTCAGTGTTCATGTGTTTCCATCTCTGGAATCCACTTTTGATTGATAAAATATCTCACCCCGTGACACAGAGCCAACTGATGACTGTGCACACATTTCCTGTCCAACAAAGCAAAGTATCCTCACAAAGATGAATCACTCTCTGAGGCTGGACTCATGCTCACTGTCTGCAGAATAGTTTGCTTTTCACCAGTGGGTGCAACAAATTTGAACTGGAAACAGGTCAGTCACAGTGTCACAGTATGTAAAAGTGTTAACTGCCCATATAAAAGCAGTAGAGATGTTAAAAGAATAGTATGATATTTTGGGAGATACGCCTAATTCGCTTTCTTGTCAAGAGTTGTGCTGTGTTTACATTGATTTCAGGTATAGTGATAGATGTGATAGCGGTAGATGCTATTGCCACACCAAGTTCACATGTTTTAACTTTTTACTGTCCTCAGTGATGCAGTTTACAACCAGGCGGTAGGTAGCTCCCTTACACAAGAAGGAAACATCGCCACTCTGGATCACAAGAAGCTAAACTTGAAATCCTACTAGGATATTTTATTACTTCACTCCACGGAGTAGGAGTGAAGTATTGTTTTGGGCGGCGGCGGTCTGTCTGTCAGTCTGTCTGTGTGTCCGCTGCATATACATCCTCTGGCCAACAGAGGGCACTGTGGGGTGAAGTCTGCCATCTCTGATTGCCTTGTTTAATATGTTTTATTCCATTCTTTGCAAACAATACATCACGTTAGCAACATATCCCTTGCATGTTTAATTTTGCCATCCTGCCATTCTGTTGGATAGTGTCCCTCTGCCGTGCTGAAATCCATGTGAATGCAGCATAAGATGAGAAAACTGAAACTACTCTCATGTTTTTATGGCAAATATGATGCTACTGCCAGCAGTTTGTTAGCTTAGCGTGGAATAAAGAAAAAACACAGCACAAAGACCAGCTTTTCACCCTTTTAATTGGCAAAGCTCTCCCCAGCAACTAAAAGCCTGATTTACTCTTGTCTGACAGCCTCTTGCTTGGTCACACTTTCCTTGTCTCTTCTTAGCTTTCTCTATCAGGGTCCTCTCAATGTTTTCTTTGTCTCTTGCCTATCATTTATAGAGGCTGCTGAACCTGGTTCTGTTGCCCACTTACCCTGCTCCGGCTTTGGCCTGACAGCGCCATCAGTCCCTGCCATCCGTCCCTTCAGCCTGATGGCCTCCTCCTTTCAGTGCTCCACAGCTCCTGTGTTAGCCATGTACACACCAACACTTCCCTAACTGAGCCAACTGGCTGACCACAGCCACAGTTAGCAGTTAGTATTACTTTAGCAAGAAGTTAAGATTTCTGTCCCTCAGAGAGTCAAGGCAGGGTAGAAGGAGGACATAAGAGAAAACAGAAAGCCTTTTCTCCATAAAATGTGGTCCTGTTTCATCAAAATCAGTGATATAGTTGGTGATGTGTGATTTAGTGCTCTGAAGTCACTTCTCGAGGGAGATCGCACTCACTCGCACTCACCATACTTACATAGTGTGTGAACAGGGGTTCAGGACACAACGTGGGAATGACAGAGGCACCATTCTCCCTATTACAAGTCAGTGTAGCGTCAACATCATTTGTAAGCTGTTATTTAAAGGTAAAATAATTGCATAATGTTGCTTTAAATTTAGCAGTCATAGTGGTTTGCCAACTGTCTTGCTAGCCAACTTAGTTGCAGTGCTGCTCTCATTACTTGTTGAATCACTGGATGGGTTTGGGCTCTATAAATGTGTCGGGGTAGAGTCCAATAACCCGTTGAAAGTCCTGACACATGGTGGAGAAACCAGATTTTACACTATTTCAAGTTCTTTTTAATTTAAAAGACGTGGTAAAGGCTTACGTTTACTAGATATTTGACACATTCATAACACATCTATGGATACACCATTGAACATCTGTGATACATGCTTTTCAGTACATCTGGACCATAATAGTTTATCCATGGCATTACTTAACTGCAGCTGGCTTACGGTGTGCATGCTCGCAAAACGACCCATTTCACAGCTTTAGCGATAAGAAAAGGAGCAAAAGAAGTTACCATTGGTTGTGTGGTGGTGGGATGTTTTAGTAGGTAAAGGCTGAGAGCTGCTTTTAAATGACACAAGTACTTTTACTCCACTTTTACAGCTGCAGTATCATGTACAAAAGCACAAGGATTTTGAACATCCAAACTTAGTGACTCCTTCAAATAAATTGTCTAACAGGAATAGTGTCAGTGATCTTGTTCACTTGGTCCTGGCAAGCACACAGCAGATCACTTTACATCAAATGGGAATGCCAGTCACTTTAGGAATTTATATGTGTTATTACTATGGTCTAGACAGTCTAGGACAGATGTCATTGAGATGTAAAATTGGACCTGTTCCATAAAAGAAATGGACTGTGCAAGATGGTGATGGAGTCTGCAATGAAAAAGGTGTATCATAGCACGGAAATCATATTTTTCTTAAAACATGTAAAATATAACAGTCAGTTTTTTCAACGTATTCCCAGCTCAGCATCAGGTGTCCCAGAGATTTGGCTGAAGAAACAACATCATACTGTAAAACAATAGAGAGAATGCTCCAGTAGTATCGTAAAGCATTCATTTAGGGAAACCTTTAAAGAAATGTCAACTATTTTCTATCAGTATTTGCGTTGGAAGTATGTTAAATTACTTCTCCCCACTGGCAGAATTTTTTCAACCGTCTTTTTAAGAAAAATAATATTTTAAGAGCCCTAACTAGATTAAATGACTTGTAAGATTTCCTGTGGTGTGACAGCACCCAGGGTGATTTTTCTGGGAATACCATTTTCTGCTCCATAACTACCAATAATACAGACTAAAGCTCGTTGGGGTATAAAAAGAAATAAATACTCTGAGGACTCACAAAGTCACTCCTTCATCTGCTGAGCAGTTCCAGATTTTACTCCTCAATGGCATTTCAGCTTATAGGCTTTGTGCTGTGGTTTCCTGGCCATCGAGTTGACTTGTTCATTGTCACATAGGCTGAAAATTAACAGGTAATATATATCCAGCAAATAAAATAATAAGAAAAAATAATAAGAAAAAAAGACCACACATTGGCTTTGCCTTAGAGACTGTGTGCTCTTAAGGTAGCAGACAAAGTTGCTTTAAGAATAAAATATTTTTTAAACAAATTTCTCAAAGTATAGTCTGTTAAAAGCATTGCTCTGAGAAAAGTTTACCATTGACCGTTTTGATAGATAGTCCAGTTAGGCTTCAAAGATTTTCAGACAGTGTTCAAGCCTTCGTGAAAGACAACAAGTAGTTGTCCTGCTGAAGATCTGCCCGTGCCAGGGGTGGTGCTCTGTTTCTGACCTTGCACTCTGACCTCCCTGTGCAGGGGAGCCAGTTAGAAAAACAATCCCTTTTGGGACTGACATACAGTCACAAACCACCCAAAAAACTCATTACTTGTCTTTTAACTAGACAACTTACATGTCTCTGTGGACAGGGAGCATAAAGAGCAGCACACGTCTCTGAGAATACAAAGAGAGACGCTTTTTAAAACATGAATTGAATAAATACCAGCTGAATCAAAGCTAGACATAGTCTCTGGATATAGTCCCTGTGATGTAACTCATAGTTTCTGAAGAGCCAAAGTGAAGCTCAAAGTGGGTGTCTTCAACACCTGTAAAGGCTCCCACCAGTCACTTAAAGCAGCCATGCCCTAATCATGCAGTATTTTAAGGCTTAGTATCATTCAAACAGGAGCTTTTGATCAAAATAAACCCTGTATAGTTGTCATAACCAAGGAGTTGTACTATGTGTTTAGTGTTAGCAACTGTTAGCGTGCTAACATGCTGAACTAGCAGAGTATCTAAAATATTAAGTGTTTTACTGATGTACGTTGGATTGAAAGCTGCCATCCTAATCCAGTTCTCTCTCTCACTGTAAAACTGACAGTTGCATCATGTAAACAGGACCCCTCCGCTCCCCTCCTCTCCCCGTTTTCCAATTTCACCTCTCCATCTTCCCCATCATCCCTCCCCGCCCCTTCTTGCCTTGTCTCTTCTGTCTTTTCCATCTATCTGATCTCATTTTGTATCTACGTTTCCCCCCGCGGCCCGCTCTGTGCTCCGTGCGGCCTCTGCCCGATCCCTCCTTCCTGTACTCTCCTCTATCCCTCTTTCTCTCCTCCTGCCATTTATCTGTCTCTCACTCCCTGCTGTTACTCTCCCCTTTCCCCCCTCTTCTTCCCCGTTCCCCTCTTTTCCTCTGTAGTCTGCAACCTGTGGAACCAATTAGACCTTGTAAGCGGGGGGCTTTTGCCACTGTCGTGTGGTCGGTTTAACCTGCCGCTCCAGAAAGGACCTCGCCTCATAGCACGACCACCACCACCTTGCCTGCCTCAGTGGGTGGGTTTGGGACAGCGGGGTGGGGGTGTGTGTGACCGCAGGAGCTCAGGGACCACCAAGGCTCTTTTGAACCCCTGT
The DNA here is from genome assembly GCA_903364295.1 of Serranus cabrilla. Taxonomy (NCBI): domain Eukaryota; kingdom Metazoa; phylum Chordata; class Actinopteri; order Perciformes; family Serranidae; genus Serranus; species Serranus cabrilla. Next base: position 136,588 of record CAFUXE010000285.1, on the reverse strand, counting down.
CCTCAGTAAAATCCCAAATGTGGGGTTGACTTTCTTTAAAAGAGAAAGGATGAGAGCCACAGGATGATTTTTAAAATGACAGTAAAATCACAGAAATGGGGTGAAAAAAAGCTGAAAAATAATCGTAAAATTCATCCCTTCCTCATCTCCATCTTTATCTTTAGTGTGTGATTATGTTGCAGGCCTGTTTAGGATACGGTTCATCCTCTTTGGGGGTAAACAAACTCCTCTTTTAGCACCAGACCGTCTCCTTTCACCCTCTTTTCACCCTCACCCCAACTGCCAGGAATGCTTTTAACAATTCACTGTCGGACGCAGAGCAACATGGGACGCTGGGAGATTGTCGCATTCCAAAGGGGAGCATTTTTTTAGTCGCTCTTCACGTGTCAATCAGCGACACTATCGCCTTGTCGCCCCTTTAAACCCCCCACCCCCTCCTTCAAGACACACAAACACACATACACCGACTCTGTGAGCCTGCAGGCCGATTTGCTGCGTCTCAGTTTGAGGACACAGTCGTCGATGTGTTAAGAACCTAAGAATGCGGGTCTTATGGCGGCTGTAGGACACACAAACACAGTTTTCTCAGACTTCACACAAAGGGCTCTTCCACCTCCAACATCTGTGATTTGGGTCACTGAGGAGCACCTCTCCTCTGGTGAAATGTGGAGAGTAGCAGGTCTCTTTTAACAAGGACCCAAAAAAAAAGGAAAAAAAAAAGGATAGGTTTCCATCCTCATAACTCATCTCAACTAGTTATTTTTTTTCCACATGATTTCGTGAAGGTTTGGGGCCGCACTCGAACCTTTTTTGGCACTTTTGTCCACAGAAATCGTACTGTACTGTAAAATCAATCTAAACATGCAGCTGAATCTTTTTTTCTTTTGGCTCGATTTTAAATGATAAGCAGTAAATAAGGTCAGGGAGGGCACACACACACACACACACACACACACACACACACACACACTCACACACAATACAGGCCAACTTTCAACAGCTCTCCTCCCAACACACACATTGTCCCCGTTACAGTCGGGATAACAGTCCTGGTGAAATTCCTTGGCACATTATCAGTGCGTTGAAAGCACCTGACTGGTATGTGACAGTAGCAGTTAGTGACAGTTCTCCTTTAAAGTGGGGGGTGGGCGGTGTCGGGGTAAAGGGTTGATCCATTTGATACGCGTCCTGCTGGACACTTGACAGGAGCTGTCAGTGAGCCGAGGGGAGGGTGGTGCTTATCGATCAAACACCCCTCCTATCTGCCACGCTGACCTTCATGTCCTGAGGAGGGTGTTTGGGTGGGGAGACTGTAATGGGAGACAGAGGCTGGGTGGGGGTTTGCCTTGTGATTGAGAGAGTAAATTAATTACATTATCTGAGTTTATGTGCATGGAAACTGGTCAGCAGTGAATTCATGGGAGTCTTTGAAGAATTGAGAAATAAGCAGGTTTTATTTTATATCTTTATTGAGTTATTAAGTACTTCTAAAGGTACTTTACCTAATGTCTGTAAAATGATAAATGAACAATGTCGTCACACTTCACTCTAAGCTCTGCATTTGTGTAAAGAATCTATGGTAAACTGCAGTAGTGTTGTAAAAAAAATATGCATGTTGATACTGATTAATTTAAACATTCTTTGTAGTATTAATATGGCTGCCAGCTGCACTGCACCATGTCCTATTTATCTCTTTTGTCCTTGATATTGTGTAAATTTTTCCTCCTGGAATTGAAAATGTGGTTTATTTTTTTCAAGCTGTGTCATTTAACTTTAGTATTCCAGTATGGTGACAAAACTAAACTACAAGCTGAAGTCGAAAGTGAATTATAGTGAAGCTTTACATCTGTTTCATGTATGGAAACCCAATACATTACTAAACCAAATGCAAGAAAACATGCCGTCTAGTGCAACTAATAACTATTATCATTACCAGTTAATCTTTTTTTTTAAATGAATGAATGAATCATTCAGTATCTAAAATGTTATAAGAAAGCGCCCCAAAGTATAAGCTCACTTCACATATTCAAAAAGTTACTGAGTTACTGACTTACTGAGAGTTCTAAAGTAAATAATTAAAAAACATTTAATTTACAATAATGTAAATAGGAGAAACCCTACAGACCTGAGAAGCCCTATTATGCATTTAAAATAATAATTTTTATAATAACAATTATCAAAATTATTCTCAATTACTTTTCAGTGAGTGGCCTAATCAGTCAATACAATTATTGTTTCACTATTAATCCTGACGAATCAGCACTTATTTTAGCTACAACATCAACTTTTACCACGGACTTTATCTCAGTTTAATGCAGGGAACAACAGCTTATTTATCTTTTAAGAAATCACTCAACACGGCTTGTTTAAACTGTTTAAAATATACATTATGAGGTTATGTTAGGTTAGCCTCTGAAATCCAGTCTGGTAAAAGTGCAGCAGTGTTCAGAATAATTATAATAATTTCTAGCACTTGTGGAAGAAATATTCAGATCCCTTACTGTAGTAAAAGTATTAATACCACACTGCAGAAACTGAAGACAAAAATGTAAAATCCTACATTTAATACTTACCTCAGTAAAAGAACAAAAGTATCAGCATCAAAATTTACTAAAAGTATCAAAAGTAAAAGTACTCGTTATGCAGAATGGACCCATCAGATTTTTTAATATATTCTAAATACATTATTATATCATTATTCTTGATGCATTTAAGTGAGCAGCATTGTACTGTTGCCCAGGTAGGACTAAATTAAAACTCGGCCTGAAAGGGTAAACACCTCAAAATTGTACTTAAGTACAGTACTTGAGTAAATGTAAAACACTTCAACAGTGTGCGTAGTGTATCAGTATATTATAAATGGACATAGTTACTTTCGACCTCTTTCCTTTTTACCAGACAATTTGAATTCAAACCAATCACAAGCCTGCTTTTCCTGAGCTCCAGGCTACTGTTGCCCTTGTTCACACACACACACACACTCCCTTCATAATAAGTGAATTCATGCAGATTTTCAAAGCAAATTTACAAATCTCTGAGTCAACGTTCAAATTGCCCTCCCGCCCCACATGAACAATGACAGGATCAGCACTGATCCTATAAAACATCTTTTTAAAGTGATTCTTTCTTCAAAATCTGGCGCTGAGCCACAGTTTATTTTTGCTGGAGAAGAGGACAGCATGCTTCACACCAGCAGCATGCAAAGGCTGACGAGAAAGTGACACTGAGTGACAACCAGTCATCTTGTGGTTAACCATAACCAGTGTTTAGCCTGGACAATCCCTGGCCACTGGTCATTACAGCACCATGCGGGGCCCGCGGTACTGCTGTCAAAACACTGTGCTTGGCAGGAGCTCGGTACAACAGAATGTGACTGGACAAAATATGTGTTTAAAGCCTCCACAAGGGACTTCCATTTAGTGTTGAGTTTGGCGCCCCCTGTGGACAAACATGGAAGTGTGTAAATATCTTAATCCAGCTAGCCCGTGCATTTGAAAGAAAGCCGCACTAATACGGATTTTCTTCTTGAAACACAGTTGTGACGAGCTAATCTATTTGGTTATTAAAGATTAAAAAAAATTGTAATATGACGATGGTGAAAAAAAGTCTTTAATTAATTCATATATTGATGTAAAACCATGTCTTGTAATGTACTTCATAACTAAAACAGACATTAGGGTTGTCCAACACACCAGTATTGATAACTGTGATATCAAAGGATGAAATTGTGTTATAATGTTAATAATACACATTTAATAATGTTGTACAAATAATCCAGCACCTGTTAAATCATTTTTCATTCCCTTTTTGGGCGCTTTCTGTGTAGTTCTGGTTACAGACTCTGTCTCCACCTATCAACACAACATTTTGAGAGTAAACAAAGTTAAAGTTGATAGTATTTATTTTTTAAAACATCTTTCATAGGTATCGCACTAATATCATTATCATTAACTCTTTTGGCCACCATAATCGTGTAGTGAAAATATGTGAGTCTGATGCTGCTAATAGACATTACTACCTGTGTAGGAGGAAGAGGGACAATTTAGGATCCGTTTTCAGTCCTTTCAAATCCCACAATTCTTTCTATCACTGTGTCTCTTTTAGATTTGTTTTTTTTTCAGTCATTATTTTTCTTTTTCCCTTGACTAATCCAGTCCCAGTATATGCCATAGCTACAAAATATAATGTCGAAACTAAAATCTCCTCCTGCTTCCTTTTTTACTGACTGTTGTACTACTCACTGCCATCTTTGCCTGTGAAATACAAACACTCAGGTCTGCACGCCATAAATCGGTTACTCTGAAATTGAGGGGAATCATTTCCTATGACAGACATTAAGAATTACAATATAGAAAAAGCTTGTCCTGTTGTTTGCTCATGTAGCGTACATAGAGACATCAGTTTTAAATGTGTCATTAACAGTTAAGAACTCCTTGTAGCTGCTTTAATATTGCAGGTTTGATATGGAAGCTTTTACCGGATCATTTTTGTGTTGGTCTGAAGTGAAGTCAGTGTGAAGAGAGCCGCATACTCATCCATGGGGTCTGATGTGTGGTTAATGGGCGCCCCCTACTGTCTCCTTATGTCCTCACACCTCTGTGACGTCTCTGCACCGACTCACTTTGCATCACTGCAGAAGAGCAGCTCAGCTAATGTGCTAAAGCAACATGCAATCAACACGGAAGTAGATCTGATGCATTTGGATCTATATTTCCAGTCATGTCTGTATTTCTGTGTGCACACTTCCTCATGAACCACTTAGACACACATCCTTCCTCTTCCTCCCTCCCTCCTGATCTATAAATACTCTCTCATCAGCAGAGGCTGGCTGCGAGAGGCTTCGACCCCGGCCTCTCTCCGTCCAGCAGAGCAGTGATTTATGGGGGCTCGGGCTGGCGCTAACCTTGCACTTGAGCCCTGGCAGTATAAATGATGGCAGGTCAGTGGCACCGTGGATGGAGGGGAGCGACTCTCTTTCCCCACCTCCGTTTCTCTCTCCTCTCTCTGTCCTGTTATCATCAACGTGATGGAGACATCATCATCGTCTCCCGGGAGTATAAATAGTGCTGGATCAGGTGACAGTGCCGGCCCTGGCCTTTGATGGGAGCTTTAATTTCATGCCTAATTTCTCTCGGCACAGAGAGGATCGATGCTGCCCTGCTCGTGCTCCCCATCCCTCTGCTGCAAAGACAAGAGAGCAAAGAAGGACAAATGTTCGCTGCTGAGTGATGTGCATGCACCAGGACATTTAGCTTACCTGTAAACACAGATACGTGCGGACATCCTTCACGGGGTGCAAAACACATTGGTGAATAAATGCCACGTCAAGACACACGTGCAGAGATCCATTTCTGCACTCACACACGACTCAAACAATCAATACGGCAGGAACAGATAGCTTTGGAAATAAGGGCAACAAGCGAAATATAACTACACAGCTAGCCACCTGTGTGTTGTGTGTTGGTGATAAATTTAAGCCCTCTGTCCCCGCTCGCAGCCCCAGGGAGGCATTGAACTCTAGCCCCTCCATAATGACTTTGTCTACCTATCGATCCGGCTATGATCCATGTACTGTAATTCTTATATCATCAGCCTCGGCCCCAGCAATAACTCCAAGTCATATTTCGGGGCCTCTCGTCCACTTGACAACTTAATGATGCAGGGGTCCTTGCCGAGTTTGGACTTTCACCCCCCCCTCCTCTCTCTGCCTTCCTCTCCTCCTGCAGGGCTCTAATTTCTCCTTGTTCTTTCACACTAATATCAGCAAAGGCACAGAGAGGCTGTTCTCTCTCAGGACTTCCCTCTCTGAACCACATATCTTCTCCTTTTCACCTCTGTGTACTTGCAGTATAGCACAGGGTTAGTGTCTGGGACTGCTGCGCATCTGTCTCCGATTTGGAGCACAGCCCCTGCAGGCTCCCGAGGAGACTCAGCCGTCCCTCTTTAGACCCTGTTCTTTTTCTCCCTTTGAGCCGGAGCTATATTTCATTGTCATTTCAACCCTCTCTGCCTAGCCTGGATGTAATAGCGGGAGATATATGGCCCCTCGCCTCTGCAGTCTTCGGAGCTTCCTCAGCCTTTTATAAAACACTGTCAGAGTGACAAAACAGCAGCCCTTGGGTATTCGGGCACAGATGCCCCCCTCATCCCAAGGCGATTTCTCAATATCCTGTGCTGATCCTTTTAGCAAAGAGATAACATCTGGGTCCTTGGACAGGATGAGTTGGAACAGTCATCCTGGACAGAGTCGTAGCTCATCTCTATAGCTCTGTCTGCCTATAAGCCATAGGCTGTCTGTCAGCTCTGTTTTTATAAGAGCTGATTTAGGGAGCAGCCCTTGAATCCTGAGCCAATAGAGAACCACAGGAGCATGCAGGACTTTCTTTTTTTTTTCATACTTCGATCCAGTGCTGACACACCTGATAGTCTATTGCTAATCAAGGAGCGTCAACCTTTCGACGCAGGAATAAAGAGAGGGAGAGGTTTTGTTCATTAATGTCGCTGTTTGAAAGGCTCTAATGGTGTTCCACCTGGCCGCAGAGACACATAACAACCCTACACCTCTGAGACTCTGCCCTGATTGAGATGTGAGTAAAAGAGGGGAGAAAGGAGAAAGGGAGCAGATGGGCTCTGCAGACAATTAAAGCTGCATCTTCTGTTGTGGTTCCTCCACTTTGTTCCTGTCACTCCTGCCTCATCATTAGTGACATCTATCCTCCTTATACGCAGCTGCATACAGAGCCGACCGATACGGGACTGAGCCAGAAACCGATATGAAGAGACTGTCCTTCCCTAAAACATGACCCCAGGTAGTGTTTATACAGCACTGCATGTACGTATGTCGTAAGAGGCGGCCTCTAGTGGCCATAGTAATTATGACCGACGTGAAGGTGGACATGATATTATGGAGCGTAAAAGTAAAGGGGGAGTTGAGGATATTAAGTATAAAGAACAACAAGGTCCGCTTAGGGAGAGAGTGAGGACTGAAGCGTTCAAGTCCAGGGTGAAAACAATTAAAAGTAAACAATGTTGTTTGAATTAACGTAACTAAACCGCTGTGCGTCACACCTCACTGCATTTATTTTACTTTTTAACTATCTTTTCTGTTACATTTAGCTATGAAGAAGTATTGATCTCTTGCTACTGCTGAGGGCACTCATTTTAGAAAACGCTCCTGTGGGACGTATTTGATGGTAGGAACAAACACCCTATGTGGTCATATGGTTTGGAGCACTTATTGGATTTTAGAGGGCAAAAATTTCCAATTACCGATATGGCTGCCAATATAGTGAATTTTTGAGCTGTCATGAAAATTGACCTTTTCTGTGAATTTTGCACCAATTTTGCATCAATATGACAATGCAAAGGAAATCAGAGGGCTGCTATCTTAAACAAATAAACATACAATTTTTTACAATGTCGACCAATTCTAGAAATGAAAAGTAATATGATGACACATCAGAATTGCAAAGTGTAGGCAAGTGCAGAGTCAGCAATATGAAAATACTTGCATAAAACAAGCTGTTCTAATAAACACTGCTTATGATTTCCTATGCACTGGTATCCGAAGGTATCCCATTGCATTTTATTTTCTGATGAAGCAATGTGATGTTGAAACCCATGTAGGTTGCCTAAAAAGCAAGTGGGTGTCAGGGATGATTAATGGCCCAAACAAAAACCAGGTATTCAACCAGCAGACCAGTGACTGTGTTTCATTGTTAGACGTTTTGTCTAGAAGTAGCATTTTTCAAACCTCTCCTTTCCTTTTTCTTCACCATTGGAAAGTAGTTTCTGTGCCTTACCTTAAGCAGTTGGTTTTGTTGCATAAACCTAAATGTTTTACAACATTAACAATGTGTTTAAAACATCAAGTCATGTTTCACAGAATAATATGCACATTATTTTAATGGTTAGGGACAAAATCAGCCATTTCAAAAGTGGTGGGGACATGTCCCCAATGTCCCCAGTATAAATGACATTTACCCCGGTACCAATAAATACCGGCTCATATCTGCCGATAAAATCGTCCGACCAATCAGGTTTCTATCACCTACCTCACATTCCCTTCCTGCCCTCACATTTCTACCCCTCTTCTCTTCATGCCCACCTCAGTCCTCCCTCCTCTCATCATCCTTACCTCCTCTCCGTTCTCTCACACTCTCATCCACAAGACACACAATCTCTATCTCCTCTCTCCTGCGCTCCACATCTCTCTCCCTCATCCTCCCCTCCACCCCTCCTTCCCTCCCAGCCTTAATTGGGAGTCAGGGAGAGCAGTGGAAATCGCATTAACGCGGGCCCTGCCTGGGTGTGCCATCCATCTTCTTTTTTATTACGCCGCGCCGGGGCTGCCTGGGCGCTGCCGTTCGATTTGTCACCGGCCTCGTTCGCTGATAACAGGCATTTGTCATCGCCTTGCCTCCCTGTTAATGTTATCATCTCCTCCCTGACAGCCGCCCTCCGCCGGGGAGCGCCGGCGACAAAGCACATCCGTCAAGCGAATATTTCCACGGCTAAGGGGACCGCACACTGCAATAAGCCACATTAAAGCACTTATGAAGGGTGCAGGCCGAGTGTGTGTGCGTGTATTTGTGTGTACGCACCGGTGCCACGGTGCGCGCCGGAGTGTGCGCTGCGTGCGCATAGACACCCGCGCGCAGGAGCGTGTAGTGCGCTTGTCAGTGCCGTAAAAGAGGCGAGGTGGGGGCCGACAGGGAGAGGAAGAGGTAATTTGTTGCAATTAATTACGCAGTGAGTGTGGCTTTGTTGTGTGGGAGAGCTTTTTATCTGTTGGAATGCTTCCTTCGCCAGGCTGTGATGCTATTTGTTTGATTTATAGCTTCTGCCTGCCCGAGGCGGAGTGAGCCTGCGTGTGTGTGAGTGTGTTTTCACATGTGCACAATGCTGTGGCATTATCCACAGAAATGTACTGTAGTCTCAGTGACAAGGAGCCCTTTGTTTGGGAGTGAAGTTACATATGAACAGCCACACGGCCTCAGTTTGTCCTCTCTCCGGACTCAAACTCTGCTGTCCATTTGTCATTCAGCAGCAAATCAACAACTCCAAAGGTTGACTCTCAATCACCCAGCTCGCCTCACCTTTTCCCTTCATTTTCTGTGACGGCAAGTCTGAAAGTGCTGTGATGCTCTTTACTGCTCCAAAACAATCCAGATGTGATGCTGATGTTTGACCCTCTTCTCCGTCTCCTCTGTGATATGAGGACAAGTGGGGATGTGACAACATGTATCCATTCAGCCTTAGTCGGGGGTTTGCAGGGCCCCTGTGCAGGAGCTGACAGATGGATCAGCCAGCCTAAAGGCAGCGAGAAGAGAAACGAGTGCCACTTTTCATCCTTCAACATACTGTATGACTCCCAGATTTACCATACAGCATCACATGGTATGGCACATTTGCAACTCTGACTGGCAGACGACTGCAGTCACGATGATGGCAGTTTTACACACTGAGAGAACGCTGCTGTTTGTGTGATTCTTCACACGATGATTACACTACACAGTGTGAGGTGAATGAAAATATATCAGGAGACGGTCATAACCTCCCTCTGTAAGAATTTAACTCCAAAATGTCTTGTTTACATGTTGAGGACAGGATTGCAGTTGTGCAGTTTTATTTGTTGTGAGTACCAGAGACAGAAAACAAGATTATGTTAAAAACACACGATGAGAGATCCGCATAGCGCAGAAGAGATAAAGCCTAAGTGTACTACTTTTATGTGTCCCTTCTTCTAGTAAGTCACCCTTTATAAAGATAGAAATATAGATTTAGATATGATTACATAAGGTTGTGAAAATCAGGACTCCTTGGCTTCAGTTTTGAACACACTCAGTACCCCATCAGTGTAGTTTTTAACATGCAGGTTAGTCTAATAAACATTACATTTAAAGGTTCGGTTTAGGTAAAGGTCATGATTTTGGTTATAATAGGTACGTTTACGTTACTTATGTCACATGTTATGTAAGCTACGTACGTGACTTATGTATGTAAGTAAGAATAAGTCAGTGTTGACTTTTGGTTTCACATAAGACATTAACAGTAAACCTCTTGGTGAAAGTGTTGTTTGTGTTTGATTGACCCATCAATCCACCCCGACCTCCCTACACAGACTTTGTTGCTCTTTACACTAACTGACCTGACTTTCTCCTTTGCGCTCATCATAATGACTACAGCCACTGAAGCAGGACATTAAGAAATTGGAAATAGTAAATTGACATCTATTATTACATCTATATATCTGGATTATTACAAAATAGAATAGATGAACAACAGTCAAATTGAAACTAATTGTTCTTATTATATTTTATCTAATCTATAACTCACTACACACTGAACACACAAGGCTACCCAACAGACTGGTGCTTGCATCTCCAGTAGTTACCCCCCTTAAGTTTTATCACGTAAGTTAACTTCAGTGCCACCCGCATGATAAAACTACCTATAATGACTTAATGTGTTGAAGGAAGATGTTTTTGACATGTAATTTGATATTTTAGTTTGGCTCATCTCCCATCCACTAACATGTAGGGGGCGGGGTTTATGACCTATACTGCAGCCGGCCACCAGGGGGCGATCCAGATGTTTTGGCTTCACGTTAGGGGATCTGTCAGGTCATCCATCATTATATACAGTGTTTATCTTTTACATTCTTTATCTATTATGAATAAATTCTTTTGTGGCCCGGACCTACATTTTATTGCTTTTTTTACTTTAAAGATGTATTTGCATTTCTGCTGCAATTGCACTTTTTTGTTTGTGTGTGTTTTGTTTGGGGCAAAACAATATAATCGCAGCTAATGATTTTTCTCTTTATGTAATTTTCAATGTATGGAAACAACTTCCAGCTATTCGTGTCACCACAGCTAAATGATTGTGAAGCAAAAATTGGCCCCAAAAGAAACCAAAGTACTGTGGTAGCACAGAAGAGCTGCTCTGCTTTTGATAGTACATTGGGGTAAACTAGCTTACTCTGTATGAATCCGATTTTTTTTGTCCTTCTATGAGGCTCAATCAGGAAAACCATTTACAGCTCATAATAACAGCATAATAACAAAGGAGAAGGAGTATATTTCTGGATATATGATATCATTCTGAACAGTCCATTTTATTTCCATCATATTTATAAGGTCTGGTAAAAACAGGTAAGGTAAAAAAACGACTGAACAAACTCGTACAGCTACTTTGTTGTGATATATTGATAAATAACAGCTTTTTAACAAGCTTTACATATATGTACATATATTTGGAAAAGACATGAAATGACAGCAGCCAGAATATCCAGCTCTTTTAAAATAGACTCAAAATCACAAACTGAACGAAACATGGAACAAACACAAGCTCAAGTTCTTGGTCAAGACATTCACCTTGAGCTGTAAACACAGGAACAGTAAATATTGTATTATTCACATGATGCAGGTACTGCCTCTGAGGTGTGATTGCTGTGCAGCTAAATAAACATATTCAGTCTTTATTCAGCAACAAAGAGACGGTATTCAACACTGACGATGAACAATAAAGTGATCATGGGATGTGCGAAATAAAGTGAAGCTAAAGCCAAGATTAAAACTTCTGAGAACACTGTGAGAAACCAAGTCGGTTACCGTAGAAAATGCTTTCAAATGCAGAGAATGGATTAAAATGTCACTGATGGCTGATTTGAAACACATGACCGCATGACTTCTGTCTCATGCATAGCATGGGAGCTACAGTTTGACTGTGTATCAACTGTACAAACAGAATGATTGTGTATGCATTGGTCTTTGTTTTCACATAAAGCAGCAGATCCTTTTGTAGCCACTGACTTTCACCTTTTGTCTCAAACCACGAAGGCACACAGAGAGAAGAGACCGACATTTCCATGCAGGTCCACCTCGTCTGTCCTTCTTATTTTTCACCGAGCACAAGGGTTCCATAGCCGTTCATCAGAGCCATTTTGAGATGCCCGTTGGGAGTGAGCTCTTCCTTGAGGATCTTGTTCTTTGTGGCAAACATCTGGCTGATCTCCATGAAGGTTTTGTTCCTGGTCTCTGGAATGACGAAGATGGTGTAGAGGGCCACTGCCAAGCAGATCGCACAGAAGAGAAGGTAACAGTACGGACCTAAGGTCATCTGTGGAGGGAGGACACACAGTGTTAATAAGTACACACACACACACAAACAAGCATATATATATATATATATATATATATATATATGCTCATTAGAGGATGATAGGAGCAAACTTGAAATAAAGGGCAACAAATGTAAGAAAACAAACGCTGTTCTTTACAAAGTGGAAATTGTCCAACACAAGCAAAAGAAGACAGATTGTTATAGTTTGGCTGCAGTTTCTACCTCTAAACAACTACTGCTTACTAAAAGGAGACATGAAACTGCTCACAACAAGGTCTGTGGATTATCTCAAGTAACCAGGTCATGATTTCTGGGAAGATAACTTTGAGCATCACAAGCCAAGTGCCAACATTAGTTTGGAGTCACGTTTCTAGACAACTGATTAATGTTGAAGTCCAATATCAACAATCCTTTTTCCTTCTATTAAATTATTTTACGAACGTCTTATGTAAAAATCTGGCTCTTTAGTAGCTAAATTCTCTGTTATTTTCACCTACTAGCTAGTAAACTGCTCGCATAGCTCCGAATAAAAAAACAGCTTTAAACAGCTCTGAAGCTTTTCTATTGACATGTTTTCTATTCAATTAAAAAGTGAAAGAGAGCCCATGTGTTGTTAAAATATGTGAGCACATACAGATTTACATCACTCTGCACGGGACAGATAATTATCCCTTTTACTCTGTGTGTGTTCGACCAACACCGAGGACGCCGTCAGACAGCAAGGTCGATTTTAATTAGTAATTTTATTGGTATTTGGGGAGTCGCCTCTATTCAAACAAAACCAGACAGCTCATATCATAAATGCCATGTCTGACACTGTGAGTGGAGCCTCAGCAGGTCCGGGATTCAAGGTCAAGATGCACTTGAGATTCTCTAAATGCCAGCTCGGCTAAAGATGCAAAATGAACAAAACATTTGGGCACATAAGGTATTCTTTAAACAATAAACCTGACTTTATTCTAGGCAATAAACCAGGAATTAAAAGCTTTTTTGAAGCTTATCTAAAAGTAGGATTTGTGTTTTCTCTGACCTCTAGGAAGGGAAAGAGGAAGCCGATGGTGAAGTTGGACAACCAGTTGAGGCATCCAGCCACAGTGTAGGCAGCCGGTCGATGTGACTGCTTAAACAGCTCTGCAGTGATCAGGAAAGGCACACCAGCTACACAGAAAAGACAAAAACACATTTTTATTATTCAAATGTCCCATAATGTAAAAATAGAGAGAATAAAGCAGGTGTATGTGCTATACAAATACAAGGAAAGTATCAAAATGCTCAATCCACTCTGTAATGCACTCAACCTGTATTCAGAAATGAGCTGTCAGGACTTCCATATGGTTGTGATGTCACAACTATCCCATATATGTGTAAGTGCAGTGGCTGCAATAGAAGTGCAGAGTCTTAAAGAGACAGGCGCTAAAACAGGACGTTTCAGAGCAAAGGTGAATACAGGTATATTCTGACAGAGCGTGTGTCTATTGAACAAGTACGTAAACATGTTCTAGTAAAAACCCAAAACACAAGTATGAACCTGACAATGAGCATCATTTGATCATTTCAATGACACGTTTTAACAACATGGTTCATCCACACACGGCTCTAACTCTGTGTCCTATCAAGGCCATCACAATACAAATCACATTTAACCACTCAGTGCAGCTGTATGAATCTATTGGGTGTTGTGAAATTAACACCAGCATCTTCATTTATCAATTAGTTTATCAATATTCCCACTCAGGATTATTCTTTGGCAGTCATTCAAAATCAACAGAACAATAATATAATAAATGACAAACATTCCTCAAGCCCTGTTTGCTATTGTATTATACTGATTTTTCTACATGTACTTCATTATGTATTCATTTTTTCTCAGTGATAATAGATTGACAAACAGAGGAGGATGTTTGTTGACCGGGCAAAAGTCCAACTCAGAACCACAAGAAACAGAAAGGCTTCGCCAGGACTTGTGCAAGTCATTAGTTTGATCTGCAGGATCTATGAGATGTTGTCCTGTAGTTTAAACACATAATTCTTCATTGTTAGAAGTGAAAGCTATGAAGGAGAAATATGCATTAGTAAAAGCTCTAATGATGAGCTTTCCGAATGATGTCCTCATTATCTGTGCATGATAATTGCATAGAGGAAGGTTTAATATCGTCAAACCAATAACGAGGCCATAATTTGTCAACATCTGCGGTATGTATGGGGGCCGTCATTGTGCATGCGAGGTTTCGTCTGAAGGAAACCGTATTCATCACGGCTAGCTTATGAACAATGAGCCATTAAAAGTCTAATTGCAGCAACAGAAATCCTCGTCCGCGTGGTGAGGTATAGATTTTGCCGGTTTGACGAATGACGCTATGTAAACCAGATTCGTTCTAATTCATCATCCTCGCAGGTCCACTCAACGTGGCTCCCAAAGTTGTAAACTATTGCCTCTTAATTCACTTCACTCAACTCATCCAGAGTACAAACGGCTGTGGGAATGGATGTAGTGTGGCAGTTATGATTTCCTAATTTACAAGACTAATGAAATACAATATCTCTTCACAGTCAGAGGAGGAGCAGGGAGGGAGTGCTGCTGCCTCTTTTCTTCCTTTTTTTAAGATTTGGTGCCTGCTGCTATTGTGCAAGCTTCCAGCAGGGAGCAGTGTTATCTTACACACAGCACAGCTCTAATGTAGTGCAGAATGTATGGACTGGAGATCAGTTCATTCTTTAATAGAGGTTACAAGTGAGATGCAGTGGAGTGTTTACCTGGACCTATGCAGAAGCCAGCAATAATCCCAACAACACAGCCCACACTGATGTAGCGCATGAAGGACAGCTCCGCCTGTGATTGGTCAAACACAAGTCATGAGTCATCCGTTTTGTAACAATTAGAGACACTTTGCACAGTTTTTCATGGTTATTCAGTTGACTATATTTAATCATTCTGATTATAGGTAACATATCACTTCCAGGATTTGAGGCATTTGAGTTCCTGACATTTAGTCTTTAATTACTTTCTTGTGAATACGAAGTAAACACTCATGTTATTATTCATGAGGACGTAAATGTCTGTTATTTATCTTTAAGGTTAAAATATTGAAAAGAAAACAGGTTTTTCAGATCATGTCAATTTTTCAAACTGTAAAACATTGTTGTGATCACTCCTGCAGGCTGTTGGCAGTGGTGGATAAGTATTCAGATCATTTACTTAAGAAAAGTACTAAGACCACACTTTAAAAACACTCAAGTATGTAAATCACAGTGTTTTTGTGTTTTAAGTTTGAATACTCATTGTTCAGTAAAATGCTTCCTGTCAGTTTACCATAATGTATGCTGCTTTAGATTATTATTATTACTTTTGCATTAATGTGTATGTTCCATGTATTCTCATGAACAGCTTCATATCTCACGAAATATTTTCACTGTGTTAAATATGTTGTTAATGTTGTTAAACAAAACTATGTTATTAGGTTTAGGCACCAAAACTGGACAGGGTAATTCATATAAACGTACATAACATCCTATGGGACACTGACTGAATCTCCCGGTCTCAAACTGTGTGTCCTTTTAATATGTCACCAGACAAACTGTTGTAGGAAAGCTACACAGAACTGCCTGTTATTTCATTGTGCTGCCCTAAATGTTTACGTTTGTGCTAATTTTAACTCTTTAACTTTTAACATTATCATATTTTGTAGCGTTGCTGTCCTGTGAGAACTGTTTCTCTAAAAAGTTACTTTTTTTTTTTTTTTAGCATTTTCCTGCTGATCCAAGAGGCTTTTTTAAAGAAAAAAAAACTATTAGTTTTCCTCTTTCTCCTTTATTCTTAGTTTTATATGACGAGTAAACAACAATAACCATACATTAGACACAAATGGTAGTTTATGTTAATGATTATGTAAATGTTGAAATGCCCTTTGCCCTTAAAACAACGTACTGTATGCCCTACGCCACAATGAATGTAAATATATTCTGAGCGGAGCAGGGCAGCAGGTGACACTGTACCTGGAAGAGGACAGACACTGT
>CAFUXE010000285.1:100148-118689 GCA_903364295.1 Serranus cabrilla | reverse complement strand
AGCTGATTTATGTCGTCCCTCTGGTGCATCTGGGTGTACAACAAGGTCTTCTCCCAATTACACAGCCAGAGGGAGGCACCTTAAGGACACTCTGCGCCTGTCTGAACCGTCTAATCTGAATCCTCTAAACTCCGAGGTCTTCCTGGATCATTTGGCTCTCGCCCTGTTTAAGAGTGAGCTGTGTAACTCTGTGTTAAAATCACCTGTTTAGGTCACTATCTCATCAATAATCAGTATAAAGACAGGCCCTCTGAATCAGGAGGCTTGCTCTATGCTTAACAATAGTTAAGCTTGTCATGGCCTCACAATATTTTCTTTTTACATATTTATTGCTGTTGCTGTTTCTTATTCTTCCTCCTTAGTTTACTTGTGGTTTGATTTATTTATATGTATGAATATATTTATTTACTGTAGTTTGTCTGTTCTTTTTTTGTACTCTCAATTGTTCTGTTCCACCTCCTGGTCACCTGGTCAGAAAAAAGCCAGCAAGAAAGAAAGAAATAGGATGTATGATCAGAATGTCCTGACAGCTGTTGTAGTATCTTAAAGCTTGATGGATGGCACATGAAGGTGTAGGAAAACGAGTTATAGATTCTGTCCCTGGTCGAGTGGCTCCAGATGTGCAGGTTCCCATAATGACTCTCTCACTAGTTTCTCCCTGTGCCAAAAATGTGTACTGCATAAATACAATGCCCAGTATCTTGACATCAACAAGCACCTTTTCACTTTAAACTCTCAAAATGTCTAATTTAGCATTTTGTGTGTCACAGTTTGATTGTGCACTGCCTTTGGAAACATGTCTTCTTGTGAATGTTTGAGGCCTGCCGGTGTTTCTGGGACAGTGGGACCCAGTGGGGAGTACCCCTGCTGGGAAATAGTGCTAGCATGTGAGCTGGCATGCATGGAGCTTCCATCCACATATGAGATGGGTTTGACTTTGTGTGTGAGTGGATGGGCCTTCTCATGTGGGGTAACACTAAGAGAGAGGACCTGGAGATAATGAGGCGTGGTCTTGTTGCCCCCTGCTTAGAGTGGCTGCATGTGAGACTGTGATGTATGGACAGGAGGAGGTGAAGATGGGTGGAGCACAGCTGGGAACTACAGCAATATGAGCGCTCCCTCTCATGTTAACTGCACAGTCTTTGCACTCAAACACACACACACACAAAGAGAAGCACACACAATGTTTCACACTCACTGCATCGATGCCAGACAGCTGCATGCCGATGTTGACCACCACAATGGTGATGACTTGCCAGCGGACACAGCGGTCCATGAGCAGGCCGCGGACAGAGATGGTCTGGATGGAGGACAGAGAGCGCTGCTCCTCCTGCATCTCATCAACCTCCGCCTGGATGTTTCCTTTAGGACGGTACCACTTCAGGGCTGAAAGGACAGAAAGAAAAGCTTTTACCAGAAAAAGAAACACCAGTCCTGACATCAAACACGTATAATACATTGTATCAGATGGGATTTAATATCATGATCTTTTAATGATCATGATCTCTTAAACAACAAATTTAGAAAAGACAAAAAAACAAAAAGGAGCCCAGTTATAACCTGCGATGGTGGCGTGAATATTTCCCTTCTCTATCAACAGGTACCGTGGGCTCTCTGGAAACCATGGCAACAGCATCAGCTGGACCATGGTAGGAAACACCACCAGAGACAGGAGCAGAGGCCAGTGCTCCTCCTGTGTGAAACAAAAAACATGACACTTGATGAGCAGTGTGTACTAATCAACCTACTGTATCACCAGTAAGAGTACGTTGTGTTTTTAACCCACCAAGTTCATGTCTGTGCCTCAGATTCACTATCAGCATGTAAAATTCAACCTGCGTCACTTACCTTTCCCAGCAGTTCATGGAGTCCCAGGACCTGAGCCGAGAAGACTCCAAGACAAATGTGAATGCTGGGAACGAGGCCCAGGAAGCCTCGCAGGTTCTTGGGGGCGATCTCACCGAGGTACATGGGCACCACACTCAGAGAGATACCTGAGGTAACAAAGAGGGATTACTAAGGTAAGCATTATTTTCTGATTTTGTGTAGAATGGGTTATGGCGAAGAAAAACAGATTGTGTGTTTATATGATTCAGTGGTCTTATTTTAAGGTCCAATTCTGTACTTTTTAACTTTCAGACATGGAATGCCTGTCTCCATGAAAACATATGGGCAAAGAGGCAAATATGTCCATGACTTAATTGTACCATCTGTGACAAAGTCTGATATGTTGTTTTTTTTTATGAATTTAAGAGAAAATTGTCAATCAACCCAACGAAACCAAAAACCAAAGTAAATTTTCTGTTATTTTAGTTTTTCTTAGTATGAGCAGCTTAAGATGTAGCTGTTATCAATTAAATAACACTGAAATCAACTGAAACTCAGAAATAGAGAAATTAATTCCAAAAAGGTCTAATGAACTAAATGTAAACATTAGAAGCACTTTCAAAATAAAAGACTACAAATCAGCAAAAGCAGATAAACAGCTCTGTATAGGCTACAGTACAAAAAAAATGCAGCTACTAAATTTGTCTCTGTAATTTGCTCTTTTTACTGTATAGTCCATAGTATAGTAATAGCTTTGTGCTATTCATCTGCAAAAAAAAAATCACTTTTGCAAATTGAATTGCTTCGATTTTATGTTGAGGATAATTGTGACATATTGTAATTCATTTCAGTCATTTAGGAAACAGGCAGGCCTACCTGAGTGTACTCCTGTGATGAAGCGTCCTAAAATAACCATCACAGGCATTCTGCAGTCTCTGCTAAAGCCCATAAGAGCTCCTCCTATAAACACCAGCACAGTGGATCTCACCAACGTCCCTTTCCTGTTGGAGAAAGTTGAATAAAGAGAAGAAGATATTGTAACTGTCCGAAGCAGCACAGCATTTTACAAACAGGTTTTACACACCAAATTCCACACACACACGCACACACACTAACCTTCCATATTTGGTTACAAGTCTGCCTACCAGCAGGGCCCCGGTCATCCCACCGATAGCAAAGATTGACACTGTGAGGGAGTACAAGACAGTGAGGAGCTCCTCATCCGGAGTCCAGCCGTAACTTTCTGTCAGCGTCTCATTGTAGAAGTCTTTGATGTACTGGGGGAAGAAAGAAGTAAGTTAATTACAAATTTAGCCTATTTTAAGGTTAACACTTTGGGGTTTTCACAGGTTTTACATGCTTTAATGTTCAAGTCACACGTTGTTTTTTTCACACTATTTGTCTGAAGACACCTGTGGTCACCCTCCGTCTGAAACGTTCGTACAGCATCATTCTCTTTAAGCCATAGCTGTCTTTAAAAAGCCCAGTCTGCTCTGACTGGCTGGAAAGAAAAATATATTGCACCTGTGCAAAAGTAGTTAGTTGCAAGCTGCAACCTGAGAGTCTGAAATGTAAAGCCAATATGCAGGAGCCTTTAACCTGCATTCTTTCTGATAACCAGCAGGGGGCGACTAAACTGGTTACAAAAACAAGTCCGTTATTATGAAAGTCAGCAGGAAAATGGCCCTACTTATCACATGATTTTTTACCACATGTTTTACCAATGAGTTTATGGTCTCAATCACTAGTTTCGTGTCTTCTTCAACACAGCACAATGTGGCACAATATGGCTTTTTGAATTATATGTTTTCATGATATCCAGCAGGGAAGAGATAAAAAGATGAATCATCTTTTGCCTTTAACCAAAGACAAAAATAAACTTGCAATATTTAATTTGTATACTATATCACTCCAATAAACCTTTGGAAATTTTCCATCATCAAATGAGTCACTTGATTTTAAACAGTGCCACACATCCAAATGTCAACACTAGTAGTTGGATGAGAAGATGTTTGAACCAGTGTGAGAGGCAGACAGGAAGCTCATCGAGCCCCCACAGTCAAAGTCAAATCAAATTCAGCAATTAGGGATCATAAACTGCTTGCTTGATAAAATGACAGTGGTTTTTCTTGTGGTGTGACAAAAATCTAAACTACATGCTTCAGATTTCATTCAGGTTGATGCGACAGTGAAGACTCCACTGAGATCAGGCTGTCCTGGAGAACCCATTAAGCTGAACCCAATGCTTCTCAGGAGACACAATACAGTCGCTCTGCAAAATGAAATGTCAGAAAACCTAAATAGGAAACAAAAATAAAAGTAAATTTTAATTTGAGTGAATAATGGTAGTTGTAGTGGTACAGTGATTACCAGATTAAAAGATGATTTTATTTGTTAAAAGGGAGGGAGTGCGGTGATTAAAAGAAGAGAGTAATTTTAATTTGTCAATTTGTCGTGGACCTCTGGACAGCGTGCGTCCAATTTGTTCAAGAATGTCTCCAGCACATGAGGGGAAATTTATAAACTTTCTGTATACAGTTCTGGCTTACAACTGGCCAGTTTAACGATCATAGTTATTACCTTACAACAGCCTGGTGCTGATTGAGCAAGAATTAATTAAGGTAACCAGTGGATGTTGTGTGTGTAATCAAGATACCTGCTGTTTAAAAGGAAAGGCAGTTGTGGATGACAGATGCTGGTAATAATCAGACATGGATCTTTACTCAGCCTTGTTGGCCTTATTGCCAAATATTTCTCCTGTCTATTTAGATGAGTTTTACTGGTTGAAGTAATGAATTAAAGTGCAACCTGTAAGCAGAAGATGCATCAAAGATCTTCGTGTGATTTCAGAGAGATCTACAGTGGCGGACAGGGGCAAGTGTGCTGAAGCTTCAGAAATGATGCCCATTCAAACATACACACAAAGACGAATACAAAACTGTAAAAGTGCTGCATATAACATAACATGCTGCAGAAAGCCACACCACATACATGCAGTGGACACATTTTGTTTTGCAGCTGGCTAGTTAGTTTGCTAGCTTGATAATTCCACATTTCATGCTACCATGGTTACAGAAAGTGACCCCTCTGGTGTCTGGATGCAGTATACATCAAATACATTTTCCCAAAGCTGTTTTTTGTCATGTGAGGTAGTTCTTATTACGCTGATGTTTGTTCAAGTGCTAATTTTTCTGATTCACCAGCTGTAACTAGAGATAACAGCTCCCGTATCTGGGATATTATTCCTGGGAAAAAGTGGAGCCATGTCGTCTATCATTACATACAGTGTATAGTCTCTTCTCCTACAATCTAATAGTGATCCAAGTATCAATATAATCTGAATTAGGATCAGTTATCAGTCAGACATGACCCGTCTTCATTAAAAACTCTTTTTTATTGACTGTTGTTGTAAAATTCAGTGATCTACCTTTATGTATTGCATTGGGCCCTTAAACGAAATTTGAGCACCACAGCAATCCATGGTGCATAATAATGATAATATTACCTTATTATTACCGGCAGTTATTATTCTGTCACTTGAACTGTATTCTCACAGCAGGAGCACCATTGTTTTCTGTTCTGCTCTGTTCATTTATTGCAGCGGCTTAATGTCGCAACTTAAATGGTTACTCGTAATTTCCACTTATAGTTAAGATGCAGTGAGTAGTTTTAATCTCATGTTACCTTCCTTTTAGAAAAATCATCCTAATCAGTGCCATGTATTAAGGTACACACTTAAAAAGCACTGGTCAGAGAGCAGTACTGTATCAGTCTGAACCAAAGTTTTGTTATCAGAATCGGTATCTGGAGAGAAAAAGGCCCAAAGGGCACATGGCAAGTCAGCAAAATACCTAAAAGGTGCACCGGAGAAGGAAAAGTCACTGGAAAGTACTACTTTACTTTTGTAACCCTGCGCAGTGTGCACTGTCCCTGCACAAACATATATCCCTACTAAAGTTATTACGTGACTTTGTTTCTCAGACATTTAAGTTATTGACACATACTGATTTCAAAGATTGAAAGACATTGTCGTACTGCTATATTGAAAAATACTGAATCTCTCTTTTGCTGTGACCTAATATAAATTGAGAAGACGGAGACAAGTTTACTTGATAGTAAAGTGATAGTGTAGTCTGATTAGGCCTACTAAGATATACAACATGAGGTCATTAGTTCCTAAAGTATCCTGGAAAAACCTCTCCAACAATTTTCTCTCAATGCACCAACTGAACCTTCTGCCACACCTAAAATTGCATTTAGAGCTCGAAGGCGTAACTCATGTCAGATGACTCACAGCAGTCAGTGAATCCTACAAAGGGCATTGGAGTCACATGGACCATGGTTAAAGTTCTGACCTGACCTCACCACACCAGTAGCAGTTTGAAATATGCGTGCCGTGAGTTTGAGCAATTGTCTCTAATTGACAAGAAAATACTGCACCCTTCAACTGTTTTGCTTCACTCGACACACTCACAAAGGCCTAAAAACCTGCTGTACACTTGCTCAGCCATGAACAGCAGATAGACACAGGTGGCAACTTGGTGAACATACTGATGTATTTAACTGCTAAAGAGCCAGATACTGACAAAACAGAGCTAAAAGAGAGTAAATATTGGACAATAATAATGTTCTGTAACTGCTGGATGTGTAAATAAGCTCCTGTTTGCTAACAAGTTCTCCATATTCACTTAAAATGTCATGTGTCAGTTTTTTCACTACCTTTATTCACTTCTTGCTAAGTGTGAGATGAGAAGTTTCCCACTCTCATGTATCCATTAAATATGGAGCTGGAGGAGGTTAGATAGCTCAGGTTAGCGTCTGAAAACAGGAGAAGCTAGCCTGACTGTCTGACATTAGATATATACGAAAAAGTTACAGCATGTAATTTCCAGTTAAACTAGATAATGCCATTTTTACATTTCTGTGCATGAACAAGAGAGCTTTAAGTTTAAGTCGTCTCAGATATACAGATATAAATGTGTCCATCCTCCATCTAACTGTTGAAGTGAAAAAGAAATTGCAAAGTTGCCTATGAATTCCTTTCAACCTGCTGAATGATAAAACATGAATATTTTTGTAGGCCACATTGGTAAGACTGTATCAAATCAGTGACTGTGGCAGCAAAGTGAAGAATATTTTAAAACATACTCAAATCACATACAAATTCCACACATATTCGATTTAAATGAGCGCTGGAACGTCACCAGTATTATTTGTTCATCGATCACTTAGTAGAAGAACATGTCAAAATGAAAGAAAGAGATTACGTCTCTTCTGCTTCACTGAGGAAAGACTTTTTTAAGTGACCCAGCATGAAAGGACCCAAAGCAGCAGGTGAGGCTCTTTCCATGAAAATACACAGTAGGCGACCCCACACTAGCATGAGACTTGGCACTGACGCTCACATGCTTCAGCGTGGAGTGTGGGGGGTCCATGTCCAAACAGGAATGGTTCACAGCTTAGTCACTGCAGCGCAGCAAATCGGACACTGAGGGAACTGAGTGGAGCACATGATGGATAAAAAACGACAGGAAATCGATGACATGGCGAGGCTCCCAGCAGCCTCTAGATCAGATACACAAACCCACATGACTTCACATGACAATAATATACAATCTGATCTTCCCTATGTCCATTTACAACTAAAAGTCATCCGTAGATAAAGAGTGAAACTCTTTGATTTATTCCGAATTCTCTGGCTTAGTATGAAAACTATTGTTGATGTTGGTGCTGTGGTGGTGACACAAACCTGCGCAGGAGAGTTGACGACCGCCAGATTGAAGCCATAGAGCATGGAGCTGCCAAACGACGCCAAGAAAGCCACCGCCAGCAGAGGCTTCGTAAGATGCTGAAGAAAAGATTTAAAAAGTCAGTCCAACTAGAGTATGCAATAAAATGTCTCAAGGCCTGGATTTTACCCCATAAAATGCAGGAAGTGTTAGTTATTACCTTCAATGTATACGTTTCAAAATAAGCAGCTTTACAGCTTAAACTATATTAAAAGATCTGAGTTGGATATTCATTATAAATAAGGGTTCTGTGTACTTTTCACGGCATATCAGGTTAAAAATGATCTGGAAATAGGGGGAAAAAACATTTCAAATGATCAAAACTCAAACAAAGTACATGTCGTGTGCACATTAGACTTGTCAGCAGCCTGTAAAGAGATTAGCTCCACGGTATTTAGCATTATTATAAGAGTATATGTTGCATACAAATCCGTGATCTTTGGACTTTGCAGCAGAGCTGAACAGGTGCCAAGCTGCATGTGACCGAATCAGAAGAAACTGACACAAACTGGCACCTGGATACAGGCCAGGTCCAACTAGCGTGCTCACTCGCAAACACATTTACCTCTGGGAGAGGCACTTTGAACGGGCTGAACCAATCACACGTTTGCAGAAAACACAGATTTCATGAAAGCTCCACTTCTCAGGGAAACTGCAGCTTTGTGGAGGGCATTTGTGTCGCATATGACCGTTAAGCTATCTGCTGGTTACCTCTGATGGACCACGCCAAAGTCACATGAGCCCAAGTCCGTCTTTACTGTCGCCTACTGTATTTTCATTAGGAATGGCCTGCAGCTACCCTCTTGGCTGCCGTCCGAAATTCCAGCACAGAGAGCTTAACTGACCTCCAAGGAGGAAGGTCAGCAGGATTATAATGCGCCTTTGAGTGTCCATAACTTTGTGTGGAGCACGGAGAAAAGTGGTAGCTGCTCTACTCTTTGATGTTTTCATCATTTTGAATAAAATAAGGTTTTAAAAAACATGATATATGTGTATGTGAGCCATAGGAATCCACTCATGTGAAATGTAGGATGTTGGTGTAAAAGTGCAGGAAACAGAGAGAGGAGGCTCAGGCTGAACAATAACAGCATAGATGCTTTAAAGAAACCTAATTTAGCCGGTTAATAGACTGACGGACCGAGTCAGACGACTACACGTGAAAATAGCTCCGAGCAGACAATGCAGCCCAGTCTGCCTTCAATTTAGGTTCATTATCTGTCGGATGTGCAGCTCTTCACATGTTCAGTTAGAAACTCAGGGTCACTACCAAGACTTTTACTATTCTACTTCATGGTCGTATAGTCTGTCCAACGTAACAGCTGGTATGAAATGTGATCCTGATTCTTTTGTTGTTGTTGTGTTTTTTTTTTTAAAGGTGTATGTTAGTGTTGTATATTGTTGGTTTATGGTATTTTAATGGCTGTATGTACAGTAAGTTTATGTATAGTTTTATAGTTTAATTATATACAATTCTGTAAAGATTTAGATAGATAGATTTCTCTTTGGATTAATTAAATTATTATAATCTCAAATTTAAACTAGAATAAAAAAATCAAATAATGATCTTGATGAGATAGATAATTTCAAGGTCAGGGCAGAAGGATCTCTCAAGATGATCCATACCTGATGTGACTACAACAGATGCTGATGAGAAAGTGCATGTGCCTGTCAATCATCTCTGTAAAGTCTTAATGAGACACTCACCGAGCTGGGCTTCCCATCGTTTTCCAGAAGTAGTTCCTCCGCCATTTAAGTCATGAACTATTCCTCCCCCTGTGTCCTCTGCTCCTTGGAGATGAGAAACAGCTCATCCGCACAACTTTTCTAACTCTTCACTCCCCATTTGTAGTTTTCAGACATGCTCGTGAGGCAGAGAGGAGGCGCGTCGTGTTGATGGGCGGAATTAACAAGCTTGTCAAACTCCCGATCTCCAATCACCGGAGCGCATCGCGGGGCAGGCCCGTCCCAGCCGCGAGTCGTTCTCCGCGGTCCATCAGCGATCACATGAGCCAAGTGGTTTCATCCTGCGTCCCGAAGTGCCCACAGTGCTTATTAAATAGCCTATGACTAAGTGTATCCAGGGGCGTTTTCAGGATAAGTAAACATTAGGAGCTTGGCTCAGACCCAGGGGCACCTTCACCCGGGAGAGGGGGAGTCTCAACACTTAGAGACTCAGCACTTTTTTTTGGTGCAGATTTTAGAAGGAAAATAAAGAATAAATTACTTTATGAGACAATAAGACACTTAGAGGCTGAAACCAGTGATGGACAAAGTACACAACTCCAGTACTTTATTAGTATTAGAGTTAAAGTACAGGAGTACCTGCTTCTCAGAATACTTCAGTGTTAAAAAGTACATTTTCTTTTTAAATGTCAACACATTGTTGTGTTGATGACCCAATGCATTAACAAAAGCAAAATAACCTGAAAAAACCTACTGAATGCACTGACTTGTAGCTGATATGGACTTTTAGTCCTTTTGTATTGGGGCCCGTGTAATACTGGGCTTCAGCACACATCCCAACACAACATATGGAATTACACATTTCTTCTTCTGCTTATTTATTTATTTGGTATTTTTCATAGCTGTGCTTCAAAGTAACAAGTACTTTGGAAACTGAAATGTAGTCATTTCAAAAGTACACTGTTTATCTTACAAATACACACATACATACAAGTTTTAAGTTTCCAAAAAATAAATAAATAAATAAAAATAAAATACTGTACTAAAGTATAGTACTTAAGTAAAGTAAGTCTTGCTGTCCATCCCTGGCTGAAATTAAAACATGAATGAAGATCAAAACTATGATTGTCATGATTTTAATATCAGAGCTCATTTAACATGTAAGAGGTGATGTCATGTTTTGCTTTCTCTGTGAGTAGACCTATGTACCTAATTTAAAGAAGCTACAAATACATTTTTTTTTGTATAAATTGGCAAGGCTTGTGAAAAGATGAGACTGCTGTTAGAAACCACCGCTAAGTCCTGGATCTGGTGCCTCCCTTCCTCCGTTCCCTGCAACAGGCCCTGCAAAGCAGCGTGTGCCTCCAGCCGTGTGGTGTCGACCTGTCAGCAGCAGGTCAAAGGTGGTAGCTGCTCTGTCCTCAAGCAAGCTGGTCACTGCTGGAGGCCCTGCTGGACTCTGAGCTAAACACGGTCCTGAAGAACCTGAAGATCATGATTGATTTCATCTGGTTTAACTGAAAACCTGGCAGCAGTAAGAATAACCATAGAAGTAGCCAGTGTTCTTCTTTGTGATGGTTCTGTTTGCTTATACAGGTCATACAGAGACATCAGTGAAATCAAAACTGTTTCATAAGCACTTAAAAGTTTCTTGTAATTGCTTTTAATAAAAATAAAGTACATTTCTTAGTGTTGGTTTTATTTGACTACCTGTGATTTCTTGCTTTGTTTATTAATAGTCATTTCCAAATGCACAGAGGATGATTTTATTCATCAGCAGGCTCAACCAACTCCACCTCCTCCCCCTGATTCATAGAAATACACATGGTGTAATATTTAACAGATAACCATCAATAACAGTATAATTTTGAGGTATTTGTAATTTACTTGAGTAATTCATTTCATGCTTCTTTATAAGTCTACGCCACTACATTTCAGAGGGAAATACTGCACATTTAACTCCAGAAGACTTTTCAGATTCAGATTATTAAAACAAAATAAAATAAACTAATCATGATGTATTGTTATAGATATAACCACCTAGCAGTAGGACTAAAGTGATTAAAATGCAATAATTATGATGCTGATACAATCATATATGATCATGAATATAATCAATATATAATAATTATAGATTTCTACAATGTGGTATTTTTACTTTCACTTCATTAAAAGGTCTGAGTACTTCTTCCACCACTGACATACAAGATGTTCAACTACACAGCAGCAGACTTGGTGCATACAAGTATAGTTTCTGATTGATTCATTCTTTCACCTTGTGAGTCTGTTTGTGTGTGCTGTCACGGCAACATTTGGACCAGGAGACACCTACTCTAGCAGGAAATCTTATCAAGTTTATTTATTTTTATTTATTCAATGTATGTGACGGCCTGCCTGTGGCCTGTACCAAGAATAATATTTGACAAGTATAAATAAAATAACCTGGCTTCCGTCAGTTAGTTTGCGTCACATGATTACCTGCAGCAGGTGAAAGGTCATCATGTGACGTGCCCTCTGTTCTGCTCACGTGCAGCTACGCAGGATGCTGCAGACACACAGCGGGAACGTTCAGATGGTGAGTTTTCTGATTTTCACGTTTTATTTACGGCGTCATAGTTACGCAGCGTCATTACGCAACACTGTCAGTCCTGACTGCTGCTTCAGTTGATAATAGTTGGGACTCACAGTGCCGCTCACCTGTATGTAGCTCGGTGCTGAGCAGTGGCTGGTGTTGTTCTGTGCTGTTTGGTTTTCCTGAACACTGAAGTTGATGTTACAGTGAGCAGGGACAGAGTCTGCACGACTGACAGCAGCTCTGACAACTTTGTTCGTGCTGGCTTAAGTCAAGTTGTGCTGCATAATGAGTCATTAGCTGTAATAAGATATTTGATACCTGCAGTGAAACTTTTTGATGTGGCGTGACTTTAAATTTGCATTCTGTGTTCAGTCTTTGCACTGATCTAATCCTTGCAGTACTTTGTATATTTCTGTCTGCTGAGAAGTAAGTCATGTGTCCATGACATGTGCATTGTGTGATAAATCATCTTAATGTTTTCTAATTGATGTGTGCTGGTGTTTTTCCCTCTGTTGTCATACTCTATTCTCACATGTCATTTGTTTTCTATATATTTGACTAAAGACAATGCAGTCTGTTACATCCTTTAAGTCAGTGATTGAGTTCTGGCTTTGCACCTTCACCTCTTTAACTGAGTTATTTCAAACTTACTAATGTTTGTGTTATCCCACATCCCAACTTATGATATAATGGTGTAGTTTAATAAAGTTACTTTCATAACCTTAACTAAGACTTGAATTGGAGATGATTTTACACTAATAATAATGATAACTATAAACATAAACAAGCAATTTTTTTTTTTTTTTTACATTAAGCCTCTCTACATTTCCCTGTCATTAAGTCACACCTTTTGTCAAAATTGCTCTTCCAGGTTTGGTCTTGTGAATGAATTCTCAACAGCTATTTGACCTCCTTACAGTACACATGACTGTCTCGCATGTGCACCAGAATCTGCTCACCTCTTCACGGGCTTCAGTCACAGTGTCTCCTGCTTCGCATATGATTTCATACTAAACAACATTGGTTTTCATTTTCCTTAAAGCAACCATGTGACCTGTTGAAAGGTTTGAGGTTTCAAAGCACACAGCAAAGTAAGATCTTTCATTATAGCCACCGCTGAAGTTCTCAAACAATATATGTTTTAGATTTGTATCTTTATCCTTTCTGCTGCTTCCTGCCTCCATCAGACTTCTCCTCCCTGCTGCTGCTTCCTGTCACACTATTCGTTATGATACACAACAGATGAACCTTCAGACCTGTGCTCCTAACTTTAACCCAAAGAGCCAAGTTAGAGCTATCATGCAAGTCAAATGGCTTGTGTCATATGACTCCTATCACTGTGAAATGTCTGTGGCATCATGCTGGGCCTGTGTAGAAATCAATTATGCTGCGAAGAGGGAAGCTACTCACAGGGCCAATGCTTTAAAAGAAGAGAAGTTCAAACACTTCTTTTGCTGCATCATAAAATATATAAAGTTATCAGTTTATCACTGACATGCTGATATAACCAGATGTTTTATAATACACGGGGCTGAAGGTTAGAAACACCCTTTAATTATAGAAATATGACTTCGAAGATGAGTTTAAACACCCCTCAGACACAATGTAAACATAAACTGAACATTGATGTTTTATTGTAGGTTTATTATGACGGATTACATCACATTGTACCTCAAAAAGATTTTAAAAAAATCATTTATTAAGAAAGAATTCTGTTATTGTTTAATTCTGTCCCAGTTCTTGTGTGCAACATTTTAACAGTAGTCTCCTGTTTGTTTGACACTTCCCACATCTCCTAACATATGCGGACTTTGTCGTCTTTATAGTTCAATTAACTTCTTTCCAAGCCTTTGTTATAACTGTTATGGCCACTAGAGGCCGCTGCCACAATAAACCAAAATATGTGTCTAATGAGCAGCTTGTACAAACAACCTGTGTGTTCATTTTTGGGGTAGGACAGTTTGTCAGTTTGTGTACATTATTCTTTTATTCACTCCATCATTTTGGATGCTCTGTGGTGGTAATTTCTCTGCTCAAAAGCAGAAACTGCCTCACTTCCTCACTCAAAGTGCTCCACAGTAGAGCAATCTAAAGTGTTGACCTTTCCATCAGAAGCAAATCCTTCCAGTCTTCCCAGCCTCCATTATCCTCCTCAGTAGCTGATTGTATCTGCTCATTAACACCATGATTAGATGAAAAACCAGGGAGAGACTTCGACGTTGGCAAAGCTGTGAAAAGAAATGAACATAATTTACAAGAGGGACATCTCATGACCATAATCAGGATCTGGAACTACATGATTTAATTTCCTCTCACCAGTGAATGAGATGTCATTTGATAAATTACCCATCAATAGCAGACAGTATGGGGATGCTTTGCTGGGAAACATGGTGTGTGCATGTGTGTGAAAATTACAGTGAGTCGATTTTGTGTGCGCAGCAAAGACATGTTGCCACAATGAGTGTCCTCACACGCATGTGTGTGTGTGTGCTCCAGAATAACCTCACATTAGCAGCCCATTATTTCAATAAACCTCCTCTTGCATCCCGTTGACAGATCATCTGCCTAGAAAAGCAGATATTGTGGCCTTTAATCAGTCAGCCCCCTCCGAGCCGCCGTAGTCTCTTGTGCAGTATTTAAATTCCTCATTTACTCAGTTGCAGGCGGGACGTGCCTGTCCCCCATTGTTCGCTCTGAATAAACTGGGGGGCTGATCGTGTTAAGTGCGGCCATGATTGATGGCTGCTGATGAAATCTAATATACTCGCCCCATGCCATCGTTTGGCAGGAATGGGATTAGAGAGAAAAGGCTCCAACACGAGCTGATAAAAGGCAAAAATGTGCTTTTTTTCTTATTTTAAAAAAAAGGAGAAGTTTTGGCTGTGGTCGAGTAACTCCAGCAGGATTGTGGGACATTAAGTGTTGAGGGATGGCTGTGCTCCTTGGTGTGTGTGATGAAAGCGGGTTAGGGAAATGAAGTGTGTGTGAGGTCACTCAGCACAGTTTAAAAACCATGAAGTGGAGTGACTGTCATCAACCAGGCCTCCGTGCTATGCTAATTATTTCCACAATTGTTACCAGAGCTTATTATTCTCTATCTTTGCTTGTGGTAGGGTCAGCAGACAGTGGCAGAAAATTGAGAATTTTGCATTTTTGCATGCATATTGAAGTAGTTGTGTCATTGTATGGGTGCAAACAGCACATGATTGTGTGATATAACTGCTCCATTGTGCAGCTACATTTGAGAATAAGAGCTCAGGAGGACTGTAGGGAGACTTTAGTGACCCCTTGTGGGACTCCAGCTGCAGTTCATGACGACTGTGTGACTGTGATTATAGACCTGGCTTTTCTTGTATTAGCTTCAGTTTAGCATTGAGGTGATGTTACTGGTTTCATAGCTAAAGGATGCATAGACACACTGACAGGTGAGTGGACAAATCTTAATGTAAAACACATACAAACACACACTCAAGAGCCCACTTGAAGCAGTCATAAGTCTCGGCGTCATCCCCTCTTTCCTCCTCTGCTCCTTTACCCACTTCACAGCTACATTAGCACTTGATTTGGGTGTAATGGATCTCCCTCCTCCCCTCCCCGCCCCGTTCCCATTGGCTGCGGCTGGCCTCCAGCCCAGCCCACCTGCTCCACGGCGCTCTCCTTAATGTGACTGGCCGAGGATGATGGATCACCCCCTGTCACTTCCACCTCCTCCTCCAATCAACAACCAGCCATGGAAATTGATTGTTCTAATTTGCTCTCATTATTATTATGATATTAAGCACAATATACAGACACAGCTCACTGTCAGATCTGGGCAACGCCGTCATTAGTTACAGGGGCTGGAGAATACGCCTCGGCGGGGTTTTTCTCCCACAGACGCCAAGATGTAAAGGAATCAGCGAGCGTTGGAGAAACACACTGCTTTTTCTTAATAAGATTTGCCACGCAGCCCCTCACTGAGGTGATGTAGCATCTAATTAAGTTCAATTCGGTGCATCTGGGAAAGAGAAAAAAGAAGATATGATTAAGTTCCTGCGTGTCAGATGCGGCACGTTCTCGTGCAGCTGCCGGATCGGAGGAAATGGGAGGTGCCAGTGTGAGAAAACACTTGTCCTTACATCTGCAATGACTGCAAATGGTACAAACCTACAGTTATTAAATGCTGCTTAGAAAGTGCAATTAAGATGCACGACTGTACATCTACACAGATAATGGGGCTGAATAACAATGAAGGAGCCGAGTGCATCCTCATGTCACAGTATATATACAACACACTGTCTCGGGCAGGTATTTGAAATGACTTTGTGTGACATTCTTCTTCTCCTGAAACCTTTTCTCTTCGTCATCATGCCTGAAGAGGAACAACCAAAGGTCAGCAGTATTATCATTCTGACAGCCACGGGCCTCCGCCCCCTCCCTGCTGCATCCACAAGCCTGCTTTGAGACGGTACCCTGATATTACCACAGCAGCCCCTCCAGCTGTATACCACTGCTATGTTCCACGGACCAAAGTGTATCCCCAGTCATGCTGTTACCAGCTCAGAGTATATTGGATAGTGCTTACATTAACACACAGTGTCTAACAAACCGCTTACGCTCCTTTAATTGGATTACAAGGAGTGCTGCATTCCCATTGGTGAGATTAGGAGGGTCCGGGCACCGAGCCGACTCCCCTCCCCTGCGTGAGCGAGGGATCTGATTCGCCGTCTTCCCTAACGACCTGCAAAATGCCATGTGTTTGATTGGTGGAGTGGCGCTGCCACGGGTGTTTATTGGTCCATGACAGTGTAATAAGGGGGAATGCCAAGTCGACTGTCAGGGCGTTAAAGTGTCTACTCTGATCTAGTGGTGATTAATGAGGCTATTTATTTATTTACTGGCCTTAAATACAGTTTGTGGAGATACTTTTCTCTAAGTAGATTTAAAGGTCATCCTTGAAATCGAGTAGGAATGTTTAAAACAGCTATTCTTGGTTCTTGTTTGACTTTTGTTAAATTAAAAGAGGACTTTTTGAGTGAGTGAGTTTTTGAGTGTTTTTGCAGTCTTCAAGTTTCTAACAGCAGAATTCCTAAAATAACCAGAGGACATAAAGGTCTGGACAGGACAAAAGGTTTTGTAATTTATATAACGACAACTGCCTGTGTAGTAAATATGCGCGTTGATGTTTAAATATGTTTGAATGTAAAAACAAAACCATTGTTGAGAAAGACTTTATAAAAGGTGCTTTTCAGTAGTGTTCTGCCTTGTGCAGCCCAGTCGCCAGCTAAAAGTGTTCGTATTTTGCATTTCTACAAACCACAGTTTTTTTCTCTAGTGATGAAGCAGCATAATGTTAAAATCCTTGCAGTTTCCTCAGCAGGCAGGAGGAGAGTTGGTTGGTACGTATCAGCCTAGGACTTTAAACCAGGAGACCTTTGTTCATGTCCCGTTGTTAGAACCTATGTCTGAAATCAGTCTTTTATAAGCTTAGCTTAGCCATGTCCTCCTGTGACAGCCATGGCCGTCACATTTTTGCACAGCAGTGGTTGTCATGAGTCACTGAAATGAAACATACAACCCTGATTCCAAAAAAGCTGGGACACTGGAACACAGATTATTTAAATTTCACCACTCTTGTCCAACAAAACAAATCAATGTACAACTTTATTTCACATACATGTAGTTTTCTAGAAATTTCCAAGAAGAAGGAAGCACCTGCTGATTTCTAGAGGAATTTTGTGATTCGAATGTTAGCAGTGGGCAGCGCTGAGGTTTGGGTTAGATAAAAAAAATAATTTTTACTTTGCTAATGATGCCTCATATTTCTGTCTTGTACCTTTGTGTTACAAGCTCTGGTTCAAACCCTACCCTTCCCTTGACCCTGCTCAGGCTTTTTTCAGAGGACAAGTCTCACAGAAAATCTAAATAAGTAGGCTAAAAAAATATATACCCATCTAATAAATTAGGTTAAGAAATTTTGCAGTGGTGGTTGTGAGAATGTGTATTTTCAGGCTTCAACCCTGGAAATAGTTTTGGTTTTATTTGATAAGGTTTTAAGACATTTCTGCCAAAAACCCAATAACAGAGGTGACTGTGACTGTGTCTGTGGTGCTTGTACCATTAAAAATGAATGGTGAGTAAACAGCTTCCTGGTCACTCTGGATAATCCACAGACCTCACTGAACAATTTTTATTTTAACTAATTTCCATTAAGAAGTTTCTATTATTGTCTTAGTTTGGAGGCAAAATATTTAAATATGGCCAGATAAAAGCAAAGTGATCTGCATGACGACATAAACCACAGGTAAGAGGAAATGCATTTCTGCAGACTCGGTGAAATGACCCCTTAAGGTTACATTACTTGACATTAGCTTTCATAAGTGCTGTGAAGTGTGTATGTGTGTGTGCGAGAGAAAAAGGGAGAAAGTGCACCCTCTGACCTTCCACACTTTGACCTCCGACCTTTGACCCCCGCTGTAAAT
Organism: Serranus cabrilla; assembly: GCA_903364295.1. NCBI lineage: Eukaryota > Metazoa > Chordata > Actinopteri > Perciformes > Serranidae > Serranus > Serranus cabrilla. The sequence continues at coordinate 100,354 of CAFUXE010000285.1, read as the reverse complement.
CTCGTGCTTTGCGGCCTTTTCATCACGCGTTACCCAAACCTCTGACCACTAACTTATGTGGAGTCCTCGGCACAAGCTGCTGAAAACCTGGCAGCTGCTGGCCTCCTGTGAAGGAGGACCCTCTCCATCATGGCGGTGACACCTTAACTGTCCTGCTCTCGCTCAGTGAGGAAGGCCCCCTGCCACCACACACACACACACACACA
>CAFUXE010000285.1:87830-97969 GCA_903364295.1 Serranus cabrilla | reverse complement strand
AGAGTTTGTATCAGAAGGAGTGTTTTTTAAGTGTTATGACAGGAATAATAAAAGCAGCCCATTATAAACATGATCTGATATAACTAACCAGTATATAATTTACCTCTCAGGAAAACTGCCAAAGAAGAAATCTGGCATCAGTGTTTCATTAAAGAGCTTGAGTGAGTGCAGTTACATCATTAGGGATGGCGCTTCTGTCCCAGATGTTTCATCAAAACAGGAACTACAACAGTTTACAAGGATTACAGGAGCATGTGTGTGTGTGTGTGTGAGGTGTGATGTGATTCCTGTGTTAGTTATGGTCGTTCATAGTAATAGATAATACAGATGGGCTGGAGATAAAGTGTCGTAAAAAGGTTTTAGGAGTCACCAGAACAGCTTCAGTGCTTCTTGGCATAGATTCCCTAATTCTCTGAAATCTAGTACATGTTACCATATTCCCTCATTTGGTTTGTTGATGAGCTTTGGCGACCAAACACAGTCGGTGTCAAGAACTCACAGTGTTAGAAGTTTAGGACCAAACACAATTTGGCTGCTGATACTAAGCAACTTTACAAATGAATATATGACATTTAATGATCGGGGACACACTAGCTGCACCACGTATCACTTAAAGTTTAAGGGTGAGGGCTCAGAAAGCTGTAGTGGCATATCAGGCCAATGTAGATGAAGTTATGAGAAAAAAAAATGAGGGAACTTGAATTTATGAAAAAACAAGAACTAAGATAAACTCTGAGATTAAAATGTTAGATTTATGAGAAAAAAATCACAATTTTACAACAAGAGACTTGATTATTCATTGAGATTATAAAGCCATGTCTTTACAAAGCTACAATCACAATTTCTTTATACCAATTAAATAATAATGACAATAATATAGTAATATTAACAGTAGTAGCAGTTTTTTTTAAATGTGTGACTTTAATATCTTTTACTTTATAATCTCATTAAGTATTCAAGTTTTTTTCCCCATACATTTGTAAATTAGTTTCTCATAAACTTACCAATTTAGTCTCAAAGAATATCCAAATTTTTTCTTGTTAATGTACAACTTTAATTTGGAGTATTACTATTTGCTATTATTGTTTAGCTACAATGGTGCTAATATGCCATTGTACAAACTTAAACAACGCAGGTGACATGATTGGACGTGTTTCTGACAACGAAGAACCCAGGCCAGGTGACAGGCCTCTGCTCACAGATACTTTTCTCTATTTCCCATGCATTCATCGCACAATCTGATATGCATCATAGTGATATCACACAATCTGACACAAATCTAGATATCTAGATCCGACCCATCTTGTAGTGAGATACAATCCTCCTGTCTAACAATGCCACAACACATTGGTCCAAAATCTAATGTTAGTGTTTCATCGTGTTGAGATCTGCAAAGAACATGAGAAATAATTCACATAATTCACATCATACCTGCTGCATGCACAGTCCAGGTTCTTAAATCTTCTTTTCTCAATCAACAAATGTTTCTGCATCATATTTTTGACCTTGCTCTTCTCACTGTTTTGAGACTCAGATAGTATTTCCATGCACCAATTAGAGCTAAACGTTAGCTTTAACATTTTAATCAAAATATGATGACAGTTGTGGGGTTGTTTGATTGTTTCAAGGCTGCTGTGATTCAAATCTGATCAACCTGCACCTTCACAGTGTGATGAAACAAATGAGCTCAGACCGCTAATTTTAAACCCTTGTCTGTCTTAAACTTTGATTGCTCCTTGTTCAGTCATAAATACTGATCTTACATATATTGCCTAAGAAGTGAAATAAAGTCCTCCTTTAATATATATTTTTATATTTTTGCTTTAATCTGTCCCCTGTCTGGATGTGATATGAGCATTAACACCCAATATTGCCTCAGAAGGGCGTGTAGAACCACTAGCGTCAGCATCATTTACAAGAAAAAACACAGTAAGAGATACAATGAATGCACTTTTCTCTTTTCATCATGCATTGCATTTCTACTGAGGTTAACAGGTACTGAGGCTTTGGTGTTTCTGGTCCTCTGTGGGAAAAAGTGCTTGTGGCTGCAGTGTAATGGACCCTCACACCACTAGGTAGCAGTAGTTTACACCACTGACAACTTAACCAGTCCACTCGGTTAGTACAGAGCAGCCTACGTCAACCTGTGAATGACTGAATGACTGAATGAATAACTGAATGAATGAGGTTTTTTTTGTAGGTGTTTTAAGACCCTCAAAAAGAGATTGTTTATAATTTCATTATCTTACTTAACTACAAAAGCAGCAACCATTAAATAAATGAAAAATTAATGAGGCAAAATTATGTTAAAGTAATTTGATGTATTATTAGGGTTGTATGTTTGCAGTAACTACAAAAGTGCAAAAACTTTCATTATCTTTAATGCTATTAAAATCTTAATCAAGCTCATACATCACATATTATTACATTTTCTAGAAAAGTTGTCATCAGTGGTGTTAACTTTCAAATGCCTTTCCTCTTAATAATGCTAAATAAACTGATAGGTAGATAATGTGTCAGCACCCTTTATACAGGCAAGGCAAGTCATTTCTATTTATATACAGTATATAAAGAACCTATATTAAGACACTTTTTATATACATTGTGTCCAGACCATACTCGTTTGGCATTGAAACTAATAGCTTTGTTAACATAGATAAATAATTTCTTGATAGGGATTTATAGATCAGTAAACCTTTTGCGTTGTCATGGTGTGAAGCATCTCCTTGATCTAATTAGTATTAAATGTAGGGAATGCATGAATAATAATGATATGAAATGGGTATCTGACTCTCTAAAAACCCATCAACATTGCTGTTAAAAATGTTAATACATTGTTAAGAAACTGATTTTGGTCCAGATCACCAGGAGCCTTCTGTGAATAATTGGTCTAACCTGTAAAAGGTAGTTAACCCAAAGGTTAATGGTATTAATGGCTTATAACTGATCTGTAAAGCATTGGTAAATTACTTATTAACCAATAATAAAGCCATTAGTTATTACTCTATAAAGGTAACTAATTAAAGTGGTACCAGGCATTGAATCTCCTGTATTTAAATGTACTGTATAACCAATGCTTTATCTGTGTTAGCAAAGAAACTGAAAAGCTGCACAACAGCTAGCTTGTTTTTCACCAGCACCCATGTAAGACAGGTCTTTTTGCAGGTTTACAGGTCGTTCAGCTTGTGAAGCAATAATAAAGTAAACTGGGGACGGTAAACAAGTAAATTAATCAACTGAGCCCCATTTCAATGTTCTGTTCCTAGCATAATTAAAATTAGCCGGGCAGATGTTAGCAAAACAGGTTTTCCACGTTTAATTCTGGTATTCCCACAGATTCATTAATGATAGCGCAGTTTTTGTAGCCATGTTGTCGTGTCTCTGTATTATCGTGCAGGTTTGGTGAGATGGAGCCCATGATGCAGTCTCTCCATTAGCCATTAGCCCATTAGCCCGTTAGCGCTCAGGCTGTTGGAACAGCTTGAATGTGTGATGCTAATGCTTCAGGGATCCAACCCAAACTGGAGCCTTGGCAAAAGGCCAAACAGGAGGAGCGGTGCAACAACTTCCTGTACCTATCCACCCCCGCTCTCTTTCTCATATTATCACCTCACACTCTTCTTTCATTGTTTTGTCTTGTTTGTCTGCTGTGAATCCCTATAAGATGCTTTAGCATCTTTAAGCTACACTTTTCATTGGACGAGCAGCTCTGTTTCATCCCCATGCCATATGTTAGTAAGCAAGACTAATGAACATGTCTATCCAAATGCGGTGGAGATATTTTTCTCCTTCAGTTCACTCGCCGTTGCCCACCGCAGTTTATCCCCGGTTTGTTTTCCAAGCATTTCTCATAAAAGTGATTTATCAAAAACACTTAATACCGAACTGCCGATGTTTCATCCTGAATGATTCCAAAGGCTGCTGAAGCTGGTGGTTTTTATGGCTCGGGCTGAAAAGGGTACCTCTCGGGGGCATGTTGTGTTAGCTTCTTGTAAAGTAGTAAGACACACACACATACACTCTACCCCCATTGGTGTTGACTGGGGATGGGCGGCGGGGAAATGTCAGGAGGGATAGAGGTCATTGCCTTCCAAAGGGATAAACACACATTCCACATGGCTCCCCGCTGTGTTATCATTTACTGCCCTATCGGACACGTTTTGCCGCCTCTGAATGTATTTATATTTATAAACATATTCTTTATTTATTTTCTCCGAGGCCACTGTGCGGAGGAAATGATACTGAAATCTAACATTTGGAGAGCCATCGTGACTGCCAGGATGCAATTTGTGTTCCATCTCCGTGGAAGAAAGGGGGCCGTGATGCCCCGGGGCGGCCATTTCGTTCCCTGCAGTGACATTTTTAACAGGGTGCCTGCAGGACACTGGGGCGCAGCCTGAGCCACGCGCTCCTCGTCATGGCAGACGGCCTGCGCACCGCACCGTGGACACACTGACTGTCTTTCTTTAGTCTGACTCAATATGCCGGACCAAAGTTGGCTTCCAAAAGGCTACGAATGCAGCAAAGAATCTCTAAAGGATTTACAGGTCATTCTGTGTGTGTGTGTGGGGGGGCATTTTATAAGTTTACTGAGTAAATAGATCTCAAGTGTTTTATGATTCATAGAGGTCAAAAACTCACAGAATCCACGAAATCGAACGCCCCCTGACGCCACGTTAGATCTTCTCGGCAGCTTCGGATGCTTCATTCGTTTTCTTTGTCACCTCTGCGTGTTTCCCCGTCTGTAAACAGACCTCCATCAGCAGCCAGGAGACTTTAATGGCCGCGCTTGCTTCTTTTCATTAACAATGATATATACCAGTTTTGTGTGAGTTCCCTGTTCCTGCCTATATTTATCAAAGCAACATTAGGAGTGTATCAGCATCAATTTGCCATCATGAAGCATGGAGCTGCATTCCACTCATGTGTGACCATTATACTAATGAGGTTAATGGTTCAGCTGTGCTTACCATAAGATGGATGCCCCCCAGTGGAACCTGCCCCTTTGTATGTGTGTGTGTGTGTGTGTGTTGTGTGCATCTGTGAGCTTGTCGGTGTGTGTCTTTGCTCTGCAAAGAACGAAGACGCAAGTGGAAAAAAAGTTTGGAAACCACTTTGTATGAAGTCCATGCTGGGCATGCATTATAACCTGCTTATAACACTGTTACAGTGGGGATACTCAACTTGCTTTGCTTGAGGAGAATTTTTGCAAAATGACAATAAGATTAAAAGACCCATTGGCACTTAATTTTGAAGTTCATTTCTTTATTCAGATTAATTGATTTATCGTCTAAACTGAATTAACTTGGTACAATGATTGGCACAAGGCCTGTGACAGATGAAGATATTTAGCTGCAGCTGCATTCAAGTTGTAAATGTAAATTTGATTCAATTTAAAAGAGTTGAACATTAAATACAGCAGGAACCTTTTCCACCATGCAATCAGTCAAATGTTGGAGTGATTCATAAACATAATAAAAGCATATTTAGCCTTGCCCTATGACCTGGGGTCCCTGGACACTTTTTTAAATTACATTCAAAGTAAAAAGAAAAAAGAATCAACTTTTCTCTATCCTGGGCTGCAGGCCTTAAGTTGAGCATCATTTCCTATGACCATTATCAGAGAACATCATAAAGCATTTGATTTTAGAATAAACTAGGTAATATCTGATCACTCGCTTAATAGTTTTTGAAAGCCTGTTTCTATTATGCATTATAAACATACTTATAACACATTATAATCTGCTTATGGCACTGGGTAATTACAGTTATGAGCACTCATAAATATTTATAATGCCTTATAACAATAGCTATATAGCACCTTATACAGTTTTTTTTAATGACTTATAGTGTAAAGTCTCTTAATACTTGTTTTAATACCGTTTCCAAAGTTGCCTAAAATGTAAATAAAACAGAAGTTGTCATTTCCTTCTTGACAAATATTAAATTGAAAACTGTACAAAGAAAATATATTTAATGTTCAAACTTATGAACTTTGCTTTTGTAAATATGTATGCTATATTCCTTTAAAAAATATTTACGTTTTACACAGTCACACAACTTTTTTGGACGCATTATAATGCATTTTAAACACACTTATAATGCCTTATAATAGGGTTAGCCTAACATAATGTAATGAGGAAAGTAACCCTACAACGCATTAAGTGTGTTTATAATGCATTATAACCATATTATAATATATGAGAATTATCATACACTATGGTCCTTGCAAGTGACCAGCAATTATTGTAAGTATTATAATACTTGCACCTATTATTATGAAATAATGTGTCTTGATTATTTCCTTAAAGCATTATGAATATTCATGAATGCCTGTGTAATTACACAGTGCTATAAGAGTGTTTTAATGTATTCTAAGTTTGTTTATAATGCATTATAGAAACAAACAAGAGTTTTTATTCTTTTCCTAACAATCTTCATCAGCACTGACGTCTCTCTGAGCTGGAGCCTCATTATCAGTCAGAGCTATGTATGGATCTGTCCATCATCCAGAATTATCTTTGAACTTTACAAACTAATGTGATGAACTAATGACTTCTTGTAGGCTATTACAAGAGGGCGAATTACTGGTGTCTATTTTTTGCTAATTACAAATGGTAAAACCAGTGAAGCCTTTTATAAGCTAGGATACTGTTTATGTCCTGCCACATGCTATTCAGTCTAAAAGTGAAACAACCCTCAGGATTGAGATTGCACCATTTCTTTAACAGATGGGATGCCCCAGCCATCTGTATTGGCTGTGTTTTTTTCTTCTCCAGCGTTTTAAATGTGTTTAGGTTGAGAAATGCTCTCTCTATGACTGTGTAACAGTCTACCTGCTAACTCTTCCTCAGCTGCTTTAAAATAACACGAGGGACATTCGGAGATATGAGCCCCACAATTCAAACAAAGTGAGTGGAAAGTGATTAAAGGAATAAACACCCTCGTTATTGATTTTAACGTCTCGACATAAACAATTACGAGGGCTCGGATTTGTTTGTTTTACTTTGTTTCTAATTTCAATTTCTACATCCACAACGGTGTCGTGGGCCAATACTTGTTTGCACACAACCCCAAAACCACAGTATTGCTTCTTAATTAGATTTACAGGATATTAAAAACACAGTAGGTGCTCCTAAACGATGATCATTGGAGACAGTGCTGAAATAGCAGGCTATCATACATCTTTTTTATATTGCTAGTCGAACCGTAACAATATCTGTTTTTGTTTTTATAAATGTATTCAATTACTACCACCAATCTCCCAAAATATGAAAAATGTCAAATTAAGAGCGCAAATTTGGAAATACATGCCGCTGACTGTTATCAATTTTATCATCTTCAGAATGGTGCTTTAATGAACACAACGAACAAAACGCTGGCCTCATTTACTGTTAATGCAGTCAAATGCTTTTTCTCAGTGGGTGCTGCCCAATAAGCTGAGGAGAGGAAGGGCATCGGGTCTCTGGAGGGGTACAACTTTAATTGGATGATCTGAAAGTCCTTTTTCCCAATTCCAAGTGTAAACAAGGCGTGTCATGGCACATCTAACACCAAATGAAGAAACCTCCTGAAAATGCCTCTCAGAAGTTTAATAGTGTTTTTTTTTCTTTTTCTTTGTGTGCCGTCTGGGCAACACAAATCCACAAACTGTGTGGATCAGACAGAGAACAACTGGAGCCACAACTCTGCCCACTCCAACATTCAGACCCTGAGCGCCACACAGGACTGCATATTATGGACGGTGTTAGACTTTAATGTGTTTTGTTTTTGGTATGAAAAGAGATTAAATGTGAACAGCAGTCACTAATGATTATTATCATTTTTGAATAACCAGTAGACTACACACATACACACACACACACACACACACACACACACACACACACATATATATATATATATATATATATGTGTGTGTGTGTGTTTGTTGTTTTGTCCAAAACCCAAAGAAGTTCAGTTTATAGTGACATAAAGATAAATCTGTAGATCTTCTGATATAAGAAACTAATATGCAAACAACTAGTCAACATTTATTATTATTGTTATTTGCTAATATGCTGGAAGCTTTTAACCGTCATATGGGCATTTTGGTGTAATGTTTGCATGTGCAATATAATTTAATCAATTAAGAAATATATACATTTATTTTAATTATTCAAAAAACTTTTGTTATTAAAGAAACGTTGCATAAGCTATTTTATTGTGATTATTACTTTTATTTGGGGTCTTAGTTTATACACATTAAATTGGATTTGGATGTGATGTCAGAGTTTCCCCCAAACAGACATAAAAACCAGCCACACTAGTCTGTACATCTCCACACCAGCTGCAGTGCTGTGTAAAACATAAACAAAAAACTGAGTGCAACAAATTTATAATTGTGAGAAAAAAGTATAATTTGCAAAAAAAGTTTGAAAAATGTAAAAATTTAAATATTCGTTTTAAATTGTATATATGTTGTCAAGAAATGATCACATTGTTTCATTTATGTTTAAGGTAACTTTTTTTGTAATCACCACTGATATATCATTATATTCTTGATTTTAAATAATCTAACTTATATATTGTCACAGTGTTATTTTAAAAATATAACCATTAGGGAGTTTTGGTTTAAAAGTAACATTAAGACAATTTTGCAATAGAAATGTATGAGAAAATGTACAGTTACAATCCCTCCACGGTAAAGCTTCATATGTAGATATTACATGGGACAACATATTTTTTAAACAGTCTAGAGTTCAGTTATTTATATATAAAAGTTTTAAATTTAATGCTTAATCTCAATATAAGAGCAGAACTCTTTACATTTCCAGTAATGCTGTGTAAACAGTGTCTCGCAGAGCAGAATGCCCCTGTTATGGTTAAAACAAAATTGCAGTATATTAGGCTATTTTTAATGAAAGTCAATGGAAAATCAGTATAACAAATCTTCACAGTTTACTCTTTCCCAATCCCACTGACACAAACTTCAGTGATTCATGCACTAAACTGTAAGTTCTTACTGTTCTCATGTAACGTATCCACTTACGGCAGAAGAGACTTTAATGGCACAAAACCACAACAGCAGAAAATGCTCTATAATCAGTTAACTACCAGCTGCATGGGTAATTTTATCCTGGAGGCATTTAACACCAATGATGTTGAATTTTAATTTGAGATGATTTTTTTTTCCCTGTTGTTGTTGTTGTTTGAGACCTTCATTTGTGTTTTGGGACTTATGCAGATTGAACTATGCAGTATTTGAGCATCAGCCAAGAATCAAACTCCAATAAGGTGAAGAAATGGCTGGGAAGCAAATAATGTATACAATGCTCGTCTTTGCACCAGCTGGGATGTAACATTAAAGTGGATAAATTATAAAACACTGTGCACATATTGCATTTCCGCTAAAATACAGACACAACACAAGCATTGCATATAAATCTAATGTTTAAAATGCTATGCTACGGAGCTGGAGCTGCATGCACGTGCACCTATTGTGTAGAAGAAGATCTGTCAGCTTGCAGAAAAACGCTGCTTACACTGAGGATAACAACAAATGTCTCCCGTGCTGTTGTGTTGCTCTCCTCGTCTACATATGGGTGATAATATTGGGCCTTTAAGTTTGTTTCCCAGTGCCTCAGCGAATGTGTTGAGGAGCTGAGCTAAAGAGTGCTGAGGCAGTGAGTTAGCTTAGCCGACCCTTGGGCCTTTAAAGCTGCTGAGCACAGCACAGCACTTTGCACGCACACACACACACACATACGCACACACACGGCCCTGATAGCACATAAAAAGTTTTCAACCCCTGAAAACACTCGTGTATGCACAGTTCTATCTCAGCTGAGTAATTTAACAAGACTTATATCAACGTCTCAAGGATGTGAAATATGCAATCGACAGACAACCAATTGTACAGGAAGAAAAGTGTTCCATAAAGTTCACGCTGGTGCCTGCTTTATTGGCTCTTTTAGGATCAGTGAAACTCATAGCCAATGGGAGCGCTGGAACACAGACGGCATATTAATTCATCGCTATTCGTTAGGACCTCCGCATGTGCTAAAGATGGTAATCTTAAGTAATTTGTTAGTGCTGCATCGGCGCTTTGACTTTTTAGAGAGCTACTTGACAGCAGCGTTAGCCCCTGGGCTCCCGTC
>CAFUXE010000285.1:60640-78987 GCA_903364295.1 Serranus cabrilla | reverse complement strand
CACTCACACACATACACACACACACACACGCATAAACACACATAAACACACACACACACAGACTCCCAGTTCCCCCATCCTTCTCCCCTGTATACCTCTCTCTCAGTGCAGCCCAGGTGCTGATACAAGCAGAAATCCTCCACGCCCCATCGCTCCCAGAACACATACGCACTTACAGAAACACACAAACACACAAAGTAAGCACACACAAACACACAGACACACACACCTCCATTCACAACACCTCTTCAGAAAAGCCGAGGGGAGGCAGCATTCGTCTCCTCTCTATTTGCTGTGTTAGCATGAACGCGATATGAAACACAGGAACACTGTAGTTTTTCTGTTGAGGGACGATGCTGCTGCATGCCTGCTGCAGTGTGTGTGTGTGTGTTTGTGTGTGTATGTGTGTGTGTGTGCGTGTGTGTGTGGTGGTAAAGGGAGGGAGAAAATAAGAGATTATCACTGTGATGCATTGGTGGCTGTAGTCTTAAGTCACCCAAGGTTGTGGCCCTTCTCTCTCAATGAGGATGTAGTGGCCAATAACGGCGCTTTGTCAGTCCAAAGACAGAGAGAGTTGAAGGAGACAGAGGAGAAAAGACAAGTGGAGGAAGAGTGAAAAGTAGTAAACAAGGGAAAGGAGGCAAAAGAGGAAGAGGAGGAGTGGATTGAGTCTGCTATTGTCTCTGCTTCATCAATATCCTCTTATATAAATGTCAGCTGTACCATTTCCCTCATCACTGTTTCACCACCCCACTGGCTTTATCCTCTGGTACAAGGGGAGGGACATCACTCTCTCTCATCTCTCTTTATCGTTTTTCTCCCTCCTCCCCACTCCCCTAAATCGCCTTCTCCCCCTTTTTTCCCCTCTTTTTCTCTCCGCCGTGTTCCTTTCCCTCCTTTTTTCTCTCTCTTCTCTCTTTATCATTCTTTATCTCTCCTTCCCTCCCTCCCTCCCTCCCTCCTGTCTTTTTGCCTCTCATGGCGATGCGTCACTAGCCTGCCCCCATGAAACAAGTCAATTTTCTGCCAGCTCGGCGGATGAATAAATCTCCCTGGCTCTGCTCAGAGCGATGGGGATATTTATCTAAGTGGAGTGTGTCCTCCTCGGCTCAACGCCACCGACTTCTCTTCTAAGGCCCCCCCTCTTTTTTATTTATTTTTTTTTACAGGAAAAGAAGGAGATGGAGAAAGCGAAAGGAGATGTAAGAAGAGGTAAATGAAAACACAATAGAATGAGGTGGAGGTAGAGGACAGAAACAAAGAGGTGAGAGAATTAGGAGGTGAAAAATATTTAGAAAAAGGTGGATGGAGGGGGGAAATAAAGGAGACGCCTCAAACAAAGCCTATAAAGCAGCAGCAGCAGCGCGGCGGAGAAGTGAGGCAGGGGCATTAGTCGAGCCTGCTCGGGTTTAAACGGCAGGAACAGGCGCAGATCTGGATGAATGGCAGCCCTCTTCCTTCAGGCCACACTCATCTGTTGGGGAGAAACAGAGAGAGAGAGAGAAGCAGGTTATTGGGCTCGCCTGTGAAAAATACTGCACTGTGAGACCGAGAGGAGGATGCAAAAACAGCAAAAGAGAGGGATTTCAAATCATGATTGATAGATGAGGATGTTTTTTCTCAATAGATTAACACTAATAATAAATAAAGAGTGAGGGTGCATGGCAGGCAGGCAGCAGCAGCAGAGAGCAGATGCACTGATTAGCAGGATAATCAGCACGAGGTGGATTTGTTTGGGCTCGACTCATACCTCTTCAATTTTTAATGCGATGTTGTATTTTGCAGTGTAACAAGTCGGAAGATTTAAAAAGCTTTGGGCAGCAGCGGGGGTATTTGCAGGAAGGGGGAGGGGTGGTGGGGGTCATGCCTGCTACTTGCCACAGCATTAAAGCAAAGTAAATAGCTGTTGTGTCTCATTACCATTCATTTTTAAAGGGGACTGTTAGTATAATGAATGCCCGCGCTATCTTCTCCAGGCCCTCCTCCTCCTTCAATATTAAGAAGAGTAATACTATCTTTCACGCTAGATAAAGTGCAAGCGAATATTTCCTTTGCAATTAAAATGGTCAATTTTGCTTATGCACAACGGGCACCGTATAACACCGAGTTTTTGGACTTAATTACCCACAATAACAGTGTGATATATATGGTTCTTTGCCGGGAGAGCATGATACAAAACAAGACGCTTTTAATAAACTCATAAAGACAAGCTCAGGCCCTGTGGAGCATATAATGTGTGAGTGTGTGGGGGAGTGTGCAGTCTTTAATTTGTTTGCACACAAAGATGAGCACCTGCATGTGCAGTCACACACACAGGAAGTCACACATTTTGATGGTGAAACGACTGTGTGTTCATTTCTGTAACCTAGTGTCACTTTAAAACCAACCACTTTGGATTCTTGTGTAACCAACCAACACGGACATGTTTTTCAATTATATCAGGGTTAAAGGTTAGAACCTGCCTCACCCTTCTTGCCCCGGGTTTTCTGTTGTTTATGTTCTTACCGATGCCTATTACCATCAACACGGTTATGGAGAATGCCATCAGATCCTTTTAAATTGGTTGTAAAATTAGTGCTGATTCTGTTGAATCTGTGGTGGCTAATGCTGAATCAATCTGCCATTTTACACAAACTTTTATTTTCTATTAAAAGTATATAAGTATATTTCCTTTGAATTATAACAAAAATTACAAAAAACAAACAAATGCGTTTTCCTGTTTATTTCTAGGGGAGTCTGCAGATAGTGTTCGGTATTCAAATACACAAGGGATATTTCTCTTAAATTTCAACCTCCACACCAATAAAATTAAAGTTTTTGTTGTACAAAATGTAATTTTTCTACCGAAAAATATCTTCAAATAACTTGACTTACTTACTTTGTTGATTTGTGTCCTTACATTATCCCAAATGTCTCCGACAATGCTTAAACCCAGTGAAGTCTTCACGTAATAACTAACATTACTTTACTGAGTCACATCAGGTTTTTATCAGCAGTGGCGGTTGTTTAACAATGAAGACAACAACTCCCATGATCCCACGCTACTTCATGACATCATCAAAGTCAGTTTTTGATACTGTTTTTTTTTTTTGAGAAACTCCTATTAGCAAAAAGTACAGACTGTGTGTTTAATTATTTAAAGTAGCAGCTCACAAATTACCAAAATACAGATTTTCTCATTTATTTCTAAGGGAATCTCCCCTTTCTGTGTGTCCGGGTAGATAAATATATGTTGGGTAATTCTCTCTAATTTCGTCCCTCACACCAGTAAAATTAATGTGTATTTTGTTGTTCTGGATAATTCACAGACTTGTAACCAATTTTCATTAAAACTACTTTCACATCAATGAAAACTGTTGGCAGCTTAGCTGAGTCAGAGAGACACTAGTCAGGTTTCCATGAAAATATTGCAAATTTGAACAGAACTTTGAGAAAATAAAATACAAAAGCAAATACCAACAAATACCTGTTTCCATCCACGACTGTTGTGTAATTACTAGGAGTTGGTTCATTGAGATAAGCAGTAGGTAGCGCCCATTCTCCTGTTGGAAAACCATTATATCACTTCAGTAGAAGAGGGCGCAACAGGATGACTTGAATTAAAAAAGCCCCAGCAGAACTTAAACAGAAAACAATGTAGCAAACTAGATGGAAATGTGAAATTTTTTTGTTCCTTTCATGTATTAGCCTGATTAAAGGTTACATCAGATCTATGTGGAGTGATGAGGGGATTGTTTTAATCTGCCGCATGAAGTCACATTTATTCACTAAATCTGCATAAAAACATTTTTGCAGTACTGATTAATATATAAATATTTATTTTGTGCTTCTAAGCTTTTGTGTGTGCATGGAAATGTGCCTACTGTTTCTTTAAATGTAAGTTAATGTTGAACTAAAAAAAAAAAGAGATTCAGGATGTATTCACCTCAGTTCTTTGGCTGGCAGCAGAAACCTTTAATTCTCTTCACTGATATTTCNNNTTTTTTTTTTTAAACCCTAACCCTGTCATTTTTTCCTTACCTCGGACAAGAAGTTTTCCTAAACCTAACCAAATAGTTCCATTTCACAATGTAAACAGCGACCAGTAATTTTTTTAAAGGATATAAACTGAACCACTTCATGAGAATCCATCGCTCCACGAGTTTAGAGTGGGATTTAAAAAATTTTTTTTGTAATTTGTATGATCTTATTTATTTATTTTTACATTAAAGTGAAATTAAGTGATTGATTGTGGCAGCGGCACAAGCAGGCAGCACATATGTTTGTGGGCCGTTTTAAATGGTGCATGTTTAAGAAGGCGCTATATGTTGCCACGTGTGATATTCATGTTGTCACTGCATTAGCATGATGAATGCAGGCACTTTTCATTAGAGACAAATGAAAGCTATTCTGACACAATTATGGCAAAAACAATAACAGCGCTGTGTGAGCCACTCCATGATTGATAATACTGCAGGGGTGGTGTTGGGGCTTAACCAGGCTCTCCCTCAGGGCTTTTCCTTTGGCATTAGTCAGACAAATCCCTTTGTCAGCCTCTCCCCTTGCCATTTTTATTCATAAGCATTTGGCCCTAAGAAAGACATCAAACCAAGAATACAACGAGAGGTCAACATCGTCTTTGCGCAATGTTAACCTCTGCATTGATGAAGCTAATTCACATTTCCTCAGTCCAGCCTACGGGGGTTCAGGAGAGGAGGAGGAGGAGCAGAGGGAGGCAGCAGGGTGTGTGTGTGTGCGTGTAAATGCATGCATGTGTGTGTGTGTGCCTCAGCGGCCACTTTGTAGTGAGTCTTCCTCTTGACCCGGGCCCCTCCACATGGGGTTTGCATTGATAGCGCTTGCTGAAAGGAGGGGAAAGTGAATGTTGTCCGAGCTCATTGGAATGACAATGGGGGCATATGGTTGTGTGTGTGTTGGGGTATGGTCATGGCAGCCACCATATTCCTCTGTGCAGGGTTGCCAGGTGCTTCATGAACAGACCCACTGAGAGTCGACAAATCATACACAAATGCAACAGACTGGCTCGTGGCTCTTGTGCTCACTGGGGGGATCTCTGGAGCTGTCTGTCTCTCTTTCGTTCTCGTCTCCATCTCTGATCCCAAATATAAAACAAAGCAAACAGTCAAAACACTCGAGATGACTGTCAAGCCATTCATTATGTGTTTATCCTCCTAATCAGAGCCTCCTCCTTTGAACACTGTACAAACCCCGCAGAGAACAAGAGAATAAAGATAACCTGATGTAGTAGCATCCCCTCCCACACAAAGCCACTTCTTCTGTCATGAATAGTCAGCTCCACCCTAATGACTATTCAATACAGTCTGCAGGCTGCAGATGAACGGCCAATCCACAGCAGCATCTGCTGCGGGCCTTACTCGCCAGACGCCAGCCTTGTAAGAGGGCCATTGCAGGCTAATTGAAAGACAGAGGCCATCTCTCAAAGACAGTGTTTGTGTGTGTGAGTGTGAGTGTGTGTGTGTGTGTGTGTTGGGAGGGGAGACCTGACAGAAAGGAGAGCAAGAGAAAGAAAAAACAGCGAGAAAATAATTGACAAAGGGATGGAGAGAATGAAGAAGAGGGAGTGAGGAGGAGAAAAGGAGACATTCCTCTCCTCACAGAGAGAACAGCTGACCTGTCAGCATTTGTTCCCATGCGGCCATATTGCAAAAAGCCCCTATGGGCATTGAATGAACACAACCCAAACCCACTTCATGTAATTAGAGTGGCCTGGTGGTCTTATCTTATTTTAAATACATGTTTGAATTAGAGAAGGTGTGATTTGGTAGAGAGCAGACACCAGACATACCTCTGCACAGCTGATCATCCAAAATGATCAGAGCTGAATCTTGCACGTAGAGCTCCACATACACGGGATTTTTTTAAAACAGATATTGATTATACAAGGGAAAAAATTCAACCATAACCAATGTGGCGATCGACATGGATCGGCATTTTCAAGCTGGAATACAATGACCTTTACTATGTGGATTGTGCATCGATTTTTCACAGATTCATTTTCTTAAACAAATAGCTTTATTAAAGGATATTTCCTAAAGTACATATGTAGAATTAAATAGTCTTCATATGTAAGAATATTTGATTCCACATTATACTTAATGTTTTACATTGTCAACCCATTCTAGTAGGCTAATAAGTAAATAATATAGATAAAAGAAATAGCTTAATAAAGA
Source organism: Serranus cabrilla (assembly GCA_903364295.1). Lineage (NCBI taxonomy): Eukaryota > Metazoa > Chordata > Actinopteri > Perciformes > Serranidae > Serranus > Serranus cabrilla. Next base: position 72,796 of record CAFUXE010000285.1, on the reverse strand, counting down.
TCAGTACTGTTTGCTCACAGTCTGTCCATTACTGACTATTTAAATAAAGAACTAATAAAAAATAATTACCACAATAAACACAGGCATTATTTTCTGCATTACATGTTCTATACACATATATCAATAGATACACATAGACATTGGATCAGCTGATAATATCCATTAGTCCCATGAATTGGTTGGGTTCTACTTGTAAGATATCAAAGATCAAGTTGTCCTCATAGACTGTTGACATGACGTCCTATGAAAGTAATGCAATCATATGAAAATTATGCTACGGTACGAAATGTTGTTCAGTGACGAGGCTGTAGGGCCCTCGTCCTTCAACCAGGAGGCCGGTGTTTGTGTCCTGATGTTGGAAGTTATAATATGTCCAGTAAGTAGTGTTTTTAAAGCCTGACCCTGTTGTTTTTTCCTAACCCTAACTATATGGTTTTGGTGCCTAAAGCTAACAGTTTAACAGCATTAACAATGTGTTTCTAAAACAGCGATCGTGACGAACAGAACGACATCGCTCATCATCACGTGTTACATTTTGCAAGATATCAAAACTTTTCACATGAAATCCCAGAACTCTTCATGAGAAGACTTTGCCCCAATAGATCAAAGGTTAGAAATGTAGGCTCATTGTTTAACATAAGAGTAATCAACAGAAATACAGCTGCTGTTTACACTTCACAGTGTGACAAATATGATTCTCTGCTGTTTTTCACCTCAAGGTCTCTTTATCCTCTTTGCATACAAAAAAAAACAGCCTCCACAAACGAAAAACTAAAGGATTGCTGTCATAATTCTCCGCAGTTCTCCTCTGGCAGTTTTTATTACCGAAGGCGGTGAATAATCTTTTCCACCCTGGCCATCCCAAATAACACAATCCTTCAGCATCACTGCTTACTGTGGTTTATGGTGAAGTGTAGATGAGAAAGGAAGAACATTGAAATGAAGCACTATCTAGTTGTGCGCCGTGGCATTCATAGTGCAGGGGAGGGATTCATCAGCAGCAAAGACAGCATGTGGAAGTGACTCGTGAGCAGATTGTGAAAGGACGAGTAAAAACGAGGTGTTTCCACAGACGGGTTAATGGTCAACTGCCTCATATCCGATGGCCACATATGTGCCGTTTCATCGTGTGCTTTGTGTAAATTAGGATATGTTCCGGCTGCGCCAACAACAAGTGTACAGGCCCCAAACCACAGCAGTATGATGAGGGGCGTGCAGCCAGTCTGTTACTGGCAGAGGAGCAGGTAACACACAGTTAACACATCTCACGGGGTTCAGCTGCACGTTTTATTGTCATCATAAAGGGGAAAAAACACATTGTTGGCACCCTCTTTGTGTTAAAACACTGGTGTCAAACTATTTATTGAGTGAGTGGTTCTTTATAGAGTCCATAGCAGTGAGAATATTTTGCATTACTTCAGCCAGAGACCCATGACAAGGTTCCTTTAAGGAGAGAGTAGCTCTGCATTAGAAACTCCACATGGGGTACCGCCAGCTCTGCTTGTGTTTCTTGGGAGACTGTGCACCTGTTTTTCCTTTTCCTCGCACGGGGATCAAGTCATGACATGATAATTTATTGACTGTTGTGTTCAACTTGATTTTTATGTTTCTTTTTATTTATTATTGCGGTCTGATGGGGGGTTGGAAGCCAGATTTATTTTTTATTAGAATATTTTAACTATCAAACCTAATGAATGAGAGGCAGAGAAGCTGATGTTTGATTTTTAAAGGGTTAGTTCACCCAAAAGAATGAATGTTTTTCAAGTAGTTTGTGTATTCCCTTCTACTTTATATCGTATCCACTATTTCAGTGGGAAATCTTGTTCTTGACTCTGTTGCATTTATTAAGCAGCTTTAGTTGTGGCTATTTTGCAGATCAAGACATATAAACAAAACATATTAGATTACAAAATATTAGTATTTTCATAGGAAAACGGCCCAACTAAGTATTTAAAATTAGCTCCACTGAGGCTGGTTACAACAATAAAATGCTGCATATACAGTGCTTTTAACACTTTTATTACAATCTGCTGATACCGCATTCTTAAAGTTGAGTAATATTATGAATGCACGACTTTCACTTGTTGTTGAGTGTTTTACATTATGGTATTTACACTTTTATTTGGGTAAGGGTCTGAATAGTTCTCCTACAATTTAGAGGTATGTAGCCGTTTGTACAATTTGGGGTTTATCCTTGAAGGTTGACCAAGTATTTCTTGTTCTTACTCTTATGCAGGTGAATTAAATTTTGTTTAAAAAAAATCTAGAAGAATTACATTTAAAATTTTCAACTGCATAATTCCAAAACAAAGTCTGCGATCTCACCCTGACCATTTTACTGTGAGTTTATTTTGTTGAAAGCTGCTGCAAAATAACAGAAGACCATGCCAAAGCCATGCATCAATGTCTGAGATGAATTAAGTAAACGGTTGGTTTGTTTTGCCTCTATAAAGTGAACTAAACAGTGACCAAAATGGCCACAAGTTACAATTATGAGACGATGATAAATGCTTATACACTGTCTAACAGTAGCACGAGGAGAGAGGCGTTATAAAGTCAGCAAACTGACCCAATGATATCTCTCAGTATCTACCAATTATTAACCACCACAGGCTTCTGGTCCTACAAACCAAGTGAGGCTGCAGCAACAAAACCTTTAAGTGTCTTAATTGCTTGTGAGTTTTCATTTCTAAAAAAAAAAGAGAATGTGTTATTTCGTCTTTAAAAAGTCACCTACTGTAGAGTGAAGTCAGATAATATGGGACATCAGGAAAAATGGGATGGAAGTTTTTTATATCTTGGGCTCTTTAAATATCAGCAGCCAATCAGCAGACATGTTACTGCAACTTTACATGAAACTATCATTCTGATTGGTCTGAGACCAGAACTACTGGAGGAGCAAATAGTTCTTTAAATCACTGCTAGCCCACAGATATTTTTAGTATTTTTATCAAATAAGAAATATTAAAAATGATGCAGTGAGTCCATGTTAGCCGCTATAGTCCAGAATTACACACACCCATCTGTGCATCTCACACGTTAAGTGTGGTTACAGTAATGGTTTTGATGAATTCATGATTGAACCTATGACTGGATTTAACCATTAAAAAACACACAAGCCTGAAATACAATTGTTTGGTGTCCTTTTTAACCATCATTGGCCACCCTATTTTACATGAACTTGTCGTTGGCGTGGAGTAGAGTCCTTGATGTCTTGAAAGCCTCTGAAGCTCTTTACAACATGACTTCTTCATGGAAATATAGCACAGATCCATTACAAGCTGTAAAAGTAACACTTAAAGGGAGACTTCAGACTCAAATGACCGGACTTCAGTCTGGCTTTGAGTATTTTTGTTGCACTTCATTCATGCTGGTTCCATTATTTTGTCATTGCATCGTATGTTGTAATTATGGTCTTGAGTCAATAAAAATCTGGATCTGAGGTCTCAGAGGTGAATATTTGGCCACATTAAACCACAATAGCATGGCTAGATAACAGCAGAGGTAAATGAGAGTATTTACTGTGATTTGGTTGAACAAACCCTTTAACAAGACCCCTGTGAATGTTAAAGAAAGCTCCCAGCCCTGGAGAAAACCCTGTGTATCCCAGTGATAATGGTGATCCAGCAGCACTGCACTGTGAGGCAGGAGAAGCCCGGCCGTCAGGGATTTGTCAGAGGCCTGTTATTACATCTCTAGTCACATAAAATATGGCCGCCTCTCCAGAGATCCCACAGCTAGATAAATCCACTCTCCTCCAACCAGACTGGCCCTCGCGATCAAACCATCCAATGGTGTCCCTCAGCCGGTGACCTCTGGTAATGACGTGTGATTTATACAGTACATGTTTTAAACTGAGAGCGCCACACTCTCTCTCTCTCTCTCTCTCTGTATCTATATCTGGTGTCATGTGAGATAACAGGCAGGCCTTTGGGAGAGGGCAGACATGACACCCATCTTTGGGGTCTCACAAAATGGCTACAATGTGGATAGTTTCCCCCTGCAGCTGTCTAATCGCAGTCTGAGCCTGCAGTGAATGCTGAGTCTCCTCCTGCATGAGGTCACTCACACATATTGCAGGCTGGCACTTTAAGCTAACAGACCGCAGTGTGGAAGGCCTAAATCAACACCTGGTTGGGAAGAAAAAAGGGGGCTTGTGTTCTGTAAATGCATCTAAGTGGCAGATTACAGGAGAGTTATAAAAATATCTACACTAACACTGCTGGATTATGATTAACAAGAGCTTTAGGGGGTTTATTACAAGAATAAATTAAATGCAAGTCCATCAAAGAAGAAAAATCATCCACCAAAAGGCGGTAGTGTATGAGTGAGTGGTGTGCTGGAGTGGTGTTTTAGACAGTCGGTGGTGTGCTGTGTGCTGTGTGCTGTCCCCTGCCAGAGAACGTCCCCTGCACAGTCTAGTAGCTTAAGAGATTAAGTTGTGTGGCTAAAGGAGAGCTGAGAGGCAGGCCGTGTCGCTGACCTTGGCAGAGCCAGACACAGAGAAGATGACACACTGCTACAAATATCTGTCTTTAATAAACACTGCAGGGTCCTGCACACATCAGCTGGGTGCAACACACACATTTAATGTAAAGTAAAAAAAAATGCTACATTTGAAATTCAACCTGTGTGTCATTTCATGCATTTTATATGGTGTTTAGTGAAAAGCCCTGATGATGTTTACAATATTCTGGCTTCTGATTTTGCCACTATAAAAAAAAAAGGCTTTTAATTTTCCTCATTTTACATTTTTCTCTCTTATTGTGGAGAGCCTGGACTGGCTTTCTGTTATAATGTATTTTATAGTTTGGTTATTTACTGATTTGCCAAAGAAAAATATCTTTTTATAATGTTATTAATTGTTGTTCGTTTCTTATTTTATTTATGCATGCTTTATTGTGTCATGCATGTGTGTTTATATCTTGTTTGTTAGATTAATTTAGGTCACATACTAGTTTTTTAATAATAAGTGTTTTTTAAATGTTATTATAAAGCTTAATTCAGTTTCATAAATGTTGCTGTATGCATTAATTTAACTCTAGTCTGGCTTCTTACTTTTATTGGAATGTGTCTTTCACGTTTTCTTCTTTTACTTCAGTTTAAAAAATGGCTTTGTTACAGTAATTGGGAAGCTCAAAGAAACTTGGCAAATGTGAGAGAAACGTGTTCACAACTCGGTTATATTTCAGGACAACATCCTCAGAAGAGTTACCTCTGAAATCAGATCCCACCCCCCACCAGCAGCTCGCATTAACTGCCCGGCTGCTTTTTTTTCTTTGCCTCCTTGATAAAGTTCAACTGGACACATAACTTCAAAAGCCATCTGCAAACTAACAGCCAAAGATGTCTTGATATATATATTAAAAAACGAAAATATAAATGAAACTTTGTACAAAATCGAGGTGTACTTATTTCTTTTGTTTAAACAGAAATGTCTTAATTTCCTTTTCGCTAGTTTACGTCCTGTCTCGTGACTGTAACAATCTTGTGTATAAAATGTTTCGGCTAAATGTCCAACAAATAACCTGCTGTGAGACACCAGTGGGCAGCTGGTTATATACAATCACGCAATGTTTTTGTTTTTTTTTACATTAAAGAAAATATAAGAATCATTAAAAAAAAAACTCACGAGGCTAAATATTAAACCATGTATTTATATCATCATCATCACTGTTGTTTTATTTTTACTCTGGCGTCCATCAGTGGATCAACCATTACAACAAACATCCTGAACACATTCATTATTAAAGTAAATAAACATCCTTAAATAACAGCATAATTATATGAACATCGATGACGACACACAATTCGCAAACCATAACGATAATAACAATAATAATGAGGAATTGTTGGAGTAGAAAATTCACCTTTTACGCACTAAAATTATCGGCAAAGACGAAATTAACACCGAAATTTAATTCAATGAAAAACTACAATTTTCTTGCTTTCGGTTTTTATCGGAATTTGTATTTTTTATAATTACTATTTTTATTTTTTCTGGGGGAAATTAATTTAGCTCGTCCTGCTGCGTAAATTGTTTTTTTTGTTTGTTTGTTTTTTTAATGCAAACAGACAGTCGCCAAACCTCTGCAGCACAGCACCGAAATAAACTCATCATGTCAAACCTGGAGGACGCGGGGAAATTTGAGAGGAGATGAAATATTTCTCGTATGATATAAAAGGAGCCCTTTCCTCTGAGTTATGGCCCGGGATTGTGGCGTAGCTGAGAGGGACGCATGCCGCCCCAGAGGAGGTATCATCAGAGCTGATCTATGGCCCAGCTCTACATTACCTTTACAAAACAAAAGGATCATCCACGCTTTGGCTCCGAGAAAATATCCTCCTGACTTATCTGAGATAAAACCTGAGTTGTTGTCTTTTTCGGAAAACATCCGGATAATCCAAAAATACTTTCTGAATAAAAGCCTAGAAGAAACTCCTGCAACTTTTACGCATAAAAACGCTTAAATAAGCTGCGGATTGTGTTCTCCTCTCTCCCTCCCTCCCTCTCTCTCTCTTTTTCTCTCTCTCTCTCTCTCTGCTTCCCCTCATTTACCCCACATACCTATTCTGGTATCTCACCACACGACTAAATTAGACCAAAGATGATAAGAGCACAAAGCATTATAATAATTCCGCCGGGCTCCTCCTCCTTCCAGCCATGCGTCCTAATTAATGGGACACCCCCAGTCGCAAAAAGCCCCGCACTGGACTGCAACATAGTCAAAGAGTGAAAGGGAAGAGGGCGAAAGTGCCACTGGAGATAATTGATTACCTACCAATCAATGATAACTTGTTAGTAATCGTCAACTCTTTGGACCTCGCCATTTTCAGGGAGGCATCTCACTCCTGCGGACCCGCTGCTCCCGAGGATCGACACTTTTTCAAGACATCCCATTTTGGAATAAGATTTTCTTTTCTTCATTCTCTCCTCTGTGTCTTTTTTCCCCTCCTCCCAACTGTTATGTGACTTTTTCTCCCCCTCAGCAGCATCGTTTTTTTTTATCCTCTAAAAACATTTCGACCCCTTTTTACAAACTCTGCGCACAAACCAATGATGACATCCAAAGAAGTGGCCAAATGTGACGCGGTGGAGAACAGGAGGCGAAGTCCGCTGGACCACTTGCCGCCTCCTGCCAACTCCAACAAGCCGCTGACCCCCTTCAGCATCGAGGACATCCTCAACAAGCCGTCTGTGAAGCGAAGTTACACGATCTGCGGCACGGCTCATCTCATCTCGTCCTCTGAGAAGCACCGTCCGTCCAGCATCCCTCTGTCCAGCCGGGCACTCCTCAACCAGACCTCCCCGCTCTGCGCGCTGGAGGAGCTGGCCAGCAAGACCTTCAAGGGGCTGGAAGTGAGCGTGTTACAGGCTGCGGAAGGTAAATCCCCATCTCCAAAAAAAAATGCACCTCTGACACACCTTTTTAGGGTTTAATAATAGGTTGTTTTTATCTAATCTTTTTCTAAACCTTTGGCCTGCATATGCTAGAAAATACACTTATTTTATCCTGCAATGCATTCATTAAATGTGCTTGTTTAATAGCCATTTCGAATATTTTATTTTCTCGACACAAATGCATATTTTTTCCTTTAAAAAATGTCTCCCTGAACAAAGGCGTGTTAATTATGTGGGCTGGCTGGATGGAATAAATCGCCACCGCTTTTCTTTAATATTATGGTCTCGTGTGTGGGGCTTGATATTTCCCAGTGGTGTCTGTGTAATATTCTTGTAATTACCTGCTCCCATAAGAGCTGAAGGCTTTACTGTTTCACATCATATAGGATCACTTTGCTATTTTTGCGTTCGGGGTCACTTTTACGCGCAGACTGCAGCGCTGCACCTGCAGGATGACACGGTTCTCACTCGGCCTCTGTCTCTCCCTCACAGGCCGGGACGGGATGACTCTGTTCGGCCAGAGAAGCACCCCGAAGAAGCGTCGGAAGTCCCGGACGGCGTTCACCAATCACCAAATCTATGAGCTGGAGAAGCGCTTCCTGTACCAGAAGTACCTGTCCCCGGCAGACCGGGACCAGATCGCTCAGCAGCTGGGCCTGACGAACGCGCAGGTCATCACGTGGTTCCAGAACCGGAGGGCCAAGCTAAAGCGGGACCTGGAGGAGATGAAGGCCGACGTGGAGTCGGCGAAGGCCATCGGCCAGGTCCCCTTGGACAAGCTCGCCAAGCTGGCGGACCTGGAGAAATGCGCCAACGGCACGCTGGGCCACCCGCGCGCAGATTCCCCCGCGCGGGGCGGCCAGCAGGAGCTCGAGCTCGCTCAGAAACTGCGGAACTCGCCGCTGTCCCCCTTCTCAGACCACACAACTAGTAAAGAGTGCTCGGAGGACGAGGACGTGGAGATTGATGTGGATGACTGATGGCGCAGCGTGGGACTGGAAAACACAAAAAGACTCTAAAAAAATAATCCTCGCGAGGACTTGTAACTTACTGCTTATATTGTATACCATATCTCAGACATGTACCAAAATGTAATGACTTTTATATTCATAGTGACGCATGAACACACGACAACAAATATGCAGTGCTATTTTACTATGTATCCATTAGCAAACTGTTGCAATCAAAGCAATATGGTCGAAAATGACATGAGTAACTTATTATTTTTTTACACACACTCTCTCACACACACACACTTATAAACACACACACCTGTTCCATCGCTTTCCCCTCACTCACACTCACACACACACACACACCACAATGAAAGTGCTCCAGTTTTTTTGCATGTGAATGCATGATTTGATTTGTGATCATTATCTATTTATTTTTACTTTATTATTATTTTTTAAATTTTTATTTAATTAGTGTGAGCCAAATCGCCATTGAGTTGTCACTGCCGGCCCTCCTCCTCCTCCTCTTCATCATCAGACTGGACCCCCTCTCTCTGCAGTGCATGATGATGATCGGAAAGGCAAACTCGGACATTCATAACACAGTTATTATTATTATTATTATATTATTATTATGCGTTTTATGGGAATGCTCACGCGGCGGCGAGAATTATTGCGGTGATTTTTGACAAGCTGTAGGCTACTTTTTAGATTTATTGTTTTGGATACAATAGATTTACAGTTATAAAAAATTTGTTATGTTTTGTACACCTGTAAGTGCCTTTCTAAAATCAGGACATTATTTGAAAAACCAATGCACAGACTGTAATGTATATAGGCTACTATGGGAATAAAATGGCTTTTCTGAATATATCCTTTATGCTGTAATTCTTGAGTTAATATTATGGAGAGTATAATAGCCTGAGTGAGGACAAAAAAAATCATTTTAGCAACACGCTCTCTTTGCCAATTCTGGGCGTGTGAGCCAATCAAAAGCGGCCCATTTAGAGTTATTATACTCAACTATTTTGTCTCCTTTGTGTCTTTTTCTACTAGGATGCTCTAAACATTTTGTGGCCCGGAATCTCACATCTCCTTTCACACCCTCTAAATGCGTATCGTGGCTTCTTGACCCTTAGACGTGTTTCTCCATTCGTGGCAAAAATTTATGTGAGAAACACAAATCTGGTGCCGGGTGGGGGAAGAAAAAAAAAGACGAGGAAGCCACAAAAAACACAAAGTTTTGGGCCAGTTTCTCCAGCCTTTTATAGGGGCTTTTTTTGTTCTGCGGGAATGGGGCCGTAATTTTGAGCGTTAAAGCATGAAAAGTGGGGACAAATGAGCAGCGTTCCCTGATGGGACGGGCCACAAAGGAGCAGGGCCGGTCCCCCGCAGGCAGCAATACTGAGACAAGTGTGTCCCACCGCACAAAAAGGACGCAAACGTTTGGAGGCCATATGGTTTTTGAAATTTCCTCACAATTTCAGACAATTTGATGGATTGAGTTAACCCTCCTTTTAAACAGTTTAACTGGGTGCGAACAAAGGCCATAATGCCTACATAGACTCTCCCTTCATGAGGGCATCTGCGGCTATTAATGTCTAGCCCCTTTCTTTGCCATGGCGTTTTGAACAAGTCAATGAATTACAATGAAACTGCCCCTTTTCTGTGAGCCGCTTGTCTCTCTCCGCTTTTTAGCCCTGGAATAATATGTTTGACTTCTGTCCAAGAAGGGTTTTCTAAACAAGAAATGGATTTTGTTGGAAGTGTTTTTAATGTTAAGTAGGGAGCCATAAAGAGTTTAGACTGTGACATTTATGCCAAAGTCTGGTTAGGGAGTCCTTTTGTTTGTTTTCTTCTCATCTCCTTTTTTCTTCTTCTTCTTTTATTTCTTTTGTCTTTAAGGAGTTTAATGAAGCTGAAAACATGGTGATGTGAGAAAAGAGAGAAGAGGAACTCAAAAGGCTGCCTCCCGTTTAACTCTCTTTGTTCACAGAAATGATAAGTAGGCCTGTCTTCTTCTCACTTGTTTTATACTGTTGGCTTCTTTCTTTTATTTATTTATTTTATTCAGGACAACCTGAATACCTTTGTAGGCCTTTAAGCATTTAATATGACTGAAGCTATTGTAAATTCTCTGTAGGCAATTAGCCCTACAGTAAAAATGTATCATTCACTAACACTTTATACTTAAACCCCCTATTTAGCATTTATAAGCAGTAGTCAATACATTCTTTATAACACATTATAATGCAGTTGTAAGCAGATAGAATTGGTTATTAATGTCTTTGTGGTAACACTTTCTATGTTTATAATGCATTATAAACATACATATAATGTGTTATAATCTGTTTATAAGCTCTGTATAATATAAGCACTCAAAAATATTCATAATGCTTTATAACAATAATCATAGCACGTTATAAAGCATTTTATAATGGCGTTTAAAGTCAGGTATCATAATACACACTGACACTGCTTTTGCAAACCCATGCCAATAATGCATTATAAACATAGTTACAATGTGTTATTATCTGATTATAACACTATGATTATAGTTATAAGCATTCAACAATAATAATAATGATTAATAACAATAATCATAGCACATTATCAAGCATTTCATAATTACTTTTTCAAGTCAGGTATCATGGCATTGTTTTTGCAACCTCCTGTCCATAATGCATTATGATATCAGGATTAACCTGTAATTAAACTGAAATGAATTTCAACGAATTATAAAAGTATTATAGTGTATTAATGTAAGAATTATAATAGATGATCCTTGCAAGCAGCTTATAATACATTGTAAATATGTTTATAATGCATTATAGACATGGGCGGCAGAGAAAAAACGTCTGTAATAACCGAACCTCCTCCTGTATAAACAGATTGATAATATAGGGAAATATTGTTTAAAAAGGCTTCTGCTAATGTTTATTAATGTGTTTGTCAACAGCTCTACCTCCTCCTGTGGACTCCCATAAAGGAGGCTGCTGTATTAACAGATAATGAATGGCAATATAGTAAAAACACAGGATAACACTTTCTATGCTGTCCACGTCTATAATGCATTATAAACATACATACAGTATAATGCATTATAATCTTCTTATAGCACTGTAATAATTATACTATATATATTATTTATATCAATCTCATAACACATTATAAAGCATTTCATAATGACATAAGATCAAGTGCCATCCTACTTTATTATAGCTGCTCTATAACACTGATCTTGGTGTATTATAATTCTCATATCTGTAATGCAACACAAGTTATTATTAAGTATAACTATAATTGGCCTTATAAATACAACATTCATTATAATGTGTTATCATTACTATTATAATGTATTATGAATATTTTTGCTTTTAACTATGATTATACAGTACTATTAGCAGATAATTACACATTATAATTATGTTTATAATGCATTATATACATGGGCTTCACAGAAACTGCTGTAATAATGTAAAATGTGCTTTTATAGAAGAGGTTATAATTAATAACAAATGCTGCATATTTGTAAACACAAAAAAAATGCATGTTTTGCTTATAAATGCATTAGTGTTATAAACCATTTATTACCTGTTTATATATGCTGAAAGGGGGGTTAAGTGTTTCCTTTAATTAGCATTTATTAGGGTTTAGTTATCCAAAGGTAACCCTTGATTTAAAAGGTGCCTCAGAAGAAAAATTCAATTCATTTATATTGTGAATTGACTTGCAAATATGAGCACGTCAATTTAAAACTTATTTCTTAAAACAAATGTTTATTACAACACTGTGTGTGTG
>CAFUXE010000285.1:29278-58064 GCA_903364295.1 Serranus cabrilla | reverse complement strand
GTGTGTGTGTGTGTGTGTGTGTTTTATTTTTTTAAAAATATATTTAAAAATGCATATTTGCATGAAAGAAATACTGCAAAGTAATATTGAGTTATTGTCTTGTGATTCAGATTCACGTTTTGAGTTCTCCATTTGCTCTATTTGCACAGCGATAAATATGTGCAAATAAGGTATGACAACAGTGAGGAAAACACCAGCACACATGAATTAGAAAACATCGAGAAGATTTATCACGCAATGCACATGTCATGGACACATGACTTACTTCTCAGCAGACAGAAATATACAAAGTACTGCAAAGCTTAGATCAGTCCAAAAACTGAACACAGATTTAAAGTTTGTCCACATCAAAAAGTTTCACTGCAGGTATCAAATATCTTATTACAGCTAATGACTCATTATACAGCACAACTTAACTTAAGCCAGCACGAACAAAGTTCTCAGAGCTGCTGTCAGACCTGCAAGGACTTATTAAACTCACACAGATCTAAGGTTGCAAAGGGAGGGCAGTCCTGCGCAGTCCTGCGCAGCATCAGCGCTCCTCAGCGCTCCCTTCTGTCGCAGACGTTACGTCATCAGTGTTGGCGGTATTTTGAAAAAGGAGCGTCTGTTGTCTCTGTCGTGGAGTAAGATATTGACATTTACAAACTATGGTAAGACACCGCGTCCTTTTTTACTAATTCTGTCAGCGAATATATGCACATAGTGATCGACGTTTTCATACAAATTACAGAGAATATTAACTCTGCTAAAATAAACAAGCTAATGTCGACTCAACTTCTCATAATGCATCACGAGACATAACTAGCCGAAAGCTAATGACACCTCAACAATGCACTGTGCCAGCTTTGTCCGTGCTGTAGGCATTCAAAGACATGCCCGAATGGACATATTTTGTCCTTTTTATATTCCGGTGTACAGGCGGAGTTGAAGGCAGGCGGCCAGGCAGCAGCAGAGCTGTCAGAGGCTGCTCTGAACGAGCTGATGGACCTGTGCGAGGATCAGTTTGCTCAGCTGGAAAAGGTAAACACATATTTTAACCAGCCGAGCCAGGCTGTCCTCTCTAACCTTTCACTGAATGTGTAGAGAAGGTACAAATTGCAGACTGTGTCTCTGTTGCAGCTTCAGAATGAGATTATCCTGTGTGAACCAGATTTCTGTGAAAATCCTCAAGAGCAGGTGAGATAATCATGTTCATTCCTGTACTTTTTAGTTTACATGCCACATCTTTCCCATGTTTTGATGCAACATGGAAAACACTGAAGTAAGTGTCTCAAAAAGTTTCAGTTTTTCTGAGGCATCATGGGTACTAGGCCTGTGATAACTAACTTAATTTGACACTACCCTAAAATAATAATAAATATTATAATATTTGCACTAAATTATATAAATGTAATATCAGAACCATATCCAGTTGAAGTGCATCCTTTCACAGAGCAAGCGCAATTTATGAGAATATCCAGACTTAAATAAATACTTAAAATATCCGAAGTAAACAAAGCTTTGTACAAGTTAAAGTAATGCCACACAACCAAAAAACACAAGTAAATTGACTTTTAGACTATGATAACAAAAACTGCACTTCACAAAATTTTAAACATTTGGTGCAGAGGGTATAGACAATAAATAATTAGAAAAATTATAATTGATTTGACTAATTGATTATTGGACTTATCATTGCAACTTTTAAACGTAGCTTTTCCAGCACCAACCGCTTTAGGCACTCAGTGCTTTCTGGGAAAACCGTCAGAGAGGCGTCCCTCAGAGTTGCTGCAGATAGCAAAAACAAGCCATGAATTTGTTCCAGTCATTATCAATTAATGTGGCATTTCAAGGGTGGTTTGTCCAGGTTGTTTTGCATCACACACACTGCTCATCAGACAAATGCATGGGTATGACTCACACACAAAAAAGCCCACATTGCCTCACTGCAAGTAACTCATCTTCAACGGCCTGAGTTTAGCATAACCTGTCCTCAGACCAACCTAACCAGCCTAAATTCCAGTTAATATCACCAAATGTTTCTAAGTCTTATTAAACCTTATAGGTATTTCACTGCACCAGACTTGGAGAGGAAAGTATATGACAATGCTTTCCTCTCACTTAGGTTTTATTTTACCTCCATTCATTGATGTTCAATCAGCTAACACAAAAGCATTTTTCCATTTATATGATTAAAGTCCTTTTTTTCTGGTCATGTATTACAAAATGTATCAGCTAATTTGTATTTCATTCACAAGATGTGATATTTGTGTCTGTAAATAACGTAACTCACTAACTCATTGCTTCTTCATAAATGTGATGTTTGTATTTTTTGTGCATTGTGAATATTCATCTTCAGCAGGCAGTAAATCGACTGATGGCAACAGAAGCTGAACTCAAGCAGTGGCTGACGGAGGGGCCGAAAGGTAAGTCCTCCATTTACACTGTGATAGAATTGTAATGTAATACAAGTATTTATAACTGAAGTATGAATATCACAAATCAGTACCACAGTTTTATGCCACAGTTCCAGTTTAATGTCGATGCATATTTCAAAAGAAACAATTTAGCCTGGTGTGAAATTGCCGCTGCAAACATTATTGTTTAATCAAGATTTCATTTCAGATTTTGTGGCTTTATCAGATTGTGATTCTTGCCTTTGAAATTGATTTGAAATAGTTATCTCTGATCTATCTAGTGTTTGATATTACAAAATTCGCATTATAGAAACCCTCTTTTTTTTATTTCACTCCGTGCAGTTCTGCCGTCAAATACAGAAGTTTTACGTCAAGTTGGAAGAGAGGAGGTTTGTGTCTCTGTACCACTGAAGAATGTGTCTGGATTCTAAAAATGCATTGCTCCAGTTCTCTAATGGATTTTCACACTTTGTTTTCTACAGATGTTAAAGCTGTGCTCTGAACTTGAGATGGTTGTTTCTTGCCACGAAGCAAAGAGGGACAAACTGAAAGAAACTAACGAACTGTGCGTAAAACTTTTCACAGTGCAGACTCACTATCTGTCCTTTTCACAAGTGAGTGAGAGATACTTCTCATTTGTTTGTGCTCTGTGCATTGTTCTGAAAGTTTATGTTTTTTTTAGTGAACAGAAGTGGTTGGAGGAGAAAAAACAGGCGCTGGTAGCTGCCAGTGACCACTTAAAGCGACTTCAAATGGATAAGGGGAAAATATCAGAGCAGAGGTGAGAGTCAAGTCACTCTAAACCAGAGGTTTAAGTTTTGAGGTGTGTCTCCACTGGAGGGCAGCAAAGCGAAGAAGAGTTACTAATATGGAAAGTGGGGAAAAAATACTAAATGAATGTAAATATAGTTGCATTTTATTTTGAAAAATGTATGTGTGAACTAAAATATGAGTGTTAACTTGCTTTCCATAGTGTACTGCGGGACACAAAGGCGAAAATCCGGAAAATGAAAATCTACCAGGAAAGGCTGATGGAGTCTCTGGGTGAAATACTGGAGACACACGTCCCTCTGCCCCAGAAGGAGTCTGCTACTAACAAGAAGAAGAAGGTGCCTGTTCTGTGTTTGATCACCATCAATTCTGTTGCAGTTTGTTTACAAAGCCAGTGCTGTTACTACTCCAGTGCAGCTAACCATCTTTTGTTTTCATTTTCAGAACATTACCCAGGAGTTAGATGAAGACTTGATTTCACTTAATGAAATTCTTGAGGTGGGTTTTAATGCACTACATAATTAACTTTGATGTCCAATTAATTTCCCTTGCTTTAAGTGAAAGCAGTCAATATCAGAAACAGGTTTATTGCCGAGTTGGTTGTCACTTTGGAATTTGCCTTGGTTTTGTGGTGCATAACTGTCAAAACATACCGCAGAAGTCAAGATTCACATCTCAGCTTCACATCTAACTTTTTTTAAGTGAGTTTGTATGAGGCACTTACCCACAATCTAGTGTATTACCTGACGGTGGTCTGCACGTTCCCAGTTTGGAGAACCAAGCACGCGCTCCATGCAGGAAACAGACTGCAGACCAGGACTAACGCTAAATGTTTTTTAACCACTGAAACAAAGGCCCACCCTAAAAATGTTATACTCGGTTATGTGTACGCTATATTAATGATATGTCCACTGATTTTTGTTGCTATCCACAGCCGTTTTATTTGGCATTACTTTTGTCTCATTGAACAGCATTTCATTGTTGCTGTCACAATCACCAATTTTTATTTTCTTTTATTTCTTGTCCCTTACAAAAACTAGCCACTAGATTCTGACCAAAGCAGCTGATCTGATGCAGCGTGCAAAGCATATTAGTGCGCTTATGCTTAGATAACAAAGATGTTCTACAGTTGACAAAAAGTAGCTGCCAAGTGAAACGGCTGTGGATAGCAACGAAAATCGAGGGACATATCGTTAGTGGTGGGCCTTTATTTAGGTGGTTAAAAATGTTTTTGACAGGCCCTGTCTGCAGTCTGTTTACTGTTGGAGCACATGTTTGGTTCTCCAAACTGTGAACATGCAGACCATCATCTTCTGCTTTTTAAAAAATGCACAAGATATTCAAAGATGTTGAGTATCTAAGTATGGGGCAGCAGTTTTGTCACATCGTCTCTCTCTGAGCTTCTCTTTTTCAGTGTATGTGGTCCAATAGACATAAATACAAACCAAAATCTATTCTATCATTCTATCAATGTAATCTATAATTCCTTAACCCCAGCCTCCCTCTGTCCTCTGTGCCCCTACAGCTGCTCATGAACAAGGTCCTGGACACACCACACGACCCCTATGTGACAATGGACAACACATTCTGGCCGCCGTACGTTGAGATGCTGCTCCGTTATGGCATTGCAG
The DNA here is from genome assembly GCA_903364295.1 of Serranus cabrilla. Classification (NCBI taxonomy): domain Eukaryota; kingdom Metazoa; phylum Chordata; class Actinopteri; order Perciformes; family Serranidae; genus Serranus; species Serranus cabrilla. The sequence goes on along the minus strand of CAFUXE010000285.1, from coordinate 53,263 downwards.
TGAGGCACCAAGAGAATAACTTCAAGATCCGCCTGGAGACCTTTTTTTAAGTCGGCATGAGGCATCTCAAGCAGCACCTATCTGCTTGTGTTTCTAATCTGAGTTTGCTTGGGCAGTATAGTGCTATCATTGTGTACATTTATGTAAGCTGGTATTTTCATTTGATGAGGAATAAATAAGTCATTTACTATAGTATGTTTTATAAAACTAACTTTTTTTTTTTGTTGGTTTTAAAGAACAGTTTTTATGTGAGGAGAAGCCATGGGTCCTCTAAAATGTCTCAGAACACCTAAATGTATGTTAAGAATGTTTATAGGAATACATTTTGCCTTTTTTAACAACGTGCTGCCATTTGCATGTAAACTTATATTAATGCTAAAAAGAGTTGAAAGTCTTCAATTAACTACATCATTATTTAATTTCATTCTTTTTTTCATAGCTGTTTTCAGTAGAAAGGTGAAATGAGCAATGTTTTTTTATGTATGCCTATAACTTCCCTTTCAATTGAAGTTCAGATTTCTTAGACGTTGGCTTTCTGACATCTTTAGATGCCACAATGATGCAATGTATATTTGTAAATAATTTTATTTGTTTGTTTGTATATATTTTCTAGTCAAATAAACTTGGTAATTGCAGATGTGTTGTTTTCAAGAAAATAAGCCACACCTGATCACTGATCATGTATCATGATATTATTAACGATGAAGTCCGGTAATAATTTATAATGGGGGCTGATGGATTGACTTGAAGTACAGCTATATATTTTTTTAATGAAAATATAAAAGTTAATTGTTTTTATATATATATCTTTACAAAGTTCAACATTTACAAACAATAGAGAACATGAAAAAAAGACATTTAAACAAGTACAAAACAATGCAGCGCCAGGGGTTGTTTATTCAATGAAATAATTATAGTAGAATGTAAAACATTTCATAAAACAGAAAAAATATATATATTAATGAGTATAGTTATAAACTCACACAAGTTCTGTAAATATTCTAAATTTGGAGCATAGCATTATAGTTTTCACAGCTTTTTGGTTGCTAGAGGTAGATAGCATGTTAAAGTAAGGTTCTATATCTTTTTTAAAGACACAAAAAACAGGTTGGGTGTTGAGAACCTTACATCTATGAATAGAAAACTTAGCCAATAGTATAATCTCATAAGTGTAATACAGTGTAAATCCAAATCGTACATCTTTTGGACAAGGCACAAATTTGTCATAAATATTGTACAAGATGAACCGACAGATGCCCTGCCATAGTGATCGAGTGCTTTCACAAGTCCAAAACAGGTGGTGAACAGTCTCTGGATGAATGTTACATAAGGTGCAGGTAACATCAATGTCCTTCTTGTATCTAACCAGCACAGTATTTACAGGGTAATAGCGATGAATGATCTTGAAAGAAATCTCTTTGACTTTGTTAGAAACATAGACTGTAAAAATAAGGTTAATAAGTACCATATAAAACTTAATTCATAAGAAACTTTCTGCGTCAAATGACGTCAGAGCTCTCGTCCAATCCGGTGCATCCGCCGCGTCAGCGTTAGAATTCCTGTGGGCGGAGAGGGGATTCCGGTTCCGGGTGTTTTCATCTTCCACTCGGCGGCGTTCATTCCTCTGATTATGGTCTTTTATCAGAAACTTATTTCGATTGACGACTGATTAAAGTAGAGTTCTGTTTACTAAGAAATCCCAACTAAAGCCGCGACGATGGCGACCCGCTCGGAGAGAGAGAAGGCCCAGAAACTCAATGAGCAGCACCAGGCCATCCTGTCCAAAATGCTGAGAGAGGAAGACAACAAGTACTGCGCCGACTGCGAGGCGAAAGGTGCGACATTCACACTATCGAACATTTTTCAGTTTCACGACACAAAGTTAACATTTTTGGGCTCAGAATTGGCCGCTACCGCTAACTAAAAGTGTATCATCTGCGTTAGTTAGCTTAGCTAAGCTAACACGCTAGCGTGTAACTGGCTCAGGCTAGTCAGCTGACATTTCTTCCCCTTAAGCTAAACTAAGTGGCTAACTAGCAAGCTAACTTCTCTAAATCTACATAAGCTCCCCACAGTGCCTCTCCCTCACCGCAGCCTTCGGCTCTGCTGCCAGGTTTTTCAAGTGTTTAACAAACTAAGGCAGGTCCTCCACAGGAACTCGACTCTTATCTCATATGTTAGTTAGGTCATTGGCAAAGAATGCAGAGCTTTCTTTGGCACTTAAAGACACTACAAGACCGTGCGTGTGCTTTGATTCACTTCAGACATCTCTCTTTATTAATAGCACTGTCTTGTTTTGTTTTTGGCTACATCAGGTCCGAGATGGGCATCGTGGAATCTGGGAGTATTTATCTGCATCCGGTGTGCTGGCATCCACAGGAACCTGGGGGTACACATATCCAGGGTCAAATCAGTCAACTTGGACCAGTGGACCTCAGAACAAATCCAGGTAATGTTTTGGTTCCTACGTTTTTTGGTCAGATTACAGAGAAACTGCATTTCATCAGCCGAATGCCAAATCAGTTTAAGTAATTCAGACACTGTTGCAAAATTGTTGTTGAATGGGACATAAGGAGATGGATTCCAGCATCCAGTTACTCATACAGGAAAATATAGGCATATCTGTCCTATATGGAGAACCAACCATTTCAGTGTCTGACTCAGACCCATGAAAATATTGCAATTCCAATTGTAAAGGGTACTCTCAATAAGGTAGCACTGGACCTCAATAAACTTGAAGTTAGAATGGCGGAGATGGATTTAAAATAGACTGGTCCAATTCTGTGAAGCAGAGGGTGTCTGAGACGGAGGTTAAAACCTACTTTGGAAGAAGAATGTTTAAACAACAGAGTAAAAAATAGAACACAAGCAATAACCCCCAACTACACAAGAGTTTGTGAAACATCTGACAATTTGGATGTTTGTTGGATCTGTTCTGTGGGGGTTTGTTTTCCTGCAACAAGCTCCAGCCCAAGGCTCAGTCCTGTCTTTTCTTGATGAGCTTCTGTGATTCCTGCTAGAGATTTCATAAAAAATACTCGACAGAATAATTGTGAATTAAACAGTGTCTACTTGTGCAGCAAGTAGACTAATTGCTGCATTGCCTGATCTGCTGTGAACGCAGCCTTAGTCCCTAGCGTGGTTACAGCTTTAAACGAACAGGAACCTACAATTTTCAAAATGCAAACTGAAAGAGTCTGTCCGTATGCCTGAGTCATGCATTTGGAAGTTACTGTAATAACCAGTGTTTAACTTGCAAATTACTGTTAATATGAACATCCAAGTGTAATTACAACTGGAAAACAAGGAAGCTGTTTGCAAAAAGGCAGACATTTTCAAAAAAACACCTGGCAGGTGATAAGATGAATCCATTTGTCCGTCGCTGTCACACACCGTCCACGCTGTTCCTACTTGGGGGAGGAGCAAAACCCTTCAGTGCTCCTCTCTGCTCTTCTTTAAAAGAGAGAATAATCTCCAGTTCTGAAAAAACTGATGCTGCTGCAGCATCTGCGCTAACCTTTTTAGGAACCACCATTGTTGCATAGAGTGAGCAATCACCTATTTGTGTCTTTAACAAACACGTAGCTGCTAGTAGCTCCTCACCGGACACTTACTCAGAACATCCAGTTGTGCTATGCGAACTTGGAGCCTGGTACGATTGATCTTGTGCTTCTTGCGTGATCTTGTGATATCTCAACAATTGAGCTGCGTCGCAACATAAGCGTCATCGTCAAATTTGAGACTCTTTTCCACCTGTCGTTCCACCCCCCAGCCATACATGTGCATAAACCTGCCTGGTATATGGACACTTGTCAAACACCACGCCCTTAGGTTGTAACACAGGCTTTTCATTTAAATGTTTGAGCTGTGAAACCCAAGCCAAGATAACCCTGATGATGTCATCGGGGCTTTTTTCTCATGCACAGAAAAGCTCCTCTAGCGCCACAGTAGACATTATACGACACTTTCACAGTTGTGTCGGCACAAGGGCTGGGTGATATGACAATATATATTATCAAAACAACATAAAAATGTCTATTGAATATATATTCTCAACATTTCTATTTTTATCTTTATGTACCCATATCCAAAGTGCTATTCAGTAATATTTTACAGACTTGGTATCTGGACGATGTTTTGCACAGGGGAACAAAGTTGAGGCAAAGCTGTTTTTCACTGAGTTTATAAAATAGGCTTTGACATGTGATTATTTAATCTATACTGTGTATTAATTTAATAACCACAAAACATGCTATATCATGAAACACATATTTAGCCAGATATGAAACATGACCTTGAGGAGATTTTCGCCATTTCACCCAGCTTTAATCTGCATGATGAGTAGGGATACCATAATGAAGAAACTTTGCCCATTGGTTAATAAACTGGTGTTGCCGATTTAGGGCTGCAACAATGAATCGATGAAATTGATAGAAATCAATTATTAAAAGCGTTGTCCACCAATGTCATTATCGATTTGCTGTGTGGCTCGATTATGCATCACTCACCATGACGCGGAGCCGTTTACTTCACCTGCAGAGCTTTGTCAACCGGCCGGTACAGGTTGCGCTCATAGTTTATGGTTGCGCGTGTTTAGCTCGCCAGGCATGCACATGTAGATATCATGTGGGGGCGGGACTCATACAGACATATAGGCATTCTTCCATTAATCTAAAAAATAATCTGCCAATTAATCGATTATTTAAATGATCGTTAGTTGCAGCCCTATACTGATTACAGGCTGCTACACTGGGGGTCCGTTGCCCATGCGCCCACCTCTAGTTCTGGTGCTGCTGATGCTCCCTGCCAGCCTTTAACTTTCCTTACTCTACTCACATGATAAGTGAAATCTGACTCCTGCTCCTCTCTGCTGCTGCTGTAAGGAGCAGACACTTCCACTTTACAATTCCCAGCATCCGCCATCCAACAAAGTCTTGATAACAAGCTTAGTGATTTACAATTTTTATTTGATGAACATGGGCACAGCTGCGTAACATTTAATGCATTGGGCTTTATTTATTTTTTAAACACAAAACATAAAAAGACGGTGTTGTGGGCAATGGGCATAAAAGTTAAGTCATGTAATAGATCTGTACTCAAACACAGTGTAACTGGTACATTTTTCAGTATTAACAGCTCCAGTTTTATATTAACCCTGGTGTCCTTCCTTTTTCAGAGTATACAGGATATGGGTAACACCAAGGCCAGGCAGCTTTATGAGGCCAACCTTCCAGAAAGCTTCAGAAGACCTCAAACAGACCAGTATCCTTTCATGTCTGCAATATACTAAAAGAACTTGCGATAGCCATTCTGTATATACTGGAGCCACTAGTTTGTTGCCTGTTTTTCTCTTAACTCCGACCTCAGAGCTGTGGAATTCTTCATCAGGGATAAATATGAGAAGAAGAAATACTACAGCAAGAATGTGACCAATGGAAGCAGTGTATGTATCAGTTTTATTATAATCTATGGCTCTTATGTACAAACCTTTAAAAGTAGTGGGCACATTTTTACAGACTTATACTTTTTCTGTTGTTCATTTTGAGTTTCTTTTGTTGTTTTTGTTTTAGCCAAAAGATGGTAAGAAAGAGAGGGAGGCAGACAGAGGGAGCAAGGTGTCTTCCTACACCAAGGTAAGCATCTCACACACATTCCTATGTGAGCATAAACATGTTTCGCAACAGCGTTATTGGCCCACATGGAGTTTCTTTTACCTACTTTTTTTTTACTTAATGTTTTTTAAAGAGTGAAGAGTCCCGACCAGTTCCCAAAATCAGCCCAGCTAAGACTTCAGAACCTTCTGTGAACTTACTAGGCCTTGGTGAGTATTTCTGCAGTTCTTGTGTTACTGGAAAATAAAAATAAACTGGAATATGCCATATAAATGTGCTGACTGAGATATTTATGGAATCAGGCTTAATAAGGTTTCAGCTTGTAATGTTTTGCTTTTTATTGCCAGTTGTGCAGATCTCATAAATGATTGGATGACTGTAAACTCATTGAGCTGGGAGTTTGGAGGTTTTATGGGCCTATAGTGCTGTGTAATTTTAGATGACTGATATTTGGTATGTATTTGGTGTAGCATGCTAATGCTGTGAGTGCATATTTTCAGTTGGTCCTCACAGCAGGGGGTACCTGTATTGAACTGAGACATTGTGATCCTGTAAGGCACAGGATCAAATCATGACAGTGTCTGCCTTCAGCTCGTATCACTTGTTGGCTTGATGTGTAATAATGAAACAGTGGCCGTGAGAGAAAGTGTCATCTCTTTCATATTACTTTGATCTGAGCAGAAGAACCCATCTCTGATCTGCTGTGCTGCCTGTATCCAAATTCTAATGAAGTCTGTAGCTCTTTAAGTTGCTGTTGATGCAAACCAACCAGCTCTCCTGCTGCTCTGCATTAAACACTTTGTACAAGTGAACAACTGCAGCTGTCAGAGGAAACTCTAAAGCTGCTGACTCAGCCACAGAGGTTTGTGTCTGTCTTCTTGTTCTTTACATGTACTTCTTGTTTTTTTACAGCTGCATCTGGTCCCTTTTTTGTTTTGAAAACCAGCCATGAGTATTAAAAGAGACAGTAAAATAATATGCAGTGAAATGATCAGATGGAACAGGGGACACTTTGACACATTATGGTGCTTCATAAATATACCAACCATATGAACACGGTTTTCCTCATGGGTCCATTAGTGGATCACTTCCAGAAGGCATATGTGTGCAGTGACAAGAAAAAGTATGTGAACCCTTTGAAATGACTCAGTTTTCTGCTTTAATATGTCATAAAATGTGATTTGATCTGCATGTAGTTCCCAAGTATAGACATCATGAAACATTCATAGTGCTGGTGGAAAAAGGAAGTGGCTCCATCAAGAGCTAATTGGAGTCAGTCAGTCCAACCAATGAAATGAGATTTGAGTGAAGTGTTGAGCTACTTTGACTTCTAAAATCCACCCAAACTCCTTTAACCGCCTTGTTGAAAAAGTGTTTGAGATATTTTTTGCATATCCTAAAGCCTGTCTTTTATAGTGTTTAAAAGTAGGTGTCAGTACACAGAAATGTATTTTCTTTGGGGCATCTCTGCTCTGTTACAACCCACAGATCTGACTGTAACCATGCAAGAGGCAGTGTGTCTGTAAAAGCCCCAATTGAGACACATATCCCAGATGTTGTGTCTACATGTCCAAAGAATGCTCTTAAACCCCAATAATCTCAGCCTATCACACGCCTCCTTCCGAAAATGCTACATTCACATACATTTTAGATATCCAAACGTGATATTCTGTTTACATGACCCATCACAGATTGTTGAATGGTGAGATAGAACTACAGGTTATTGTTTATCTATTAATTAGTCTACTTGATATTTTCACTGAGGAATAATGTGTGTTTTCACGTTATTACAGCAACTTCATTTACAGTTGAAAGTAAGACGACATATTTATGCTACTGTTTGGCTTGAAGGGTATTGCATTATTCGGATGGCATGTTTACTGTTATTTTAGTTGTGTGGCCAGTGAGCTAATGAGGGTAAGCTGATTAATTTTTTATTGCACTAACTGTTATGTTACTGTGCGGGCAGCTCTGCAGCTGTGGGAGGGCATTGCAGTTAAATAAATACAAACACAACACATATTCCCACATTAGTGAACATTTGCTCTGTGTGTTTTACACCACTTTTCACAGCAATTGCGTATTGTATGAAGTTTTTATTTATGATATTTCATAAGTGAATTCAGGCAGAATCTCATTGGGAAGTTGTTGATGGGTTTTGCTGCTTTCTGTTAAAATAGTCTTAAAGTATTGTTTGATGTTTTACTGTTTAAGCTTACTTTCCACCCGTAAAACCTTTTTTTTTTTCACTTTTTTGTCACAGATGTACCGGCAGCAGCATCAGCTAACAATGGTAGCACGAGCACAAGCCAGAACAACAATGACCTGGATATATTCGGCCCCATGGTATCCAATCCCCTCCCCGCGTCCTCATCCGCAGCTCAGTTTTCTCAGGTAACAGCCAGCAAGAATTCCCCCGTCCAGATTTAGTGCTAATTCCTCAGTATTGCTCAGGAGGGCTTAACTGTTACTGTTGTCTAGCTGTAGATCTGAAATTAAGTGTGCAGTAGAAAATAAAAAGTCAAATGATAACTACCAGCGTCAATAGCCCACAAGACAGCAACACCGACACTTAGAGACAGAGGCAGGAAAGGAATGCAGCTAATGAGGCAATCCTTTGACTAGACACGTTAAGAGGGCTGCAACCAATGAATATATTCATTAGTGATGAATTCATTTCTTAACATTTTGATTAAGCATTTAATGTAAATGGTGATAAATGTCCTTCAAGGTCTTTTAAAACGCAGAGTGATGTATTTGGAGTGTTTGTTTTAGGGCTGATTATTTATGACAAAAGTCATAATCACAATTATTTTTGGACAATATTGAGTTCCTGATTGTTTAATATGATTACTCACTGGATTTAGAAATATCATGCATTTATTGAATTTCAAAAAACAACAACTTACAACTTTTCTTAAACTGTAAATTTATTGCTGCAACAAATTTGAAAAAATGCTTTAAAAAATTTGATGGATGGAAAAATGGATTTAGTACACAACAGAAAACGAGAGCATTGTTATGAAACAAAATATTGCACAATAATCTTTTTATTTTTATTTTCTCATTTTCATAATCGCTGGAAGCCTACATTGTAATTGAAATTAAAATTCTGTTCATCGCCGAGCTCTGGTTTTGTTGTCCGCCCGACATAAACCCAGAGATGGAAACTATAAAAATTAATTTGTGTTTTGTAAAATATCTTCTCCAGAAATCACATTGCTCAGTCACAGCACAGATAGATTTAAATGACATGTTGTTAGATTTAGGGGATTTAATTACCACCAAGCCCAGTGGCTGTTTAAGATATGAACCAAAACTGAAATATGGGGTATTATTATGCAGGACAGGCCATTATCACTCCTTGTTATAAATGGATAAAACATGGAAACCATTCTGTCAAATTTGGCAAACAACAGCAGATGTTTGCCAGTATGGCAACCAGATCGTAAACTTTAATTAACTGTAATAGAATTTAATTATTGAGGCTCTGTTGGTGATTATTTGTTCGTCCATTTGAAACCTGTTATGTCAGGACAACACCCAGGAAGTGAACTGAGGACCAGCAGGTGCACAAGGACCATTTTCTTTTAAACCGATGATTTACAAAAAGCCTTTCCTCTTTTCAGGTGAGCTCCAGTAATGCGGCCAGCACTCCCACACAAGCTCCAGCAGCAGGAGGCGCAGCCAGCTCAGGGTCAGGGCAGGGAGACCTGGACCTGTTCAGTGACAGCAGTAGCACCACTAAGACCGAAGACGTGGCCAAGAAGCCAATGTCCAAGGACTCCATCCTGTCCCTGTACGGGACCAACAGCATGTCTCAACAGGCTCCTGCTGGTGAGGATAGAAACCTTTCAAAATGCCGCCTTCATTCAATGTATTCTAATGTCTGATGTCAAACATGTAGTCATTTTCTTATTGTTATGCTATTTACATTAATTTTCTCAATTCCGTGAGAGTTCTTTTTACAAAACTATTTTCTTTTAACAAAAGAAGTCGAAGTTCTTAAATGTTAAATATTGTCTAGACATAAGCAGCCAAATAAGAAGATTGCCTCAAATTGACTGCAATTAATCTCATCTGAATCACAAAAGTATTCAGGTTTGTTAGCCAAACCTCCACAAATCCACCCGGAAATCATAGAAAAAAGATAACTGACATCTTTAGAATTTCCAATCAGCACGTGTTTAAGTTTGCTTCAGTAATCTAATGATAGTTGTCTGTACATCCACAGTTACACTGCACACAAGAACTGCTAATAACTCATTTGGAATAATGTTAATGGTGCTAGTTTGCCAGAATGTGAACAAGCAAAGGCAAAGAAAACGGGGCTCAAATTGTAGCCTGCAACTAACCCATTGTCCCACATTCCTTTAAAAACTCCAGGGTTTGAACATTTTCCTCACCACGGTAATTCTGGGACATGCTTCCTGTGGATTCATTTCACATCAGCATGTAGAAACTTGCTTGTGTGTGACACCACGGAGCTTTCTTAACTTCTCATCCTGATTAACAGGCTCTCCATACAAACGCACAACCAAATATTTACCTACTTTTTGAAGACATCACACACCCAATAATGTTTCTTAAAGACATTTGTATATGCATAACGTCCTCCCTCTGTTTTGCATGTCTTCTTCCCCTCAGCTGGCATGTTCATGGGCCCCTCCCAGATGCAGTTTCCTGTCCAGGCCACTGGTGGTTACCAGGCCTTCCCCGGCATGGGCACGGCCATGCCGCCTACAACCGTCATGGGCGCCATGATGGCTCAGAGCGGGGCAGCCATGATGGGGCCCAGTCCGGGCATGATGGTTGGGATGACGATGCCTAATGGTTTTATGGGCAATGCGCCAGCCACTGGTGTGATGGGCATGGCACCGAGGATGATGGGACCACAGGGTGGGGCGTTACCTGCTGGCATGGTGCCTGCTCAGGGCATGTACGCCATCCAGCCCGGGCAGCAGGCTCAGTGGAACATGGGACAGGTATGTTGATTGCTGCAGCTTATTGAAAAAGCAACTCCCCATTAGATGTTGTTTTCTTAGGCTGTGGGTTGTGTTCTTGTGTGTCTGTCAGGTGTGATTAGTTTCACATGTGACCACACAAAGCTATGATGATGCATTGCACAATGGTGCATTGTGAGGTGTGTTACTGTACAGAGAGTCAGAGCATCCAGCAGCCACCAGATGGCAGCACAAGCTAGACTCCCAAAGTCTAGCTTGTGCTTGTCCCAAAGGCTGCAGAACAAAGTGCTGTCTTACAGCCAAATTCCACCGGGTGCAGAACGGCTGCGTTGCGTCTGTATTGCGTCTCCGGACCCGATAGGTTTCCATGCTAGTCAATGTTTGTGCTGTCACTGCTGCGTCTCAGCTCCGGCGATCTGGACCCGGCCCAGCCGATACGCAGAGCTTCTATTTTTGCCGGACGCCAGAGATGACACGCAGCAATTCAGCACAGAGCAGATCGTGCGGGACAGGAAGTTACCAAAATAAAACATCCTGTTGACTTCAAAATAAAATACACCGTGCTCACAGCAGATCATATTTCCCTTTGGTACACCTTAAAACATCACAATGAGCGGAGACAGGCCCAAAGTCAGTGGGATAGATTGACATTTTCAGGTATTTCACCCATTTGAAGCCATGGATGAAGAGGTTTTCATTGTGGAGGTCCAAAATAACAAGATTATATATGACCCTTCACATCCTTTTTATAAGGACAATGCAGAGGTGTTGACTCCTCTGTTGTTCTCATACTACTGTGAATGGAAAGTTTTCGATGTTTACATTAAATCCTGCTATATCGCGCGATTACACGTGAATTTGCGAAGCCACGCGGGTCCAACAGTCTGGCGGACCGGACCACAAACGCAGCCGGTGGGGGTTGACGGACGGCGGAGCTCGGATCGCAGAAGGACCACAGACGGAACGCAGCCGTTCTGCACCCGGTGGAATCCCGGCGTTACTCTCCAGTTGCATTAAAAAAGGTTGAGTGTGCTGTTAACACTTTGAATTCCCAGCAGTTTCATTTATTTATTTTCCCCCAGAATTTCTGTGGAAAACAGAATCTGTAAAAAATTTCATTGCACACAAACATATACTATAAATATTCAAATACTGACATTTAAACCCCTGGAAGTGTTCTCCACACTGTTTTAACAGTTTCTGGTAATGATAAAGAGTGTATTTTTATCATTGCCATAACAATAAGATGGTTGGTTGTGGGGGTTCAGGGGGTTAATACACATTGATCTCCCTCAATGCAATGCAGAAGAGAAATAGAGGAGCTCCTCAGCTGGAAAAAAAAACATAGAAAACAAAAAATAACTATTAGAATTTGGAAAACTTTGTGAGGTTAAATAACCGGTTACTACATTTTAGTATCACACAGTTAAGTATGATGATTTTATTTTGTGTACTAACAGCAAAAAAAGGTATACAACAAGGATCCGTGCATAGTAAATAATGCATACAGTTAGTATCTTGTGGAATAGGGACACAGCATGGCTGAACTCTGAATGCAGTGATTTCTGGAGAGCAGGAAGGAGACACCAAATCCATTAACGAGTGTCTAGAGAGGAGGTAGCTGAGCTTTGGTTTGAGCTCAACTTTGACTGCAGTTCAGTCAGACTGCAGAGAATGTGGACTATTTTCAGGACAGGGTCAGAAGTGACACATTACATGTGTGAGTCCCTGATGTTGTGCTCCAGTGTTAATGCAGACCCCTCTGACATCCTCAGGTGAATCAGCAGATGTCAGGGTTGACTCTGAACGGCGCCGGTGGCCAGATGGCCTTTGGTCAGCCTCCGTCAGCTATGGGTGGATGGGCCACTGCTGGATCTGGCCAGACTCTGAGCACACAGCTATGGAAGTGAGCCTTCGTGCGGGACGATGGTCGGGCAGAGTAAGAGTCGAGGTTGCAGAAGGTGCAAAATATAACTTGTGCTTCTCTGTGCCTCGCTATGAACTGATGCCCATGTCCATCGCGGACCAGCCTTCAGAACATGAAATTGTATCTCCTTTTTTTCCTTCTCCCTTTCTCTGTCTCTCTTTCTCTCTATTGTGTGAGTGAATTGGGAGTCATACAGGATTACAGCCTGGCAGTTTCTGCCTGTCGTATGGTTTTTGATCATAACTTTTATTTTCCTTTTTTGGAAAAAAAAAAAAATGACAAGGAAATAACAGTCCCAACAAAAATGATATCGACATATCAGAAAAGCTGCAGGACCAGTTACACAAGCTTTTATTGTATCACTGTATCATTATAAGAATATAGAACATTTAAATGAATAGTATTTAACGGGAGACGACATGACTATCAAGTCTGTCAGTACTGCTCCCAAATGTACAGCACTGTATAACCTTCTTTTAAAGTACATGTGGTTCCCCTATAAAAAAATAAAGTGATAAGAAATTACTTACTTTCACGCGTCTTCTGTGGTTCAAGTGTTGCAGTTTTTAAAGGCTCCAAATAAAAGGGGACATTCTATGGTTTGTGGTTTGGTGTTAACTTGTTTTGGCCATAATCTCAGGAAAGCTGGAGGAAATTTCTTCTTCTTCGCACTGATGTTCACACATTAGACTCAAGGAAGAACGAGAGTTTGATTAGAGTTTGATGATCAAAGATGAGTCTGGTGGCTTTAAAGAGACCATACACAGATATAAAACTTAAGTGTCCGGTTGAAAATAACTGTGTGACAGCAAAGTAAAGCAGTGAAAATCTTATAAATATAGTGCACATTTAAACAGAATGGATATTTTTAAGTGGGGCTCTTTCTCCAAAACTGGGAGCATTCTGACTACCAATAAGTGCCTCATTCAACCCAACCTCAAACAATCTGAATCATCCCTTTAAGTTAGTGAATTTGTTTGATGAAGACAGCTCACTGCTGCTCCTGTCCTGCAGATGGCAGCATTGCCACATTAAAAGTCCAGCAGGACAGAAACGCTTCACAGCACGATCATGTTCACACAGAACTTGCACCCAAAAGGTTTAATGCACCGAGACGATAACTCTGCAACGCAACGCAGTTAAAGCAGACAGTTGCTGGAGCCAGTGAGGTCTTGTAAACCTGGGGGAGTACAAATATTTCCATCAAAATGACGCACTTGCAAAATCTCTATAAATATATAATTATAAATTGTTTAAAGAGTGAGTGCTGATTTATCATGTTCAATTTGGAAAGCTCCTGCATACAGTGAGTTGATTTCCAACATGATGTCTGGCTGCGTTGTTCTGACTATAAAAACGTGCAGTAAATGACTTTAATCTATAATCAGCACTTGGTGGCAGCAGTGCTTTAGCTTTTATAAGGAAAGGGAGTTGTCTGTTAACTCTGTGGCCAAAATGAGCAAAATCTTAAGTTGTCTGTTTTCATTTCAAAGGCAAAATGCATGTAAAGTATTTTTAATTCCACTCTGATTTATTTTTCTATCATTTGTAGTTGCCCTGATTACATCTATTCACTTATACATTAGTTGTTGCTGAGTTTTCCCCTTGAAATCATTGGTAATAAAGTTTGACATGCAGTGCATCAAGTTTATTATAATTACTGCTTTGTTTATGGCTGGTACGATGAATGCACATTTGTTGGAAGTTTATTGTGAGCCTTTTGGGCATATTCACACAAAGTTTGGAAAATCAGAGTCACACTACAGTAGGTGTTTATAGTCAGTAGCAGTTTTGTTAGGAAAATGTGCCTCACTCTGCCTGGTGGTTTTCACCAGTAGCTCTTTCACTGGGATGCTACGCTTTTACTTTTGTGTATCTTTCAACAAAATGTGTCTCTTTAAACATAAACTATATCGAGGTTTGGGTTTCTCCACCCAGTGCATGCTGGGATTAGCTCCAGCACACACCCAACCAGCCCATAGGGAGCTTTAAGAAAAATGCAACCTATTCATTGTGTAATCTCACGTGTTCATGATGGCATGCATTGTATATACAGCACTACTGTACTGTAAGGTGGGCAGGTCTGTCCTGGTCTTCAGGATGTTGTAACTGTGTGTAGGGTGTGGCTCCACAAACCGGCCCTACCTGTTCAACTCTGAACCACATTGTTTCTTTTTCGATAGCAGATGTTACTGAATGTCTGTGTTTCAATGGTGGGAATGGACTGACAGGAGGACCAAACTCACAGCCGTGCAAATGGATGAGAAATCACATCTATCTCATGCTTGGCAGGGCCTGAAAGCCCCTGAAGTGTATTTGGTCTGGTTCCACTCTCTACCCCTCAACTGTTCCAACGCCTCGCTGCAGCCACAGTTTAAAAAACTTTCACAGTTAGGTCTGATGCCATACAGCGTCTGAGACCTTTAGCAAAGAGGTTAGGCATTCCTCTCAGCTTGTGTGTCAAACCTAACACTGCTCCAGAATAGAGTCCGCCAGTCGAGTGAAGAATGTTCCTTCTCTCCACAGCCCCTTAATGGACTTTTTGACCCTGAGACATCAACATTCCTGCTGATATGGGCGTCAGTCTCCGGTTTGACTGTTGCACATATGACTCATACTTTACTAAACATTTCGTAATGTGATTTGGTTAAAGTCCACATTGAAATACAGCAGGCACCCATTCAAGTGAGTTTTCTGATAAGACCTTTTACATTCTTCCATTTAGTCAGTACTGTAAAATGTCAAATTTGGGGAAATAGGATTCCCTTTCTTGCATGGAGTGGACTCGGCTTTTGGTCTGAAAAGTGAAGCCAATGTGGAAGTGCCTTAAACCTGCATTGATTTCTAATGGCCAGCAGGGGGAGACTTCACTGGATGCAAAAATAAGTTCAACTACATACACATTTATGAGAAAATGACTCTACTTCATACTTGAAACATTTTCCTAATTAGTTAATGGTCTCAATTGCTATTAATTGTTTTTATTCCACACAGCATGGTGATCATTTTACCAATCAGGATAAAGTCGTAGCAATCTGTATCATGGCACTATGTACATTTCAATAGTTTTGAACTTGTTTTTTGGTTTACCTCAAATTATTGAA
This sequence comes from Serranus cabrilla, assembly GCA_903364295.1. Classification (NCBI taxonomy): domain Eukaryota; kingdom Metazoa; phylum Chordata; class Actinopteri; order Perciformes; family Serranidae; genus Serranus; species Serranus cabrilla. The sequence continues at coordinate 37,656 of CAFUXE010000285.1, read as the reverse complement.
GCTAACTTTGTTAGCAGCAACTTTGCATGGAGAGCCAAGTGCATTCTGGTTGCTGGTTTGGCTGTTCATATGTGTATTGTTTCTCAGACAGATCCCCCCTTGTCCAAATATAGGCAAGTCTGCCCCCAAAACAGCAAGATGGAGACAGCCAAAATGCCAAACTCAAGACTCTTAAAATTTGTTTTTGTGGCTGGCTTTAGGTCATAAACTTCGTCCCCTCTATGTTAGTAGAGTGGATACGAGTCAAAGTACGTCAAATACAAGATGATTTCTGCATATTTGGGGGAAAAGGTGCAGGAATCATTATTATGATTAGTTTGATTTTAAGTAGTTACTAAATAGGTGCATAATGTCCAAATTGACACCTGGTATTACACTCTGATCGGGCTGGACTGGTGTTTTGAGCAGGTGCTCTATGACGTTTCACACACTGGCTCCAAATGACATCACCAGTGCAAGATGGAGGCAGCCTTATTTGGGATGTTTTGGCATGTAATCACTGCTATTAGCATACAGAACTTTATGTTTCAAACTATTTATTCTATGTTACTGCTATTTACTGTGTAATCCTGAAATGTATCCTACTGCGTGAAATAAACTTTTAAAAAGAAAACATACCGTGACTTACAGCTTGCAGGCGAGGGAGAGAGCAGGGAAAGTGTGCACGCATCGTGGGAAAGTCCCTGTTGCTTCAAAAGTTTCGATAGAAAACAGAAAACAAAGAATCCAAAATATTCTGAACTTGTCATGAATCGAACTAAACGGAACTCTTTATATGTCAAGTATTTCATGACATGGAGTGCAATTCCTCTCTGATCTCACTCGGCTAGCCTCGGGCTCGCCTTGGATGGCAGACAGCCATGACAGGGAGAGAATACAGTAATGACTGTTGGCAACTTGGCAGCTTTCTATCATATTCCTTTGAATTGCCACGTGCGGACTGTCTGCCTAGTCATGTTGTAAATAATAACCTAACTACCACTCAGTGTCGGCGTCTTGCTTTCTTGTCTGTCTTCATCTCCTCATCTGATAAATCCATCATTAGCCAATATTTCCTAACAGTTTATTTCTTTATGATGACAGCTCATGATTACGCCCATAGGCTCCCAGACAAATTGGAGCAAATACTCACAGCACTCCTACTTCCAGTTTAATTTATGTGGGCAGGGCATTGGTTTAGCAATCATTCACTGAACTGACAAATAATGGGATCATTTCCTTAAAAGGATTTTAGGTGACAAAGGGGTCCCACTGCTTTGAAATCCCCCACAACCTTCTTTAATGTTGAGCTACACCTTCTCCTGCACCACTCACCCCAGTCTCTACTCTACTCCTTCACTGTAGCTGTGTAGGCCATTATCACTTTACAGGGAGCTATCCTTGAGTCCCCGCTCTGCCCAAAGACGTTACATTCTGATGGCTGAGTTTTACAAATATGAAACCCTCATGTATCAAATAGTCATGATAGAGTTATAACTGATCTTGTTTGCAGTTCGAGGTGTTCTATTGGCAGTTTTACCCATGTTAAATTTATAATGGTAGTCTAATATTTTTGGCATTTTGCATAACAGGATCTGGTGCAAATGCAGCCCGAACTCGGCTAAAGTCTCCCAGCTTTACAGTGGTCAGGCCCCCAAATTTTTTTCAATGAGGAAAAAAATGTAATGTTAAAAGCCACATAAGTCCCCAAAGAGGTAGATGGGATGGGTTGTGGGTGGGTCCAACCCCCAGTCCTTCTGCCAGGAGGCTGGTGTTGTGTCCCGTTAATGGAAGTTATGTCTGGAAACAGAGTTTTTTAAGTCTTAAATCTCCTAATCTTGAGATAGTGGTCTACCGTTTCAAGCCGCAATATTTACGCCTCTGTGATATTTTGCCTTCAATCTGAACATGCCAGAGGCATGATGGAGGGACCAAGTGATCCCTTCTCTGTACCATCTTCAGAAGTAGTAACAGAGGTTTTAACTTTATGAAACTTTGATTCTCACATTGATCATGTGATCAATTGGCCCCAAATCATTGTGGGATCATAGTACTCCAAGGGGAGCATGAGATACGCCTCTTGATTTTACATTTTAAATAACTCATATTTTCTATATGAAAAATTTTGCATTTAAAGTTTATATCCATTAGGTCATGTGATAATAAATCAAGCCAAGTGACACTTGCCTTTTATTGGCTTTAACACAATATTTCTGCTTTAAATATCCCACACTTTTATTGTGAAAACAGGAAGTCTACACACTGGAGCGTCTTCTTTATAGTGTGTTTACTGTAAATTATGCAATAGGGGTGCACTTGAAATGTTGTTGACTCCGAGTCAAATTGTCACAGGAGCGAAGAAGAGGTTTTCCCGGAGTGAAGTAGAGCTTGTCTGGGGTGAATGTCTGTCGAATATCCAACTTAAAACTAAATTCACTGCAGTTGAATATCGGATGAACCCCTTTATCAGAATAAGTGGGAGTAGTATCAATGTTATCATCTAACTCTCTGCATGAAAGTAAATACGCCTTCTGTTCTTTTAATCTGTTTCTTATAATATAATCATGAGCAACGTAAGATGCTGTGGTCTACATATTCTGATGCATGTATTCACATACTGACTCAAAACTTAAGCATTTGGACGTCATTATTAACATTGCTGTGCATATGAATAGATTTTGCACTGTAACTCTTACAGAGAAAACTGAAACAGATTACACCATGGAACTTTTTAAACATGGGAAAAACTTAAAAAGGCAAAATATTCATAAGATCCAAATACATCTACAACATGAGTAAGTGACACCATTGAAGAACTCATAAGGTTTGCTCGTAAACAGATGTTCACTTATTACTCAGCACAGTTTGCTCTCAGCAGGCCTGCTGTGTTTAACACTGCTCTGGGAAAAATGGTCTAATGTTCCTGCGACATTTCTCTTTTTTTTATGACCTTTGCTTTGGATTTTCATGTCAAATTACCAACATAACTGGAAGCACTTTGTCATCAACTATCATTATAACTGTGTGGAGGAGACGCTGATGTGCAACAAAATGGGTCCAAATATGGGTGATGAAGCTCCTCAGAGGGGGTTGGATTTTGCAATCTGATCCTCTCTAAAATCTCTCTTATCCAAAACTAACATTACACCATCATTTAGGAATTATGAACTCTTCACAGGACTTGACTGTAATTTCAGAGGCTGTAACTGCTGACCTGTACAGAGTGCAGCAGCTCAAATGCTCCTTTCACTCCCTCTCTGTCTCTGTCTCTCTCTACCCCACACAAACACACACACACACACCACACGATAACAATTTCCTGCCTCTCTTTCACACGAAACATACATTAAGTCACTGTGATCTGAGGCGCCGCACCCTTCTGGATTGCTCATTGGTCATTTGTAATCAATCATGGATCATAAAAGAGGGCAAAGTGCAGTACTGATAGCACCTGTTTCCACAATGACTCTCTTTGTTCGGCCTGTCAGTGTTTGCATTCCCACTCAGTATTTCTATCCTGAGCCGTGTGTGTTCTTGTTACTAGGTGACAGGACGATGACAAACTACATGTAACACAGTGTCGAAAGCCTCCAGGGCAAAGATTAGTCAACCATTTGGGTGTGTCTTGTTTAAAAAAGCTCTTTAGGCAAAGCCCGGGGTCATTCCTTTTACTTGAACACATAACTTGCACTTTTCTTCAAGTTTTCTTTCTTTGTTTAAGTTGTTAGGGCATCAAGTTCAGCACGTCTCCCCCTGAGCGGCCCTTTTCTCTAAACCCTAATGCTTCCCACACTGGAGCTGTTAACCATTGTTCACCCTTTTCCTGACAACAGCCCCAGTTACGTAACACAGATTTCCGCACATCCCACCTCCCAGAATGTAATGCAGTTGCCATGACCACTGCATAAACAGAGCCATGTTATTGAAAAAGATGTCAGATTTGTCGGAAAGTCCAATAAGGCCACAGAAAACAAGTTTTATTCACCAGCAGATTTATTTTTCAGACAGGTCACACACACACAAACACACAATGATTGCTTGAATGAAATTGCAAACTTGAACACGGGCTCCACTTTTAATCTCTCTCTCTCTCTCTTTTCAGTACAGTTTCACTCATCTCGTGTAACAGCTTTTATTAGTTGGTGTGTGTGTGTGTGTATGTGTGTGTGCTTGTGTGTGTCTGAGAACAGCTTGTCCTGCCAGTTGGACCTCCTAGCTGGAACTGCGCACAGTGGTGGTTGTGACTGTGGTCTTTGAGCCTCCTGTAAAAGGAAAAAATCATGATGGTGGTGCTTGGAGCTTGTAGTACACTCACTGTACTGACGTTATGTAATGTCATGTTAAAGCAGACGTCACTCACCTGTAGCAATAGGTCTGGAATAAAGAGGAGGGGAGAGAAAAGTAGAGGAGATCAGTGAGTGAAAGGGCATTTTTCCTCAGTAAAAAATGTTCTAAAAAGTTGCTGCATCTACCTGGACTCCTCTGTTTCCAGCAGGCTCCTGTAGGTTGCGATCTCCTGCTCCAGCCTGGTCTTGATGTCCAGCAGCATCTTGTAGTCCTGCCCCTGCTGCTCGATGCTTGAGCGCACGTTGGCCAGTTCCGTCTCGAGCATGTTGATTGTGTTCTGGTATCCTGCGAGCATGGCGCTGTACCGAGCCTCTGTCTCCGCCAGCGTGTTCTCCAGAGCCCCTTTCTGTTGAGACAGTGAAAGAAAAAAGGAGCTTGATTCATGAAGACAAATTGATGTTCATACTTGCACACTAATTAACTGTTGCAAATCTTCTGTGACAGTTTAAACCTATAGTCTGAAACCACCAGCCACGCCCTGGATTATATATGTCTGTGTGTGTATTGCATTGTCTCTTCTTTAATGAAGGGATTATTAGCAGAGGTGCACATAAAATGTTTTAAATGTCTTTTAGGCAGGAGCATTCTGCAGCTCTTGCAGGGAGTGTTAAACGATGTACTCCAGCTGGGTACAGATAATCCGTGGCAGTATGGCCTTTTGGGTCGTCCAGTTCTGCATTCCTTCAGCTCCCTTCAAGCTCTTTTATGTCTTCCAGATTTGAGCAGATGTCTGTGAAATGTTTTTCCCCCAGCAGGAGCCCTTCCCTCCCATCACTCTTATCTCTCTTTCCCTCCCTGCGTTATTTCAATAAGCCCTCTTCTCTGTTCCGCTCCCTTCTGCTCTTTCACCCTCGATCACTGTCTGTTTCTCCATTTCCCCTGACAAGACAGCGATCCTGGGATTTTGCTCATATAAGGCAAGATCAGCGAGTTGTGAACAGATGTTTTGTGTTCAGGATTTTTTCTCTCTCACCATGCTGAGCTGAGACTGTAGCTCTATCTCCAGACCCTGCATTGTGCGTCGAAGGTCATTGATCTCTGTCTTGGACGTCTGGATTGTCTCTGTGCTGACAGCCACCTCCTTGGACAAGTGAGTCGACTAGAGCAAGAAACAAAGACACAGTTGTGAAGACTTGTTGATTGTTTTTAGTTTCACAGAAGATTATGTTTAATTACAGGGTAGACCCTTGGGGGAGTAAACCCAGTCATTTGCAATGTGTGGGATATGTGTGTTTATGGAAACATATTATCACCTTCTCATTGAACCAGCTCTCCTGGTCGCGACGGTGTTTGTCTGTGATGGCTTCGTACTGGGCGCGGATCTCATCCAGCATTTTGTTGAGATCTGCCTGAGGCGCGGCGTCCACCTCCACGTTGACTGTGCCAGTAAGCTGAGAGCGCAATGCTTCCAGCTCCTAAACAACAAGGGGGTCAGGAAAAAGTCACAGTTCAGATCTGTTCGCAGAAACACCTCTGCAGGTGGGATGAAGCATTGTCATACGGATTAACCATCACTGCATCAGTCACCTCTGCGTGGTTCTTCTTGAGGTAGGCCAGCTCATCCTGCAGGCCCTCGATCTGCATCTCCAGGTCAGCCTTGGTCAGGGTGGTCTGGTCCAGCAGACGGCGCAGGTTGGCGATGTCAGCCTCAACTGACTGGCGCATCATCAGCTCATGCTCGAATCTAGTTTTCGAGAGTGGAGAACATTAATATGAGACAACTATCCGCTTTGAAGAGAACTACCATTGACCGATCTTCTATTAATTGCCTATGAAGCACTAAGGTCAATTCCAAGATTCTTGTTGAAGATGCAGTTTGTAAAGGCAGCTGTGTTATGGGGATAACAGAGACCTGCATGAAAATATCCTAGACTAGGCTGCAATGTACCCACACCCAACTCTGCATCACATCCACCCGTGACTCCTCTTTGCTGTGCTGTTGCCCTCTGTGCCTCTAGCATAGACATTGATGGGCAAAATTTCAGGGTCTTGTGCAGTGCCCGTTATACTGATGGTATTACATCACAAATTAACCTTCGAGCAGCTCCAGATGTTATACTAGATGACATCACAAATTTGAGACTGACTTCTCTGGTTTCTGACTTTGAGAGTACTCATGTTCATAATTTAAGACTATGGGAAAATATCACTAATTGAGGCTTGTGCTCCACTTTAAGCCCTGTTGTTGAGCATTAACACAATGAAGATAGGTTCACAGATGCAGACACTTACTTGGTTTTGAAGTCATCAGCAGCCAGTTTGGAGTTGTCAATCTGGAGCAGGATGTTTGCATTGCCAATGGTGGCAGCGGCAATCTTTGGAGAAGAACAATGGCAGTTGGTCAGCAGGAAAAAGCTCCAGTTGAATGGTTCATAAAGCAGTTACAAACAGTAGCACAACAATGAGTCATATGGTCATGCACAGTACTCCCATGCAAACTTGACAACCTTTTCTTGTTAATTTAGAGGTTTTACAAAGCATACACCCACAGCTGTCTATCAAAAGACCAGGAATTCATGAGGAATTACACAGTCTCTAGTTATGCCTCTACCCTCTAAAACCCTCGCATGATAATCATTAACAGCACAGCAAACATTCGACTTGTCTGGTGTTTAACTTGTCGTGGCTGGCACACTATACCTTGTCCTTCAGGTCGTTGATAATGGCCCAGTAGTTGCTGTAGTCCCTCTCTGCTGCTGGCCCTTTCTGCTCGTAGTACTCTCTGATCTGCGTCTCCAGCTTGGCGTTGGCTGCCTCCAGAGAGCGGACCTTGTCCAGGTAGCTGGCCAGACGGTCGTTCAGGTTCTGCATGGTGGCCTTCTCGTTCAGGTGCACGCTGCTCTGGTCAAGGGCTCCGGACAGGTCGAACCCTCCGCTGCCACCTCCAAACCCTCCGCTGCCACCTCCAAACCCAACGCTGCCGCCTCCCATGCCACCTCCATACCCAGAGGAGACAGTGCGCACGGAGCTGGAGGTGATGCGTGGACCTCTGAAGTTGTATCCTGACACACTGTGAGCCTTTTGGGGAGCAGCACTGGATGTGTAGCTGCGGCTCTGCCTGGTGATCATGGGGCCGCCGATCTGGCTGTAGCTGTACATGATGGCTGACTGTCTGCTGGTCAGGAGAGAACACGAGGAGAGAGGACTGTTATACAGCTGAAGACTGTTGCAGGACTGTGGAGTTTGATAGAGGGAGGCAGGGCCTTGATATAGTGCTGGACCTGGGGCGGGCCTGGCTGGGAGGAGGGAGGTGGAGTGGGAAGGGGAGTTTTCCTTCAGCCACGACTTGGCAGAACCTCCATTTGTTTTCCTTTAAGGACCAGGGTTCGGTTTCTTTCCACTCCTGTGAGGAAACTGTTATGGAATGTGTGTGTCAGTGTGTGTGTGTGTGTTTCTGCTTCTGTGTTTGTGTGTGAGGGTCTGTGGGGATCTCTCAGAGTGAGTTCATATTTGTGCATGTATGACCTGTGTCTGCTTTCATAATTACCTGTGAGTCGAGTCTTGATGTCACCAATGATTTTGTACCCTAATGCAAATAGAAAAGGCGTGTTAGTGTTTAGTGTCCCGCCATAAGTCAACAGTCCCATTAAGCTGTATGTAAATAATATCTTTCATAATGATGATAAGTTTGTGTTACAGAAGAGTTTAACCAAACGAAACATTTAATCTCACAGTCATTTTTCATTTTAACCAGTAGAAACTACCAAACTGGTTTCATGAATGGCTTCTTTGCAAAGTGGTTATTTGCAGCATCATTAATTTATAGCAACATGCTGCTAATATATGAGCAATTTTGAGTTTTGAGACAATTATTCTTTATAAGGCAAAAGGGAATAATAAGAGTTAGATACCAACATGTGCTAATAGATAAAGTGAGAATTAATGAGCCTGTAATTAATAAAGTATGTAATGATTGACAGCTGTATGAAGACGTTGCAGCCTTGAACCACAAACCTGCATTGTTCTCCATGTTTTAGTCAAACTCACTGAAGCAAGTTCGTCAGACCCCATTGTTCACACACAACATCCCCCCTCAGTGCTGTATCCTGTGT
>CAFUXE010000285.1:2456-29240 GCA_903364295.1 Serranus cabrilla | reverse complement strand
GTGTGTGTGTCCTTTTTTTTTTGTTGGTTTTGGCCAGTGTTGCGGGCTGTGTGAGGGATGAGACACAGCGCCTCAAGGGATTCTGTGTGGATGCTGTGCTCGTGTGTGTGGGCAAATGTGTGCCTGGCTGGATGTGCACACATGTGCATGTGTGTGTGCAAACATGAGTGTGGGTTTTTGTGTGTGTCCTATCTCAGAGTTGGGCTCTGGCCAATTTCCGTGCTCTTGTAGCGTAACATCTGGTGTCAGCTGGGGGGAGGTTTAGGGAGGCACAATGGGGTCACCTCGCAGTCAGAGGGAGAAGTGAATCATGCTTCTTGTGCACTGTGTGGAGACTGAACTACATGACATAATCTACCAAAAAAATGAAGAGGTGGAGATACTTGTGAACAAATTAGAGGACTATCTCTGGAATAAGATGTAAAATGTAAACCGAAAAGTCATTTCGGCCTTCAAACTTTTGTATGCAAATCAGAAACACATGTTCTCATCTTTACTGTGCCTCTAATTATGGTAAGTTAATCATGAACCTCACTGAAAGCAGCCCAGAGTCCAGTTAATCAAGTTACTGGCTGTACTGAAGTTTTTCAGAGAACAAATGACTCTTTTGTTGTACATTTTAAAAGGAAACACAAACATTCAGCTCTTGCTGCGAGTCCAGAACATTGATTCCAACTCATGTAAGCATAAGTGAAAAATGTTGAAATCAATAAGAAGACTTGGACTTAGTCCTTAGAAGGAGCTCTCATCAGACTCCTACAGTAAAATCTGCATGGTGAAGGTCAGATGACAATGAGATAAAAAGACAAAGATAGAAGCTGAAGCCAACAGATAACATTGCAAAAGTGAACCAGAAACAGTGTTGCCTTTAGGGAAACTTCATGCAGCTCCCCTTACTCACCCCAGCAAAAAGTCTGCCATTTGCTGTTTTTGAAAATCAGCAAACTTTCCGTTAAGGAGCAACACTGTTCTTGTAAAGCAGAGTAGGGCTTCATTCACTGTTGCAATCAGCAAAAAGTGAAATCAGCGCACATTCCTGAAACATTCAGTACACCATGAGTTATTAGCATACCATAGAAGAGCTACTGTGGGTTAATGATATGCTGTACTTTGCTTTTGTTAGCTCCACAGGTTTTAATATCTTAATATCTTTTACACCTGCACAAGGTACAGTGTTTTAACCATGACTTACTGAAAATCCATAAAAAGAGATGAAAAAGAGAGTTAGAGTCTATGGCTTGCCTCACTCTGCTGTACAGTTTCCAGAAAGTGTTGTGTTTTGGCCTTCTTCACTTGTTCACTCTCGTTTAAAGCACAGCCATAGACAGTATAACAGAAGTTGGCTTAGACACCATGATCTTGATTCATGGACTACGGTTTGTAAGCCAAGAGTCTGGCATTTCAGCCGTCGCCATCTTGGTTTTTTTGAGACAGAAGTGACCATATTTAGATGGGATTGTGGACATGGGGAGAAGGAGCTAGTTAGCTTGGTTAGCAAGGTGCCTTAGAGAGTCAAGACATTTTTAATCAAACAAATTGTTAAAGTTTGGATGCAGAGGTTTTTTTTTTATTAACTAAATAAAACACAGTGAAAGGCTTAAAGTGCTGAGACAAAAAACACAGTGCACTGTGATAGTAGTGAATAACAAGGTAGCCACACTCTCAAGCGTATCTTGCTTTACTATTTATTTTACTTGAAATATGCCAGAATCTATAAAACAAACATGTTTCTGCATTTTGTATTGAGAACAAAAACTTGATGCATAGTTTACACAGTCATGTATTAATCTTCTCATCTGCCATCTAGCAAGAGAGCATATAGGCATATTTTCCAAAATGTCAAACTATTCCCTAAAGAGGCCGACACAACTCAAAGTGCAATGACTCATTCCTTTCTCTGTTATTCTGGACTTTTTTAGACGTCTCCACATAGTTTGCTCTACCAAACCCCTTTTCATCAAGAAATAATTTGTATAACATGAAGTAAATCATTATAGAAGCCTCTTGTGGTTTATAGAGTTGAAACAGTCGAAAAATATTCTGGGGAATGAAGACCAAAATGTTCAATATTTGGGACCCAGTTTGCTCTCTTGCTTTGATTTGAGTTAAAAACAAGTCAAGTCAAGTTTATTTGTGTAGCCCTTTATCATTGTTATGTATAATCTTGGCATGTCTGTCAGCACCCACATTATGAAAACAGTGATTGAAAAATGAGTCCAAACTAAGACCCTCGCTGAGAGCAAGAAAATAACTCCCACTGAGATCAGGAGGGAAAAATACACAAACCCTGGGAGGTGCTGCTGGCTGCCTCATGGGTGCAGAAAGACTCTGAAAACTAATGTAATGTAACATGCAGGTGCGTTTACTGTGTCCTCACAACATGTAGATTACTTCATCACAGTTTTAATGAACCTTTTTATCCTGAGACTTCCTTGCAACTTTATCAGTGGCAATCTCACGGGTGCTGGGTAACTGGCAGGGATGGTCAAATACCTCGCTGGTCAGGGTGTGTGCTGAGAGGTAGCCGTGTGTACAGTAAGATGAAGATGAATAACAAAGTGGATGAGTCCATGTTCTCCTGTGCTGGAGATCATAAAAGGGTGTTTTCACTTAAAAACCAACCACATGATTCATGTGCATGGTTGAGAGAAATCCCCTCTACAATCTTACTAGAAACTCGACCACTTTGCCCTTTTCATGTATTTGATTTGTAGAATCAGTGCAACCATTTTCATGTATATTGTAATTACTTTGGTGAGTGAGTAAGACACGTAATGACGTGTGTTTACAGCTTCTCAGGAGAGCTTCAAACCCAGATTCAACTAGGTTTTGGCATCTAGCTCAGCAGGATTAAGTCTGTGATACTGAGTATTTACTTGCAAAACTTCCAGTCACACTGAAACTTAAAATAAACACACGTTATCTAATATCTAATCACTGATTTAGGCCGTTAAATCCTATAAATCTTTGAGCGCTTTACTTCTAATTTAATCTTATTCTTGAAGTGCCTCCACTTGTCCTTTGTGGGAGTTTTTTTATGTGCTATGGGTGATAAACTGTGTGAGTCATTGGAAATACTCCACCTAGTCCTCACTTCCAATCCCACTGCATACTAAAAAAGTATTGAGTGCAACTGAAGATAAGGTCCTTTGATCAACAGACGCTAACCTTTAGCAAACGGGGCAGAGCAAACTGTTTGACTGCCTGACACCATTTTGCATTGATTTTTCCTTTCATGGTGCAGCTCATTATTAACTCTGCAAGGCATACGTATGTGTGATTGTGTGAGCGTATTTGTTTTGGACATTTATGTGCTGTATGCTGAAGGATGTTGCAGCGATTCATAATTTTTGATAAATCTGTTTTATTGACTGCTGACTCCTCATCCTCGCAAGTCATCAACTGCTTCAATCCCATAGCAAGGATTTTATTTGTATTCACGTTATCTTACGCCATTAACCAGGGTTGAAATAATCACTATTGCTGTTTTGTATCAGTTGTGGAAGTCCCAGATATGTCACAGGCCAAAACCAAAGGCCATCATTTCTGGATCAATAACATCACCCAGAGGGATGTTATTGTCATTTCCAGGAACTGCATCTAGGTGACTAGCGCTATCGCACTAATGCAGCAGTATGTACCCAAAATATACTGATTTTGCTGTGACTTAATTGCAATATATGGATTCAAAATATGTCTGAATAACTACGACAGGCTGCCAATGTGCAAAAAGTCTGAATTGATGGTTTGTCAGGTCTGTCCGCAAGGTGACAAGCAAACAACTTTTAAAATGTGTGTTTTCTGAATGGGGTTCAGGACATTCAGGGCTATGCTATGCAAAAGAATCTCAACACCAGGCTCAGATCTGCAGTCTACTGATGCACTTTTCTGTGCATCTTTTACTTTTATGTTAAGTATCATGCCATGATTTAATAAATATATTTACAGTGTGCGCTAATTTAATTAAAAGGTTTATAGCAAATAATCTACTTTAAAAACACTGATTAAATATTATAAATCTATCCCAAATCATTGGTTAATGGCTGATTCTTGGCAGCACTGTGGAGCAGACTCACAGTGAACTGTAACAGTGAGATCAGCTGCAGCAATAACAGCTAAATACTTCATCCATGACGTTCTGTTCTGAGCTTCCTTCTTTCAGCCCTGAAGAATAGAGGGATGATATCTATTCAGTGCAAAAACAAAGTGAGTTCAGACTTGAAGAGAGAATGAAGGGAAGTGTGTTGTTCTGTTTTTTAACTTATCGCCTTAAAGTCACCATAGCCTCAAAACAGCATCAAAATAATCCCCTGTTTGTTTGCAGCATAGCAACTACAGAGTGTACAGTATGTGTCAGCGCTCATGCTTGAATGTCGTCTATTGTCTTGAGGTCTGGATGGTTTGGATTCCTGCACCTGAGCGCAGACGGATACAGTGTCCTCGCAATCAGTTTCGATGTGCAGTGACAATGACAATTGGCTGGCATTCCCATGTCTTTCACAAACTGAACACTTCCTGGATAGAAAAGATAACATGTAATGTCATATCGTGATAGAACATGATATGAGCCATGCCAACACAAAGTTTTTGTTCGTCTTAGGTGATTATCACAGCACAGTGTGGACAAACAGAGGAAACAGGTTTGTTCCCTTTGAACTTAATCGGATTTGGTGCTCTAGCTTGAAAAAACAGTGCAAACTGTCTGTTTTCTCCCTGAAACAAGCTCTGAAAATGTTGTAAAATGTGAAAGAGTGGCCCTATATCTTATTATATGGTTAAATTAATTTTTTTTTATCTATATCCAATGCATTAATGTATCCAATACTTTGGTTTTTGACCAAATATCTGCAGCAATATCGACATTCCCATCCGCCTCAGCTGTACTTGGTCTTTGTGCTAATGACCAGCTGCTTCAGCATTTTTCTGGTATTGGTTTTTACCTTGTGAGTTAGTTTGTGTTTGTGTCATCAGGGCAAAATGTGGTCCTGGAGAAACCTACTGGAGCGGGAACTTCCACAAAAATGGTTTTGAGCACTTTGCCGGCTCTGTATATGTCTGATTTTTCACCTCTATTGTCTATTGTATAGTGTTGTCGTTGTGCAGGATGCAACTGTAAAACACATTGACATTAAAAAATGGAGGGCTGAGTTTTAAGATGGATGTGGTCCAAGCAAGGATGATGGAAATAGGAGGGAGGAAGTAGAGACGTTATGCCCCTGGCCTGATTTGGCGTCCTGGCTGCTGTGATCCCATCGCTAGATGGTCTATCATTAGCATATGTTAGCATGCTAACACATTAAACGAAAAAAATACAGTAAACGTTACACCTGCTAAATATCAGGATCAATCTGCAACCTCTGGAGCTGAAAAGTTAAGTTAAGTGCAAAAAACTTCAGTCCCTCAACTGACCACTTGAGGCTGTCTTCAATAGTGAGTCAGTCCCCATAGACCCCTATGTTAAAATGCTCAACATTACAGCAGGAATAAACATGTTTACAGCCTGGTACCAAAACGGTTTTGGTCCCTATAGCTAATGTAAGTTCTTGATAACTGTGAAGGGGGTGATTTGTTTTTATATAACTCACCCTTTAAGTGTATATTAAGACTTAAATTTGTACATAGTTAAGGGTGTGGCTGAGTGACAGACGGCTGTCCTCACCCCTGCCCTATATCTTGGCCCCTTTTATGGGGGGATTAGCCAGGAATTATGTGGAGTTAGATCTATATATCAGTCTAATCTAAAATCTATCCCACAGGCAGACACACACACACACCTGGCAAGGTACTCTGAACCGCTAATGTGGTAGTTCCTGCTACTGTGGGTGTCTCTGGGACCACATTTGGCCCTAAAGACACACACAGACTCACAAGTTGAAAACAATCAAAGCCACACTCTGGCATGGCTGGTGATTAATGGATTAATTTTAGTCCTGTTTTTTCTTGAATCTGTTTGGGCAAAACTAACTACAAACAGAGCTGCATGAGTGCAGTTACCGCTGAGCAGCCGGTGGCACATATTGGCACATAACCAACACGGACCTCTGTGACCTTGTGTATTTGCCTAAACCAATAACAAAGGGGCTGTCTCTCTATGTTTTCTGTAAATCAGTTCCAAGGCTATATTACTTCTACAGAGAAACCATTTCCACCCTTTGTGTAAAGTTAATCAGTTTTTTCTTGCTCAATAACCAATCATACAACAAAGTTTATAGAAAATCTAATCTTTTTAAATGTCCTGTGTCCATAGAGACACATGCAATGGTGCACAAACAGCAGCCAAGAACAGCTCTGTGCAGAGTTAGGAACTATGAGTCACAGATGTGAGCCTGTAATGGAGCAACACGGTCTCGATGTACCACACCCCTGCACAGGCACTATCAAACCCTGCTCGCCGACTCAGCAGCATCAGCCACCTCACAGTATGCAACATCTCTGACAAAGGTCCTGGATTGAATCATTGACTGAACATTCACAACAAAATGTGCTGAGCGGTTGGAATGCTGGAGTTGATGTGTTCGTCCTATCTATGTGGAACATTTTCTGCAGATATAGTTAAATATTCACCTGTAGATTGTACAGTGAATTATCAGCTGTGGGTATAGGCCCATTCATTCAGTGTAGCTTGAGTAAACAAAAGGCCTTTTGTGCCATAGACCCACCTTGGCTCATTGCAGTAGTACACCTCATAAAGAGACATTAGAAGAAAGCTTGTTCTGTCTCTGTGCAAACTGTTGCTGGAAATGGAGGAATCGGTGTACAGTGATAAAGGGTCCAGAAAGGTGCAAGAAACAGCAAGATCTGATCATAATTCAACCCACACAGAGTTCATAAGTCAGACAAGAGAAAAAAAACAATGTAATAAGTTTTCCAGGGGCTGCTTGCAACAGCTTATCACACTGCCACACCCTTCCTGTGCAACAGATTTCTGAGCTGCTGAGGTCCCTATCACAGCTGAAGTGCTCCATCTAGTGATGGCACTGCAAAATCTGATACGGTGGAAATGAGCACAAGCTGCGCAGGAGTCACCGGTGAATCACCGTGCCACACCCAAAGGAGTCATGAAAGTTGTGAGAGTTAAAACTGATTAAACTTTCTTCACATGAAAGAGAACAAAGAGTGTGTGTGAGACTAAAACCAAGAAATGGCCAATTTCATAAACATATATATTACTGAATTGCAAGCTGTTAAAACTTTAAATATGTAAAACAACTTAATCTACAACAAAACATTATATAAATTACTTGATTTACATTTTACATTAATAATCTATCCGAACAGTAGCTACTAACCTAAGCTATGGAATGGAGTAAAATGCATGTTATTTGAAGTAGAAGTTAAAGTAAATTAAAGTAAAAGTACCTTTAATATTGCACATTGGTTAATGTACTTAGTTACCTTCACACACACATACACGCACACACACACAAAGTATGTGGCTGTTAAATCCAAACACCACACATATTCGCACACATGCATGACAGCAAACACTGTCTGTGAATGAAGGGGTGAGCAGGAAAGGAAAGAGACAATGCAGTCGTTCTTGTTCTTGCTGTTGTCAGTAACACTTTAAATCCACTTGGATCTCTCTGTCCACTGCACTGCTGTGAAAGTGGAAACAGTGGGTGTGGAGAGCTGATGGGAGGTGGTGAGTTGCTGCTTCAGGATTGGTCCGAGTGTCTTTTCTTTTTTTTAGATTACATGTTTCAGGGCATTTTTCTGTTAGTTCACCTGCATGTTTAAACACTGAAGGAAAAATCAAACCCAGTTTAATAACAGAGGCACAGTTAAACACAGCATGCAGTGGTTCATTACATAAACTTACTAAACACCATTTATAACTTAGAAACAGTGAAAAAATGGACTGCTGCTTTATTTCCTTGGATTGTTTTTATAGTTATTTGCAGGAATGTCTCTCTTTCCTGGGATTTTCTGTGATTATTTTAAATCTAATAACATTGTGAATGACACGGGTATTTAGTATTCATTTGGTTTGAATAAATGGCATTTTGAGGGCACAGATCAAGCCAGTGGTGCACTCACATGCTCCTCGAATGGTCCCATTTCCCAAGCTGGGAAAATGTCCTTCTGACTTCATGAGCTTTAATTTTGTAATGTGGAAACAACATGAACGCTACAAAGAAGATGTTATTAATTCAGGTCTATTAGTAATAATGTTAACATATTCACATGAGAGTATTTTCCTGTTCATCAGTGTAGAAACCCATTGTATCTAATTGTATCATGAAAGAAGTGGACAGACTCACCCTTTGGTTTGTGGACTGAAGAGCTAGTTTCAAATTTTGGCCGTCTTGTGTTTTCATTCAGGGAACAGATCAACACGGTCATCAAGGAAGCTCACTGGCAATGTAATTCAAAATGAACAGCTGCATTCCTAGTGTCTTCAAGTACAACAGAATGCTGAACAACATCTTATAGTTAATTTTGACAAAACAAAGTGCACCATGGTAGGAACCTGTGAATTACCAGGCAGCCCCACGCCTGATTTACTATATGAACATAATTCTGTATTAAATAAGACTTGAAACCTGCGGCTGAAGCCATTTACTCATTAGGAAAGTGTTCACAAAAGGAAAACAATTTTCTCATAGACTTCATTTTACTATCGGTGCCCCTGCTGGCCACTAGAAACAATGCAGGTTTGAAGCATTTACCCATTCACTTCACTGCTCGAATTGTATCCTCTTTGGTTTAATATTTAAAGAAAAGCTTGTGTGAATACGTCTTGTAGCCACAGTATGTCCCTTTAAAACCTTCACGTCCTTGTACTGCTTCTGTGTCACTTTGTGTTTCAGTCCTAAACATTTATAGCACTTTACATCTCAACTGGCGGCCTGAGTGTCTGTGATTTTGGCCAAACTACAAGGCCACCTCTGGGTAAAAAAGTTACTTTTATGAATAGTTAACAGAAAAATGTGGCTCATACAAACACTGTTTGGACAAGGAGTGGTGCGACCAATGCAAACGCAAAAGGTGGCAAAGCAACATTTTTGTCTCCAGTGTTTGAGGAAAACAAAAGATCCTTTCAACAGTGATTAGAGGACAATGTTTAAAAGGATCATGGTGAAAATGAGAAAGCTGTTTTACAAGCCAATCATGTTTACTGCAGTACTAGAAGAAGGTTGAAGCTGTAAAACTTGATCAAAAGAACTTAAACAATCCTTGGATGAGATTTATGCCATATTATGGCTATAAAACCATGTTTATCCTCAGGTGATCCACACCTTCTCAAAAACGGGAAGCGCTTCTGAATGAATAGTATAACAGCATGGAGCAGACAGTTAGGCATGTCTCTGCAGGAAAGAAGCAGTGTAACTAATAATATTAATCCTTGGTATTGTGCAAGCTGTCTCACTAGGACAGTTACACAGAACTGATTAATTACACGCACGCTCTACCTGCTAAGACAGGTCAAAATGTCCCCTGGGAAAAATGTCAATTAGACGAGACATCGTGTCATGTAACAAGCACCAGGCTGTAAAATCTGACCATCTCAGCCATGCAAAAGAGTTCATTTATCCTGCTATAAATGATAACATTTCAATATTTTATATCTTTGCTATTTATTGGGGGAAGAAATACTATTTTAATGAAGTAAAGGTGGCAATACCAAAGTGTAGGAATACCCTGTTAAAAGCAAAGGTCATGGATTTAAAATCTGACTTGTATGTTAAAGTAAAAAAAAGAAGGAAAAAAAAGAAAAAAAGGAAAAGTACCCATTGTACAGAATGACCCATTGTAATATATATCATACTGTTGAATCATGATTACTGACACATTAACATAAAGGTTACAAAACTAATATATTATATTATTAAATTACATTATTAATATATTATGTGTAAAATACTACATTCTGTGAGAAATTTTGAAATTATTAATGCAATTTGTTTGTAAATAAAATATACAAAATTACCAAATTTAGAGTGAGTTAAAGAAAATTAAGGTTACCTTTATGGCTGTTTTTGTTAAAAAAATTGCATCATACACTAAAAAAATAGTGGAGAGAAGAGGAGAAGTATCAAGTTTCTCTGGAATAATGTTAAATTATTTTATTAAAAAAAAGGGGGGGCAGGTAAAAAAACAACTGAATAAGATGTTACAAATGCTTTTATCCAGATTTTAATTAACAATTTTCTCTATTTTATTTTTTCTGTGACCAAAAACACACTCTGATGTTATGTGCCAAAGAGTCCATATATTCTGCCTGTGGGTCTAAGTATTTGGATACTTCCTGATTTTGTATGTTTAATTTAAATGTATAATATTTTTCTGACCTATATGAATGCATTTCATGTACAGTTGATACATGGTGTCATCTGCAGGGGTTGGATACAAAAAAAAATGTATTGGTGAAAAATGTATTAAGTACGTTTTCACTTGTTGAAAAGTAAAAACAAAATAAGACAAAATAAACATTTCTTTATGAATTAATAATTTGCACAGGAAAATAAAGTAAAAAAAAAAAAAGAAGTACAGTATTGAGTGTGTACTGCTGCCACCTGATCCTCTGGTCTGAGACACGGCACGTCTAACATTTGACAAATCTTCAACTTGAAGTGACTTCAGACAGACATCACTTCACATTAATCATTTTACTACCTGATGTCTGCCACTGGAGTAAAATGTGCCTCACATACTATTTTTTCCGCATCATATGATGTTTGAAGAGACGAGCTGACTGACATTCTTCACACACAATCAAAGTGTCAGTCATCCACCTGCTTATCAGTGTGGCTGCTGACTGAAGAGGTGTGCAAAGTCAACAGGAAGGCAGTCAGGCAGCCTGTCTGCTGTTGACAGAGACAACTGCAAGGTGATCATTTTCTGCTGTCATGAGGATGTACTAACGCTATGTGTGACATGCAATATGTAATAATGATGCAGTAAAACGAGCTGGTACATTTTTAATTTGTGTTCCATTGTTGTGTTACATGTTGTCTGTGATAATCACCGCTGGTTGTCACATTAATTCGGAATGTTGCAACAGGTTTAATGAAGGCGTGTGCAGTGTCACCTGCAGTGGCAAGTTGTCCGGCTCGTCCTACAATATATTCAAAGGGGGAAACTACAGTTTCTGTTGTATTTATTCAAGTTTATTCGAGTTTCACTCAGTGATGTAATCTCACCATCAGATCATTGCTTAACTGCATCAGATGGAGGAACACCACAGTGTAAAAATACTGTCTCAAAATGTTTTAGTTAAAGTACAAACATATTAACATCACCATGTACTGAATGTACAATAAGAAAATGTATTTATTATGCAAAATGTTTCTTTTTTGAATAAATGAAACTTGCTTGTACTGTAAGAGAAACCTTTTCCAAGTCTGCAGCATAAAACTTCTGCCGCATATCACCACATTAAAGTTGTCCCACTTAAAAACCACCAATAGCAACTTCATGTCCAGTAATGCTTGAGCCACTGTCAGTTAAGGCAGTTATGTGTTTTTGTCCTGCACAAAGGAAATTATTGACCGGCTGCCAAGCACATTTAATTTAATAGTAGTCAGTTGGCAGATTCTCCACACTGCTGGCACCAGGCGCATGTGGTGAAGCAACTGTCACACAAAGTTAGTAGCAGTAGTAATTAAGAGATATTTGCACAGTTATATATATATATATATTTTTTTTTTCTTCCGTTTTTGTTCAAGGCTTTCCATAGCAGCATTAAAGCTCTGTATAATAAATGTATCTTTACCTCATATTTTGGCACAGATGGACACAGCACCATGAGTCTCCTTTCTTTTTCCTTTCTCTTGCCTAATTTTAGTGGCTTCCTGTAAGACCATCTAAGCTTTTTAACACTCATAACACTTGATTAAACATACAAATTCCTTGATTAATAGTAATTTTGCATGACATTCTCACAGCTTCGAACATCTTGCCTGGATGCGTATGGGACACAAATAACTTTGTCTATCTTAGAAATGCCTCGGCCTCAACCTTTGGCCCAAAGTTTCACTGAGGCGAAATTGTCACTGCTATGTGTCATTTCTGTCACTGCTGTGAGTGAAAATTTTACAAGAAGCAGTTTCATCTACAGGAACACATTATTTAAAAGTCTATGTCTATGTGCATCTTAACCTGTTATTCTAACAAGTGAGGCGGTAATAACAAAGGGCCAAAGGTTCAACACTGTGAAGAAAAATGAAGGGAATGCCCTTTATGTGATAAAATGTGGAATCACAAGTTGGACCAGAAAAAAGGCGGATGAGCCCCTTCCACACGCCACCACACCCTGCTGATGGAGAGATTGCATGGAGGAGTAGGGGGTTAACCTGTTGGCCGCATTCTTTCCTCTCATCTGCCCCTCTTGGCCCTTCCCACTTCACTGCCTGTGGCGGCTATATAACCAAGGCCACTGAAGTGATGCTTCCAACTGCAGATCAACTCCAGTGATCCTACCTGATCCAGATCCAGATCCAGACCTCCAGCATGTCTTTCAGTAACAGATCCTACGGTCAGAGGACCTTGAGCGTCTATGGGGGAGCAGGCGGCCGTGGCACCCGCATCTCCAGCTCTAACGCCCAGACGAGCTTCGCACCGTCCTCCGGGGGCTTCAACCTGTCTGATGGCCTGGACCTCCACGTTGGGGCCAACGAGAAGGCCACCATGCAGAACCTGAACGACCGTCTGGCCTCCTACCTGGAGAAGGTGCGCACCCTGGAGAAGGAGAACGACCGCCTGGACAAGCAGATCAGAGATTGGTACCAGAGCAGGACCGTCATCTCCCACGACTACACCAGCTACTTCGCCATCATCGAGGACCTGAAGGACAAGGTATGAGGAAAAGACAGATGTGTGTGTGTGTTTCTGTTCTTTTTGTTATCTTCTCATCTGTGTGGGAGAGGTAGGTTTCTGTGGTATGTACTCCATGTGGGGTCATAAGTTGACATGAATTGAAGAATCAGGATAGAAATCATTGGCATGACGTAGAAGTTGGCCATGTTATCAGGAAGCACATGACACAAACAGAAAACAGTACAGTGATCATTTTCATAACTGTCATACCAGATGCATTCCAAGTGTGCATCACATCCTGCTGACAGCGTTCAGTGTTACAGTGATCATTTTTACCTTCGATGTCATCATCTATGGGGCATTCTGCGCTCTTTAACCCACCTGCATGGGAAGGGTTAGGGACAGGAGTTGGGTGAGGGTTAGACCCCGGAAAATATTCACGCCAAAGCTTATAACAGAGAAATTGTCGAGCCAAAATGCATGTATGGGGTTTCAATTGAAAGGTAACATTCTCTAGTTTTGGAAATTGTGCTTTAGTATATGACTAACATACAACCTAAAGTAAATCACTTCAAATAGACAAAAAGGTGTTTTGTTCTAGCCCCACTCATACCCCCAGCTCCGACTCTTTCCTTTCCCAAATAGTGTCGAAATTGAATATGAACCATTGTATTAATTAATGTATCAGATATTTTCAACTATCGGTCTCCAGAAACCCACAATGGTGAAAATTTGGATCCCATAAAGTGAAAACTGCATTAAGAGCTTTTTGCTGACATGTTTTGCTGTTTTTGTTTGCCTCCTCAGATCCGTATCGCCTCCAGGCTCAACGCCAAGACAATCCTGGACATCGACAACGCAAAACTGGCTGCTGATGATTTCAAAATGAAGTGAGTGCATTCCCCTGCCCCTCTCTGCGGTGCCACATGAGTGAAACTTCACACACGCGTCAAAGCGCAAACTCATGCCTCACTGACAACTTCTAATCTTAACAACCCTCTAAACCCCCTCTGACCTGTTCGCCTGTGCCCGCTCCTCCACCCCAGGTATGAGAACGAGCTGGCCATGAGGATGGCCGTGGAGGCGGACATCGCTGGACTGAAGAGGGTGCTGGATGAGATGAACCTGGCCAGAATGGACCTGGAGAGTCAGTATGAGGCCCTGAAGGACGAGCTCATCATGCTCAAGAGGAACCACGAGGAGGTGAGAGTGTAAAAAGGTTGCGGTGCACTCATTCTAATTATTCTACGGTTTGCTGATGGCAGTTTTACAGCCAGCAAAACTGATGAGTTTACATGTGTCAACACCCCTGAAACATTCCTGAGCTCAGGTCCACACCCACTCTGTGTGTGCACATGCTGATTGATTAACCACATCATCATCCATCTTTTCAGCAGCTTTTCATAGTTATGTCACCATTTATTGTCGCTTTCTATTGAGGCCTAAACTGGTCAGAGTTTGCACACATGTCTTCCATCTTGCTTCTGATAACACTGAGGAAATCCCATGTTAGGTTAATGCTTTTATAAACAGCTCTGCCGTCTTCTTCCTTTTCCCGGCGCTGCCCCTCTTTCCTCTGCACACTTCCTCGTATTCTTCTCTCCCTCCATTAGCTCATTGCTACTGTTTGTCCTTCACACACACTCACGCACACACACAGACATACACACCTATCAAAGAACAAAAAGCATACATGTACTGCAGTACAAAGAGAATCATAGGTTCAAGTTGTGTCTCTTCTGTGTGTAGTCTGCATGTTCTCTCTCAGCGTGGGTTCTGTCCAGGTCCTCCAACCTTCTACCAGAGTCCAAACACATGCACTTTAGGTTTAATTGGTGACTTTAAATTGCCCGTAGGAGTGAATGAGAAGTTGGTTGTCTGTCTCTGTGTGTCAGTCCTCTGATAGTCTGGCGACCTGTCCAGTGTGTAACTGCGTGTCGCCCATTGTCACTTCGGATTGGCCATAGCTCCCCAAGACCCGAATTTGCATAAGTGGTTAAGGATAATGACTGAATGAATGAATGGACACTCTTGTTGTAATATAAAATCATGAATTATTTTGAGTTATTTCACCAGCTGACTGGGACATTGTCCTTTGACCCCTGCAGGAATTGGCTCTGCTGAGAAGCCAGATGGGCGGACAGGTCAATGTGGCCGTGGATGCCTCTCCCTCTACTGACCTGAACAAGGTTATGTCTGAGATCAGGGAACACTACGAGGGCGTGATTGGCAAGAACCGCAAGGAACTGGAGGCGTGGTACCAGACCAAGGTAGGAAGTTATAAGTGCATAGCCCCTTTAGTGGCCTTTAAAGTGTTAAATTGATCTTATTTGGCTTGGCAGTATGTCAGTTATCAACTATAACTATTATGTGTTTCTGACCTGCCCAGCTCGCAGCGGTGGAGCAGGACGTGATCACACACACAGAGACTCTGGTGACATCCCGCACAGAGATTAAGGACCTGAAGACCACCCTCCAGAGGCTTCAGATTGAACTGCAGTCCCACTTGAGCATGGTATGTCAACATATGTTAACAATAAATGATTGACTATCTATTGGATGTGACACTGTGATGCTACAACACATATGAACAACACTGTAGATGTTTAAGTAATCAGCCTGATCTCCTAAAAATGAGGCTCCAATGCAACTTAACTGCATTGTCGATTACATTAACGCTTGCCATATTCTTTGTTATTACTTATCAATTAAATGTTTATAATCAAAGTCCATGTAGCAAACTTTTTTTTTAAGCCAAACCATGAACTCTCAGTAGTTTTGGCGCTTAAACACAATGTTAACCATTTGTTTAACACTGCAACTATGATCAGGCAGAAGATGTGTTTCGCTGAAAATTTAACTGAATGCACCTTTAATGCACCTTTAATGCAAGGCAGTGTCATTTTTAGGAGACAGGAATTAAATTGTTTCAGGAAACACGCTCACATGCTTTGTGGCTGAGAGTTAGAGGAGGATATATCACTGTCATGTAAGTCCGTTGAAAGACAAGCTACATCCAGTAGCTAATTAGCTTAGCTTAGCAGTTAGCATTAAGGCAGTTTTTTCCAGTTAAGGGTAATTCTAAAGAGCACAGAATTACATGATGCTAGATGTACACCATGCTAACAAGTCATGCAGATTTTTCCAGCAGTAAATAGTATCTCCAGCCCTCTGACTGCCTGCTCACCTATTACCTCCTCTCTTCGACCACAACAGAAAGCGTCTCTGGAGGGCACCCTGGCAGAGACGCAGGCACGCTACGCTGCACAGCTTGCTAACCTCCAGAGCATGGTCACAAGCCTGGAGGCTCAGCTGTCCCAGCTCCACGCCAACATCGCCAGTAACAAGCAGGAGTACGACATGCTGCTGGACCTCAAGACCCGGCTGGAGCTGGAGATCGCAGAGTACAGGAGGCTGCTGGATGGGGAGGATGAAAGGTGACGAGAGAAACCCAGAAATGATCTAGAAACAGTATTCACAACAGTTTGATTTCATGACAGCAAAGATATAACTTAGACTAATGTTTTCTTCTTTCTTTCTCTCTCCGTTACCAGTTCAAAACAAGGTAAGCATTTTTTCACATGCATAAAATTCACATTTTATCACTAAAATGATACTTAAACTGGATTTGAGAAATGTGATGTGAATTGCTGATGATTGTGTTCTTTTCCCCAGTGGTCACAAAGGTCATCACAGTGGTGGAGACAGTTGTGGATGGAAAGGTTGTTGGCAGCAGTAAGACCGTTGATGTGGACGTGGATCAGATTGAGTGATAAACTGGAAGCCTTGGCAAATATCAATAAAGATCTTGCAGTTGAATTAAACGCTATAATGTGTTTCTTCTATTTTATAATCAGTGATGAGGAAAGTTACACGTAAGACTAAGTAGTTATTTTACTTAGTTACTCTTGATTGATAGTAATGAATAAAATGTTTCTATTGTAAAGAAATACCCACACTACCAACTCTTATCAGAGGACAACATGGAAAGCATATCATCTTTAATTTAATGTATTTATTGATCTAATTAATTGATCCTAATGTCTCATGGTGGTGAGTACTGAATGTTTTTGTACAGTTTACAAATTAACTATAGTTCGTAATAGCTTCAATTTATTCATCTGCGTATTCTTAAAGCTGCATTAATCAGTTATTTAATTTTAACAATTACTCACAATGTCACCACTCTCAACAAGTTGTTTTTATAGCAAACAAGCTAACGACACTACCTAGCCAGCACCAAAAAACAGTTTATTACTGTACAAATTACCCAATAGCTGGATAAAAAAAAATTGCAACTTGACTCAAAATGTTCATTAAGGTTGGAGGAGACCAAACCAAAGTAAAATAGAAAGCTAATGCTAAGTTGGCTTAGGCTACAATAGGGTTATAATGCTGCTGTTTCTGATGATGCAAATACATTGTTTGGTAACAGCAACCTCACAAAACAAACAAACAAAAACAACTTTAGTCTTGTAATTTAACTTCCTCGTTCATGACAACTGTGTTGGGGTTGAATTTTTGTACAGCTCATCTTTACTTCATCATTTACATTTCATTAAGGCTAAAAGTTAGACATTATTATTAGTGCAGCTGAAAACCTCTAGTGATTGTGATTCAAATAGCATTTTTTTTTTACCATTGACAACCATTATATAAGAGACGTGAGTAAAACTATTGAGAGGACTCATCAAGATGCAAACAAGGTCAATTATTAATCTTTCTATTGTGATTTTGAAAACTCTACATAATAACTGTACACCGTTTGTTTTCAATTTCTTAGACTACATACATGCTCTGCCCCTTAGTGGCCAAACATTGGTTAATGCACCTTTAAAGAGCGTAATGTTTGGACTGGGACCTATCCCAGCATGCACTGGGTAAGTGTTAAACAGCTGTCAGTCCAGTCCAACAGCCAGAGAGTTAAATCCATGCCCACAGCCAAAAAGTCAAGAGGACTGCAAACCTCTGTTGTAATGCATTGAGGCCAAAATCGTCATTTGTTTGCTGTTGGCATAGTGACACTCCCAAAAGAAATGTGATTTAAAATGCTATCTCAGAAGAAATTGTTGGGGATCGTTGAGAGCATTATTAGTTTGCTCAGTTCTACCCAAATAATCTTGTGATGTACACCAGAGACTTTATATTCACAACCTCGATTCATTCTATCTCTTTACCTCTACGATATGATATGGCAGCACCCGTTTGTTATTATGATTTAGATTAGCAGGGCTGACACACATATCTTAATATAATATTATCACATGTCATATAACATAATATATGAATACAAAATAATCATGTCAAACTCTTATCAGCATGAATATAATTTCATAAGACCTCTGGTTCATCTCAAAACCAGGACATTCTTTGGAATAAAGACACAAATAAGTCAAACAGGAGAAATGGTGGTCAGCAAACTGGCAGCATTTATTGCATTCACATGTGTTTGTGAAGGTAGTAATGGGATCATTTGTTGTCCTCAGGCATGGCCCCTTGAGTTGCGTTTACTGCGTGAGACAGATCAGGAGGTGGAGGTGGTGGACGTAGAGGAGGACACCACCTTGCCGTCCTTAATTTCCTCTGTGACAATCAGCAATTTGCTGCTGCTGCTGGACCCTGGGCCTCCACCAAAACTACTATGGAGGGGGAGAATTTCAGAGTATCAGCATAATTCTTCAATTTACAGTCAGTTATTCGTTTATAATGAAATGGCAGAATTGTTACTTGCAGACAAATTACCTGCCATCTGCGTCCAACAGCCTCTTGTATTCCGCGATCTCCATCTCCAGACGTGTCTTGATGTCGAGCAGCATTCTGTATTCAGCGCACTGGTTTTCTATGCTGAAGCGCAGCTGCGTCAGTTGCTCCTCCAAGCCTGTCACCTGCCCCTGGAGGCCTTGGAGCTGAAAGGCATACCGTGCCTCTGTTTCAGCTAGAGTGCCTTCCAGGGCCGCTTTCTGGAGGAGGAATGAGAAGAGAGGAGGGGCAGAGAAGAGAAGGAATGATTATACATAAATATAGTGAGGGTGAAATTAACTGTATGTAACATTTGCATCAAGTCATAATAATTTACCATGCTAAGTTGGGACTGCAGCTCAATCTCCAGGCCCTGCAGTGTACGACGGAGCTCAGTGATTTCTGACTTGGACGTTTGGATGCTCTCTGTGCTTGCTGCCACCTCCTTGCTCAGTGTCTCTGTCTGTAGTAGACATGGAAGAACATCAGTGTCATATGTCACTATACACGTAAATAACAGCCTAAATAGGAAATGAGTTATTAGTCACTTCCTGTGTCTCGGTTCAGGCTTACCTGTGTTTGGAACCAGCATTCAAGTTCTTTGTTGTTCTTGGCAGCCGCAGCCTCATACTGTTCACGCATCTCAGTCATGATGACACCCAGGTCTGGTTGTTTTTGTGAGTCCACCTCCACATTGATCTGTCCAGTCATCTGGCTCCTCATGGCTGCCAATTCCTGTTGCATAAAAAAGTTTTGGTAAAGGTGGATGTTTGCTGCAAAATAAAAACAAAAAGCACTCAGATGGCTGTTTGCGACTCACCTCCTCGTGGTTCTTCTTGAGGAAGATCAGCTCCTCCTTGAGGCCTTCTATCTGCATCTCCAGGTCGGATCTGGCCAGTGTCAGCTCATCCAACAGTCTCTTGAGACCGGCGATATCTGCCTCCACTGATTGACGCATGGCAAGCTCATTCTCGTACCTGTGAGGCAGCAAGAGATCAGATCATTTACACCTCAATGGATACATCTTGTATCAACGCTTAGTAATTTCACATCATAGCTATGTTTTTAACACTTTATCTGACTCTCATCCTGATACTTACTTTGTTCTGAAGTCGTCTGCTGCCAGTTTTGCATTGTCGATGGACAGATAGATGCCTGCATTGACACGGGTTGCATCCTGGATCTGTGTGATGAAGCAAGGTTCAATAATTAGTCAAATTCTTTTCATCAACTGGATAGTAGTCGTAGGATGCCTATGCTTTCCTATTCAGCACTCACAAATCATGTGACATACCTTTCCCTGCAGGTCAGCAATGGTGGCCTCGTAAGCTGAGTAGTCCCGGGCAGTGGGGGAGGTCTTACTCTCCATGAACTGGCGGATCTTCAGCTCCAGCTCAGCGTTGGCCTTCTCAAGGCTACGCACCTTCTCCAGGTAGGAGGCCAGACGGTCATTCAGGTTCTGCATGGTGGCCTTCTCGTTGGCCCCAATGTCCAGGCCTCCTCCGCCGCCACCACCGCCGGCGCCACCACCGGCGCCACCGCCAAAGCCACCGCCGAAGCCTCCGCCAAAGCCTCCGCCAAAGCCTGCACTTGCACCACCGCCAAAGCCTCGACTGCCTCCCATTCCATAACCATAACCACCACCGCTGCCGGAAGACACTGAGATTCTTCCTCCTGCGCCTCCTGCACCATGCACGCTATTTGCATAGCTTCTTTGCATGCCACCACTACCACCGAAGCCTCCATAGCTACTTCTTGCAAAGTTTCCACCAAGGGTTGAACCCCCGACCATGCTGTAAGTGCTGGATCTTGACATCTTGAGTGCTAAGGAGGTCTGCCTGCCTAGAGGAGAAGGAGATGGACTGAGATGCACAGCTCTGCCTCCCTCCCTTTTTATCCTGCACAGGGCTGCTGCTGCTGCCTGTGCTGTGGGTGGGGACCTGCAGGTTTAGAGGGAGGAGCATTACCTAAAATGGTCACACTGCCCCACCCTTCACACACACCCTTCAGGTTCACTTTCTGTTACAATCACAAGGATAAAGAGGGATTAAACTTAAACCCATTTTGTTACGCAATTAAATGAATTCATTCAGACCTCACAGCTATCTGCAAAGCTCACACAATGGCTTCATTATTGCATTCATCATTCATTCCCATGTGCGATGTTAATGATCATGAAGTCGGGGCATCAATGTGAACCTTTAACTTTTATTCTGATGAGTGAACTGTAAATTGTAAAACCACCACGCCCGTCACTGTCAGACTCCACTTAGATATTCAGTTCAGGTGTCTTTATTGAATTTTATGCCATGATTCTTGAGCAAGACTATACCAGCCAAACCTGTTATGTTACCAAGGCAACAAGTTTTGTACTGTAAACACTGTAAAATGGATCACTATGATGCTGTTTTTTTCACTTGACTCTCAGCCAACATACTTCTTCTCACACACCTGCGCTGTGTTATCTTGCTTGTAAATCAGCTTTTAAGTTTTGGTTCTAATATTCATCACAGTTTCAGTTATTGTCCTCATCTTAAACTTCCAGCAGGTTTGCAAGTTGGAAGCAGTTTTTGTAGACGTGCATGATGTCAGTCGATACTGAGGCCTTCAAGACCGGGCACAGCCCTGCCGGGACACTCACCTCAGGTGTTCCTTAGTTTTCTTGGCATTGGTTGTTGGCGTGTGCATCATGCCCAAGTAAGAACAAGCTCTTGCTTGTTTGCTTCATTCCATTTCACCACAGTATTTCCTTCAAGTCTTTACAGGCATTTTAACTTTTTCTTGTAGTTCTGGATTCATTTTCAAATGCTGACAATTATAAGAATAATGGATGGATTATTTGAACATTTTGCTTCTGGTTAAATCGAACAAAGAGTTGTTTTATTTCTAACTAAGAAACGACTGCACATCCGCAGCCTGGAGTAATACAAACCAGATGTTGCTTTTCACTGCTGCTTTTCATTTTGAGGTTGCAAACTTATCTCATGCATGTGCTAAATGACTTTAAATAATACATTTTGAAACCACAGTTAAATGTGTGAAGATATGTTTGTCTCTGTAAATAGCATTTTCATACACCAACGTCTTGTTTGTACACACTGTAGTGTATAGCTCTGAGCAGCCTAGCTGCACAGATATTTACACTCTTCTTTTTAGATTTATTCATGTTTGCCTGCAGGTGATAGCAACAAAATGAAATAAAGTGGTGATCGTTGTTGTCTCTTGACATTTGTGCTGTTTAACATATTTAACCTCCAAGCTCATTTATATATTTTTTTGCAAGTCCAGCAGAAACAAGTAAAAGTAAATGTGTTTTCACATAATTTAGTGTAATACAGCAGACTCTGTTTATGTTGTTATATTTCCACAATGTGACTTCCCTGTGATAGAATGACTTATGGGTGTGGCACATTTTTAAACAGAGCGTGTTATTGTAACATACTGGTTGAGTTAGTTTATATAAAGTTTACTGTTAGTTTGTGTGAGAGTTAACCCTCTGCAAAACTGCAACATCTATTTGAAACTGTGTTGTACCTATGTCTGACTGAATGTAGACAAAAAAACAGACTCTAAACTGTATCACTGCAACAGATTTGCCAGGGATAGTAACACTGTAAGGATCACGTTCCATGTTGTACCGCCTCGCTCTCAGATTTCAACTATTTCAAAGTCAGCATTAACCCTAACCTGTCGTATTTGTTATCTTTTATTCTAAACATGTTTAGTCCTCATAAAAAACTAAATAAAAACAAACTTTTTTTTTATTATAAAGTACAATATTTATGATTTGTGAGGTTCTTTTTAAGTGTTGCAAAAATGCAACACTGGGCTTCACCAGATGCCAAAAATCTAATAAGGAAACTCTCAAACATAAAAACAAATATTTTGATACTCAAACAAAGTTCAATAAAATGAATATGAAATATCTGTAGAAGACGAATGTAATAAAAAAACTGATTTTGCAGAGTAAAGAAGTTACAACTGCAAATAATTTTCTTCATTTTTTTCGTCATGCAGAAATGCCTGATACATGTATTACAATTTTGAATGTAAGTAGTAATTCATTGTATTTATTTGTGCTGTGTATGTCAATAAAATACATTTACGTAATAACACATACATCATTTGAATGTTTCGAGTCACCAATGTCCAAAAGACTAACTTTGTTCAAATGAAGTGGTGATACTTGTAGCCACTAAGACCTTGCAAATTTTTTTTTTTTAACAATAAACCAGATTATAGAAACATGCTCAAGGGATAAACAAGTGCAAAAATCACAAAACAACTGTTTTCTGTTGTGGGAACAGCTCACACTATAAGAAATATTTTTGCTGAACACATATTGACACATGGTTCACCTTGACATGTTAATATTTTTTGGCTTATGTCAGGAAACAGTTTTTCCTCGGGCAGTCAGCAGCGTCAGCCCCTCACTACCAGAGAAGTCTCTCACGCTGCTCTGCAGGTGCCTGGAGCTGCAGTAAGAGAATGAGTGTAGATGAGGTTCACTTGGAAAATTTCCATTTTTCAAATGTTTGTCAAATGTTGCAAACCACACATGCCTTTCTATTCTAAAGTGATCAGTGGCGTGCACAGACTTTTTGAAAGGCAGGGGCAAAAAGAAAAAAGGACACATCAGCGCGTTCTCGCCACTAAAGAGGGCACTTTAGGCACATTTAATAAGACAATTTTAAGCATTTTAAAAATTCAACTTTTTTGACAAAAGTCGACATACTATAGTATGACTTTTTTCAGTTTTTGGAAAGCTCATAAAATGGTGTTTTCTGTCTCTTTTTAAAAGATTATTTCATAACACGTGTCAACAGACTCTAATGAAGCTACTCTATGAATTTGGGGCATTTTAAAATTTTATGACCTTTTCGTGGAAAAAAATCGACATAATATAGTATGACTTTTTTGTCAGATTTCTGACATCTCATAATATGGTGTTTTTCATCATTCATCAGTCATTTTTGGTAAAACTAAACTACTACATGTATCAAGAGAGTATAACAAGACAATTTTAAGCATTTTTAAGCATTTAAAAATTTTGCCATTTTTGACAAAAATCGACATACTATAGTATGACTTTTTTCAGTTTTTGGACATTTCATAAAATGGTGCTCTTTTTTTTGACAAACTATACTACTACATGTATCAACGGAGTATAATAAGACAATTTTAAGCAGTAGCGTGCACAGACTTTTTGAAGGGCAGGGGCGAAAAGAAAAAAAGGCACATCAGCGCATTTTGTCTCCCAAAGAGGGCACTTTAGAGTGCGTTTTTCAACAATTGGGTCTAGAAGGGGGGCGACTGCCCCCCCTGCCACCCCCCTGTGCACACCACTGAAAGTGATATTTATGCTGATAAAAACAGAAATGAAGCAGTCTTCCTTGATTTAACCTATATTTGAAACTTAGGGTTAATTGGATAAAAGAAAACTGCAGTGGCTATTCACTGTGGCCTGGTTATTTAAAAATGGTTGGTGCAGGGTGTCTCAGAACACACTAATGACAATCCTTTCTGCAGGGTCTACAGTGCTCTAACTCTACAATTGTATCAGCTCAGCTCGCTTTAAAAAACGTTCATTTGTCGGATAAAACAAACAGAAGACATTTAAAAGAGATACAGTGTTCTGCAACAAACAGACCCATGCACTCCACTGCTCTGATTTTTATTTTTTATTTTTTTTAAGGGCAGAGTTGTTGTTTATTTGAGCTGAATGATTCACGCTGATGTCATGTCATGGGAAGGTGTGACTGTGGTTTGCTCGTGGGAAGCACAGCGTGAAACTGGTGCATGCTACATTCGCTTAAATGTATTTTTACAGGCGATAAGATTAAAAGATATTCAACCCTTTCTGCAGACTAATTGATTTATGCCCTGCACCTAGTGGGTGACACTCTGCTATGCAATGCATATGCCGTGTGTGGGAGCTGTGGTTGCAAGTGAACTTGCAGGGCTTTTGCAGAAAACCATTTCAATAAGTCTTTTTGACACATTTACTGCATCACATCCACTTTCCATCTGAACGGGAGCGTCTTCTCAGAATGCAAAAGGCCCATTACAGTCGGAGTACGAAGTGCCTCTCTGGCACAAATAACTGCGGCTTGTGTTGGAAGCAGGAACAGGACGCTCGAAATGCGCTGTGACATGAGAAATAACCCGCGGGGCTTTTACCTGGGTGTGTTACTGTCAAGTATGCCAACATAAAACAATATCTCCCTTTCTATCTCATGTAGGAGAGGGAGGCTGCGATGATTCACCGCAGCGCAGTGTGCATTTTAACAATGCGCCTGTGCCTTTGTGTTTATTCTATTTCAAGCCCGTACTGGTTTGTGTTACATCTTACGATGCCCTGCAGGTATTAACCGCACCCTCTGCAGCAGTAATTCATTCATCATGTCTCATGTTCAGATGCACAGAGAGATCTGGAAATTTACAGCAGAGAATTCTCTGCTTGGAACTGAGCAGATTCACTTTTACTGTCAAATCTAAAAGCAGCTAATATCTGCATTGTCCCCTGATGCTGTGAGTTAACTGAGCTGAATAAAGGGACCATGTGCACAGAATTTAGCTCTTAATTGCTTGTGTTTGGTAATAACAAGTATTATTGCAGTCAGCTGAGGGATATTTCCTCTTGGTGCTACTGTGGTTCCTGTTTTTTGAACCAGATATCCGTGTATCAGTTGAAAGCACATGTTCAGGGACTTTGCCCACCCTGTAAGACAACTTTTTACTTTTGCGATTCGGCATGAAGTTTGACACAAGGTGAGCAAATTTAACAACATGATTTCAATTTAAAACAGGAGATTTGTGTGTATGTTATGCACAAGCTGCAAGACTCAAACAACTGTGCACAATGTTTTTTTTAACTGATTTTGTCTTGTTTTGTCATGCAGAATCATTTTAATTTTAGGGTTGAGACAGTGGGAGAAATTAATGGCTAACCCTAACCGTAAACTTGATGTTGGTCTTTGCACACAGCAGCAAAACAACAATTATTTATCTGGATCACTAATTACATGAAATAAAACAGTTGGTTATTGCAACAATATATTAATAAAGTGCCACACAAAAGCAGTGAAAGGAAGGGAGTCTTTAACCCTAAATCATAAACACAGACAGATTATCTTACAATAAAGTTATTCATTTATAAGCCCGGTGATTCACTGATGTTCAGAAGTCTATACTTGATTCAACTCCACCCAAACGAAGAGGTATTTGGTGACTCAGATGGCCAGTAAAGCTTACCGGATCAAATCTACACTTTAAAAGAAAATCATATTTAGAAGAGGAGACTGAGGATGAAGGACGACCTGAGACTTGGAGGTCACAGTATATGTCCAGAAATGTTCCTCATGACCTTGCATGTAAAATTTCATATCTGTGTGAAGCAGTGTGCAGATTTTACAGCAAAGTGATGTTCAGTTATAATCGGAATAGCAGTCAAATGATGTAACCTGTGTGGTATTTCATCTATGCTTATTTCAAACCACCATGCTGCTTCAGCTTATAAAACACTGTTAGATTTGGTGCGGTGTTACAACTTGCTCCACATGACACATATGCAGGAGGGAATAGAAATATATATTTATAGAAAAAACACATATAATGATAAATGTTCAAGAAGAAAGTTCTGAAGGTTTTTTAAACAGCTCATTATTGTAGATTTCATTGATTTATTGTCATTCTTCAAGTGATTTACAAGTCAGTTCCTTTTGTTCATTGTGAACCACTTGGTTAAGTTGTGGTTTTGTCTCATCTATATCCTTGATTCCAAAAAAAAGTTGGTTACAAACTCTGTGCATTTGACATTAATTCACTAATTCTGTTGTATAATCAGAGATTTATGGAATCATCTTTTTACAGAGGACATATAATGGTACTTTGTGTCAACAGTTCAGAGTTCTAACAAAAGAATCAGGAAGTTTTATGTCCTGAGACAAAAAGTGCTGCAGCCATCCCTGGTTTCCTCTATGATGTACAATGGGACGTTAGGAACTTGATTTTGTGCTATTTGTGGATTGTTGTTTATTGTCCTGTGACCAATTTAAAATGTTCTCAGTGTGTCTTGTGCAGCAACAATCTGTTTTCACTTAAACATAATAAGATTACGCAAGCCATCAAAGCTGGGAGAACTTTACTTTAAAAGAGAAATACAAAGGTGA
Source organism: Serranus cabrilla (assembly GCA_903364295.1). Classification (NCBI taxonomy): domain Eukaryota; kingdom Metazoa; phylum Chordata; class Actinopteri; order Perciformes; family Serranidae; genus Serranus; species Serranus cabrilla. The sequence goes on along the minus strand of CAFUXE010000285.1, from coordinate 2,568 downwards.
CACCTGGTGGCCTCAAGGAAAATTACATCCTAAAAATTTCCACTTCAGATTTGTTTTATTTTGGATAAAATTGGACACACAACAAAGACATTATTGAGTACTTTTCTTTCTT
>CAFUXE010000284.1:466109-482208 GCA_903364295.1 Serranus cabrilla | reverse complement strand
TCAGTTTAGTTTTACTACAATCACAAACTCATGTCAGCACTCATCATGGGTTAAACACCACACGTCAACAGATCTCAGGCTGAAACACTGTTCTGAAGAGGCTCTCACAGACAAACAGACGGGTGACAAACTAAAGGACAAACCTCAGTGAATGAGTGGAGAAACATCACATATACAGATGCTTCCATCTCACCATGTGAAAGCTCTTTACACGGACTGTTCCACTACGTTCAGACAGCACAAGAAAAGTCAAAGAAAGAATCATAGTAGTTTAAAATGTTTAGATTTTTTTTTTTTTGCTGAAAGTTAGAGAAGAACATTGGTAGCGTCTAGCTGTGGTTGAGATACATTTCTGCAGAAATCTTGATATTTCTTTGGCTAAAACCACACATCAGAAATCACACAACACTGGCACCTACTTAGATAAAAATAATCCACATCAGATCTGAAGAAACATACGTAGTAAAAAAGAAAATAAGAATATCCACACACAGAAGTAGCTCCTGTATGAAGGATTTACTGCTAGTAGTGACGTTTTGAGCCCACTGCTCTCTCTCAGAAAAGAGTCAGAAACCTGCACTCCAATCAAGGTTTCATGCTGTTGAATGACTTTTAAAGTAGTGATGTAACTAATACAGCTTGCCGGCGTACGTTTGAATCTCAGATCTTATGAAAGTGCACATACATCTCCTTTGTAATAGTCAGACACATAAAAACACATCAGTGAGAGTGTGAGGATGATGCATCCTTCACTGTGTGTCTGCGTCTTCAAGCAAACCTGGACTCTGTTTGCATCATTTTGATATCGATGAATTAAAGAAGTCTTGCCTGGTTCCTCTTAAACTACTCTAACTTTCTGACATTTTTATAAATTGTGGAATGCAAAAAATTGACTTGAGGCTGTACCACACCCGCTGTCCAACAATGACAGGAAGGCTCTGAAACTGTCTGTCAAAACGATGATGCCCACTTTTCCTGACCACGCTGAGGCGGCGCTGCTGGTGTGGGTGGGGACGACCCTTTGAGGTCTCTGATGTGTGAAAGGTTATTTGAAAGCCCCTACAGGACAGAGGGACAAAATAGGGTCTTCTTCTGAGAATGGCAAACAGGGAAGACGGGGGCTTGAAGAGCGTCGAGTGGGCGTGCGGCTCGGGCATCTCATGGGGTTTAAAACATCTGGCTTTGGCCTTTCACTTCCACTAAAACCATCTGTGAAAACACTTTCATCTGAGAGCCCCAAAGGCCTGCAGACTGGCCAAACACACACACACACACCGGCCAGCACTGTGGATATATAACTTAAGCTGAACATACACACTGGTCTTATTATCACATGTGTGTGTTGTGAGGCAGGGCTTTGAGAGGAAACTATAAAATATCATGTTGAAAACGTTTCACAGAGGGCGTTATGAGCGTGTTGCTGGTTTAGAGGCAGTTAAAGTTTCTGCGCGGGGAGGTGGAAAGAGGTTCGGTTTCCGTCTCTGGGTCAAAATAGAAGCAGAAATTGGGCTTTTTACAAGCTACTCGGTTGGTAGGGGACAAACTTTTATCCCTGACTGGTGTCAAACTGTCCTTTCTTGCCAGCGTTTGAGCCTAATGGAAATGACAGCACTACACAGCCCCACAGCAGCAGCAGCAGCTCCACAAGCACACCCAGTGCCCACAACAATCACTGCCTCTAATAAAAGACACAAGTGACATCTGACGTGGTGATAGGCCAAAAACAACAACTACACGCAGAAAATCTCCTTCTGGTAATAAAACGAATATTCTTTGATTCAGGGAAATATCAAGCAGCCCTGTGTGTCTGTCTCCGTCCCCTCAGGCAGACTGTGGACACTCAGCTCGGTGGCCTTTGCCATGAGGATCAATGAGGAGTGACACAGTGTGGCCAGGTATTGATCCAGCGCCTCCTCCTGCTGTGTCACATCTAACAGCTGCATGATAGATCTTTGCATCAGGAGGCATCAGATGAAAAAAGTCCCCATGATGCTGCATGTAAAGGTTTATAGTATTCAATCGAGGTTATACCAGAGTCACTTCAAAGTGTTGGCTGAGTCCGCCTCAAACAGCAGATTCAAATAATGTTTAGAGAGGTATTAACTGATTATCATTCCATGTTTAGATATTAACAGTGCTATTTTTACACCACGCATTAAGCTCCACAGGAAACTGATTCATGAGATCACAGAGCTGATACTAATCTTCCAGATCCTGAATTCAATTATTTTCCATAGGGGACACCGGGGGTAGCAGTTTCACAGTGTGGTGTTAAATTAAAGGTTATCACAACATGTTCTTTTGCCTTTCTGTAGTAATCAGGGGAAAACATTTCACTTTTTACACAGCCACCCTAAAAATGGTTACAGTTATAAATATCTTAGAAACCATGTTATTATTTCATCCTAATGGGAGTAGATCATATTTAATGTATAATGTTGAAAATGATCTTTTTTTGTCAAATTGAGTCTTTTGTCCCTCTTTTCCCTTTAAATTAGCTTGATAACATTTTAACTTTATGTCATCTGAAATTTGCTCGTTTTAACGTTGAGAGGTTTGGTGGTTTTTTCAGATTTGTTATATTGAGTTCACTTTGTACTTTTCTGAGCATTTTAATGTTTTTTTCATACATGGTTTTTATGAAGTTACATGAACTTCATGCTCCAAGTTTCTCAATGATAAGGGACTTTTTTTTCACCAAAACAAACTTTTTGAAAAGGTTTCATACCTTTAAGTGTCTCTGTAACTGATGATAATAATAATTGTGTCAAACCATATAAAATGAAACTGATATTTCCTGAGATGGGTCCAACCTAATGGGCTCTTTTATGAAGACAGAATTAAAGGAACACTTTCAGTTCTAGTGACAGTCTGTAATTCTCTTTGATTGATGAGAATAAAGAACAATGAGTGTAAACAGTGACCACAGTCTGAGGAGTCACTTCTTCCATCATTATCTTATCAGATATCAACTTTCATCAGCATTTTCTAATTAATTTCATCAGTGATAAAATAGGACTCACCTCAGAGGAATTTTGACGGCCAGATATCTATCAATGGCAATAGCAAGAAGGCTGAAGATGGAGCTTTGTGTCAGTACCAAGACAAAACAGGCCAGGAAGAGACATCCATAGAAGTCCAGATGTATGCCGAGGCTGATGGTTATAGCAAACGGGATGGCGAGGCAACCGACCAGAATATCAGCCACAGCCAGAGACACCAGAAAATAGTTGGTGGCGTTCTTCAGAGTGGTGTTGATCGCGACAGCCCAGCACACCAGTATGTTGCCGGATATGGAGAGAACAGCAATTACTACTTCAATCACGATGTAGAGCGAATTCATCTCAGCAAAGTGTGTTACAGGACTAAAGGCTGCAGGCTGAACATAACAGAAGACTCTGCTTCTAGTCCCAGAGGAGTAAAGAAGTCTTTCTGCTGTAATCCAACAATATTCCACAAGTGTGAGCCGCAGAGCCAGCCATCTGTTGGAGAGAAAGGGCTTCACTTTACGTTCACATTAAGAAAAAGCAGCAATTAGCTGTTGTTGCATCAGAAAGTTGACAAAAAGCTGCAGCAGCTGCGTAATAACGCACCAGTCAGCCACTCCTGCTGCAAAGGTGGACCCAAAAAGGACAGAAAAGTCAGTGGAGGTTGTTCACGCTCACCTTAATGAACCTGCACATCGTCTCTGGGTGTTTTCACATTAACAGCGAGCGATCTGTGGAGCGCTGAGGCGGCAACTGTAGATCTGCAGCGCAGGCAGTGTGTCAAACAACTTCCCCCAGCAGCGGTTTTGAAGTGGAGAGGGAAATGCAAGAAAGAAGAGGAGGAGAAAAAAAATCAATTTCACAGAGAAGCCACGCCCCAAACACACACACGCACGCGGATGCAAGCAGTGTGGTGGGCGATGGGTAGAATCCCAGGCGAGCGTCACCGGTCCGCCGTGCGTAATTACGCGCAAAATAAACCGCAACCAACGACGCCTCCACGTGCTTTCCGTTTAATGTACATGGTGTCTTTGTTTGTACAGCACACACACGCACGCTGCATCTGGTTTCAATCAGGCTAAAATCGCGGAGTTTGTGCCCCCACGCCAGCGACTCAGTGGAGGCAAAAGCAACCAAAATAACTGGATTTACTCACGTTTTACAGCGTCAGCAAAATATTGTTTACCTTCCGCTTCTGGTTGACGCAAAGGCATGAGATGAAGTCAGAACAAAAAGTCATATATATATTTGGAAATCAGTTTTAAAGAGAGAAAAGCCCATATTCCGACGACAAGAAAGTTTTCTCTCTACTGCCTTCGACTGAAACATTTTCAATTCTCTTCAGAACTATATTTACTAACTTTATTGATATTTAAAGTGCTGCAGCTAAAATGTGTCAAAGAAGAAAAGGTGTGATGTGAAAACTAGGCAAAGCTTTTCCACTCTGTGTTCCAGTGGCGTGCACAGACTTTTTGAAGGGCAGGGGCGAAAAGAAAAAAGGGCACATCAGCGCATTTTGCCTCCCAAGAGGACACTTTAGAGTGTGTTTTTCAACAATTGGGTCTTGAAGGGCGGCGACTGCCCCCCCTGCCACCCCACTGTGCACACCACTGATTTTAAGCATTTTAAAAATTCAACTCTTTCAACTAAAATGGACATACTATAATATGACTTTTTACAGATTTTGGAAAGCTCATAAAATGGTGATTTCTGTCTCTTTTTCAAAGATTATACCATAACACGTGTCAACAGACTCTAATAAAGCTACTCTATGAATTTGGGGCATTTTAAAATTTTATGACCTTTTCATGGAAAAAAATCGACATACATGATTGAATATAAAACTTGACAATCCTTTATTGAGCTTTATCCATCCAACAGGCCTCCAAATGTGACATCTGGAAATAGAAAACTGCACACACTTCTGTCCACATTCTCACTTTTCAGGATGCAAGTCTTGTAAATAAATAAATAACACTTTTATCTTCCAAAACATAAGGGCATCTGCAAATGGAGGCTTGTCTAAATCATACCACAGAGAAAGTGTTGTGCCTCAACTCTTACATGTAAAAGTCCTCCTCTGCTTTATAATTTAACATGGCATGCCATTAAGTACATGTATATTTTGCAAAGCAGCTGCAGTACCATAGTTGTTAATAGTCTTGATGGAAAATGTGAAGAAACAACACAGGAGGGCACGGTACGCTGGTCTGATTTAGTCAGTCCTTCATGTTGTGAACAATGCACACATAGAGATCTCATTTCATAAAAAATATGTCTACAAAACTATTCAGCAACTCTCTTAGTGTTAAATCAGTTTTAGTGTTGCATCACAGATGGCAGCTAAGGTTTGTCTAGTTTTTATCATTAAGGAAGCACACAGGTAAAGGTGCAGTTTGTAATTACTGGACATATTCTCCAAAAATAGGTGGTAGTGTCTCACCTTGTGCAGGTGATGCCTGATTTATAAATGCAGCGTGATGCTCATAAAGACTGTGTAACTTCAACACACAATAAACCTCGCAGTGTCTTCAAAAATGTAAAGAAGACTTACATCTGAGTTGAAAGTCTGCATATAAGAAACTGTTGCAAAAGACCGGTCCCTGAAGAGTCCAGAACAGTCCAGCAGAGAGGAGTCACAGTCTGATGCTAAGCTACTTTGGGATGTTTTCATGCAGCCTGGTCTCTGATATCACCCTAATGCAGCTTTCTGTGCTGTGATTTGTGACGCGCAGTTCTGTGTCGCCTAGTTTAACGACAAGAAAGCACATTTTGGTGCTGTATAACAGGTTAATGGAAGATACTCCTGCCTAGCCAGGCCATTGCCCCCTGTGACTCCTCTCTGGCAGCTGTTGTTCACTATGCGCTTTAAAGAGCAAGTGGGAAGAAGCTATACACTCGGGGGTCTTAATTATAGTTGTAGTTGTAAATTAAAGCTGCTAACTGCTGTACGAATAACAATGTAGCTGCATCTACTTCTTCTTCCTCTCTGACGGCAGACTGGACACTACAGTGACTCACTATCGCCTTTTTGAGGCACAAGTGATACTACAAGACAGGACGGGCTGGGGCTAGCTGTTTAGCATGCTAATATTAGTAGATATTGCGACAACACAATACATAGACGTGTTTGACATAAACACTGTCACTTCTTCACACACTTGATAATTTTTCGATTTTTTTTACAATGCTTTAAACTAAAAATCTTGCCAAATCTTACAAACTGCACCTTTAAAAATAAAAAATATAAAGGTTTAACTCAAACCTGTCAGTCCTAAATACTCTCTGCTCTGCAAGATACGACTCCAGTGAGTTCACAATAAGCACTCAGTGTGAGAAGTGATTGTTTTTTCGAAGCAACATAAATTTACCCAAAGTTTGGTTTCACTCGCTGCTGCATGTTGTTCAGTGAAAGGAGGCATCACACTGCGCACTCAGACAGAAGCTGACACTCTCACCATGCATAGATAGTCTGTAGAAGTTGTGTCTTGGCAGAAGATTTGGCACATGTTGAAAACAACCAGAACCAGAGCATTTGATTCAATTGAAAGAAAAAATACATTTTATAATAACAGCCAGTTTAAGACAAAAGTACCATCTGTATTTCTATCACTTCTTTCAAAGTCAGCATAGAGGGATTTAAAACAATCAAATAAGTTCTTAATCCCCCTCTCAGTTGTGCTGTCAACTACCCCGAGGCTTGAAAAATAATTTGCACCATAACCAGTTTGTCTGCTTTCATTTGTCTGTGAATCAGACGCTCAATAGACATGAAAGTTTGTTGAAATGAAATGCAATGTGTTTCCTGACTGCAGTCTTTGTGAATGTGGGCCTCAGTGTTCACTGCAGCGTCCCATTAAAAAAAAGCAAAAACAGCAGCTCCATGACTGTTTTAAATTTCTCAAGAACAGAGAAGTCCTCAGTCATGCTGCTGGTGTCAGAGCAGGAGAAAGGTTACAGTGGCAGCGTTGGGTCTGTGACTGTAGTGCTGACAGAAAAGTGCTGCAGTGCCTCCAACTCCTCGGTCTCCAGCTCCTCGTTCCCCGTCAGTCAGGTCTCAAAGTACTTGTAGATCTGAGAGACGTACTGCATGACGCTCTGCCAGTCCGGCCTGTCCGTCTTCATCAGCTCCTCCATGTCCTGTTCAGAGCAGGAAGAGCGGTGAAAGAACAATGGTTAAGATGTAGAGTTGGAGTTATGGTGAATTATGAGAAAATAGGCCCCGGGGCACAGCCTGTTCAATAATCCATCCATGAGTTGTGGCATTTTTTCTGCAATAATTTGGGGCTTTACAAGCAGCAGCCCTGTTAGGCTAATCAGAGTGGAGGACGAACTGAAACACAGTCTCCTGCACCAATTGTTTCCCATATGATATGTTTTTTAGAGTAATGTATTCTGTCATCGCAAGGCAGTGAACTGACTGTTTGTTCAGAGTCTGTGACGCCATTCAGCCAAATGTTTGATCCCCAATGATCCAAACAATCAAAACAATGACTTGAAAGGCACTGAAATTCATGATTTCATTGCAACCATCTGTGATCATAAAAGTATAACCATGAATGGTAAACAGCCTTATTATAAAGTCACTCAGTCGGCCAAGATCCCATGAATCTGAATGGAAATGTTAGTGATGTTTTTAAAATGACAACACCCCCATTAATCCAACCAGCTCTAACACTTCAACATCTGCACAGACAGATGCCCCAAAAATTGTGTCATCAGTGCTGGAGGGATTTTTAGAAGGTTTCTTTTTTTTTTTTTACATGTTTTAATGTACTTTAATTTTCCTTTTCGTGTTTTACATTACTGTTACATATGATATACTCACTGTGAATGACGGTGAACATTGACAGTGAGACTCATGAAACAGATGTTTGTTGCAGTCAGCAACATGTAAGTACATTTGACTTCATACGGCTGCATTTCAGTGTTTGGCTGCCTTGACCTCACCATGAGAAAGGGACATGTGCTGGCAGTGGTGACCTCGCTGAAGAAATTATGTAATTTTGACAAAAGTGAGTGAGGGGCTTTTGCAGGGCAAATGAATGCAATGCGCTGTGTTTCAGATAATGTGCGTAAGCAGTAATTTACAGAATGATGAAACTCCTTTCAACATAAGACTGATGAGCCGTGAGAAGCTGCAGTCGGCTGCCCAGAGACAAACGCCGGCCGACAGCGATGAGTCAGACAGTGAACCATGTTTTCACATGACTCTGTACTGAGCCGGCCGTACAGCAGTTTCCCTGAGCTATAGAGAAGCTCCAGTACAGTCACTTCCATGATGTCTCAACCTCCTAACAGGAGGATGATCAGCTGCTCTCTGGGCTGCGTCTGACCCTGTTGTTTATGCAACAGAGAAGGAAGCAAATGAAAAGTTGGAAGTTACTGACATGGGAACAAGATTTCCCATATCCAATCTTAAAACCGCAAGCACGCAGTGGAGAATTAATAAGAAATATGACCTTTGGTCTCAGAGAAACATTTAATTCACTTCCTCTCTGAAGTCCAGCTGGCTCTTCAACATTCAAAACAAATGAACTGTTGGACTGATTTGTCTAAGTCATTTCAAAGCGGCTATTTTGGTTGGATTTGAGAGAGAAATATAAAAATAAATCTGTTTTATCATGTTCCTCAAAACAAAGAAAGACTTCGAGTACAGTAGAACATGGAGATAGAGAGGTCACTAGTTTAACATGTCCCAGATACTCTGCAGCAACTTCTAACATATTTAAGACGAGTCTGAGTGACATCAGTATGAACAGCAACGACAAAAATAGGTCTGAGAACAAAAACCTCACGTCCCCTGGCTGCAAGATTGCAGCAGATTATTCCTCTAAATCCAACTGTTTATCTGTTTGCACTGGAAGTTGCGTGCCTGAGGTTTGACTTGGCCTGGTGAGCATTAAACTGTCCACACTCTTACATGCACTGATCTGTGTGTTTGAACGACAAAGAGAAAGCATGAAAGTAAATGTACAGCTGTGGATCCATGACCTGAAGGTGGTGAAATATTAAAAATGAAATTAAAAAAAACGGTCACCTGACTTAAAAGGCATTTAATTTATTTCTATACTTCAAATAGATGAGTGGTTGGGATCCCACAAAAACACCTTATTTAGTACCAAAGTTTGAACCCTTTTGGAATTTTGTGTTTCTGTCATTTTTCCAACGGCCTGAAGTGGACAAGGCTTGGTTTGAAAAAAGGTCTCACATACTTCCCAGCTCCAAGTCAAAACATTTTAGTCAAAATGTGATGATACTTATGAGTCTGTTTGCTCCAAAGGGAAACGTCCAGCGCTGAAAGTGAAGCCAATCATGAAGCACCTGAATGACCTCTTGAGGATAGCTCCAAAAAGATCTGATCCCCACAGATACGACATGTTGTCCTGTGGGCTTTGGACGTGTTTGTCCCTCGCTGCTACCTCTGCTTCCTGCTTTATGCTAATCCACGCCAACAGCCTCCAGACTCTAGCTTGGTATTTAATGGACAGATGTTGATCTAATATTCTTCTAACTCTCAGCAAGAATGCAGATAAATATGTTCAGACTCCTCCTTTAACAGAAGGGCAGTTTACTCCATGTTTGCTACCGTAAACACGCTTCACTGCTTCACTAGAAACAAATACAAAGTGATTTTGTTGACAGCATGACAAAACATGGAGGGATTTTGTGCTCACAAGGTCTAAATATTTCTGTGGAGCAGCTGCTTGTAACGCCACCATGTTTTCACAAACCAACTAATAAACCAATCAAAGTTAAATCATATCTGTATAATTTATAAGGTCAGTTTTTCACTTGATGTTGATGATGGAGGGCAAGCTTGATGCAATCAAACAGGAAAGAACTGGAAAACTGATATGACACAGTCGAGCACAAGACCTTCAGGAGGAGAAAAGTTTGTGGAGCACCTCTGTTCTGAAGCTTCACACCCTTAAAGTTTGCCAAATCAATTTACAAAAAATGTCCAAAGTGTCTAATCAAAGGGTCTCTCGGTCATCCAACTGTGTGTGTGTGTGTGTGTGTGTGTGTGTGTGAGGACTGTGGCAGCTCGACTCACCAAAGAGGGTTTGATCCCGATGCTCTCAGCGGCCTGGAAAGCCAGGGTCAGATTCCGGACCTGAAGAAAAACAAACCGCTGGTTTCTGGGACACTGTGAAACTCCCTGCACCCCTTCATCCTCACACAGCAACAATAAGCCCACAAATACACGTAGAAACCCTGACAAACACCCAAGAGACAGTCGAAAACATGAGTAAGCCCCTGCTTGTTAATGTGAGCGTTTCAGTGTATTATACTTCCCCCTGTGTTTATTTGATAAGCGTAAAGCTATACTGCGAGCCTAATGAACTGAATTCCTTCAGATTTAGCCTCATGGAGCTGTGAATGTCTGTCCAGTCACCTCTCCATAGAAACTACTGCTAAACTACTAAATTGTGTCATACATATTGCCCTTGTATATGACCGTCGTTGATAGAAATGTTTCCTAAGTCTCTCTTGGCCACAAGTTGAATTTTTCCTGTATTTTGAGTGATTAAAATCATTTTGAGTAATTAAAAGTCCCTAATTGTGACTCTCACAACCACTCGTCATATTAGGCCCTTGTAGACCTCAGCACAGCTGTGATGATGAATCAATATGCTGTGATTTTTTTTTATAATTAGTTCTGCAGCCACAGACTCAAAAGAACAAATTCCCCTCTGATGTAAAATATATGCACAGCGATGGCACTGTTTTCTAAAGAGCACCTATGATAAAGGGCGAAGGAGGGCAGTAATGGGATTATTGGAAGGACAGATTATACTGGGAGGAGGTTGTGTGTTTGGGCCTCGGGGATAGTCACTCAGCAAGAGTTATTAAAGCCAACACGCGTCTATTGAATTATTCAGAGAGATGTCTCTGTCATCAGCTCTGCGACAGCACACACACGCCTACACCACTAATTTGTCACGTAGGATGTGTTGGGTCTGGTCCGAGGTGTTTGTCCATTGTTTGAATGTCGCAGCAGGCTGATGCTCTTCAGTCCCCAGAGAGGAACCATATTGTTTGTCCAGTTAGTGTATATACCACCTGCATGTCCACATTACAGAGCTGTCACCACTGAGCTATACAGTAGCTGCTGCCCTGTGCTAAGGATCACGTACAGTATGACTGCACAAGTGCAACATTTATAATTCATCCTCAGGCTGTTACATAATGCTGTGTGGACAATACGGCAGACCTATAAAATCTCTACAACTTCATACAGGAAGTCTGTAAAACACGGCTTAATGGTGGAAAAAATGACTCCTGGCCAAATGGCTTCAGAGCATTACGGAGGTTTTATGTGCCTCTTGGCAAACATGCATTTTTCAGACCTACACTATACGACCGCAGCACTTTCACAGTTTACAGGTTCACGTTTTCCACTAACAACCTATTGTGGCTTTCTGTGCGGTATTTTGTGGAGACACAGTTCTGCAGGTCTAAGCTGGGCCGAACATGCAGAGTGTTTACTCTAAAGGACTTTTACTGCAGGTTGAAATGAGTTAACCCTCTGAGACCCACAAGACCGCCGGCGATTTTGGTCAACATTTCTATTTTTAAGAGTCTTAATTGGCTCAGTTTTAAGCTAGAAAGCTGTAAAGAAATACCGTGATTATACAAGATGACCCTTTGGGACCAACCATGTCAGACATACTTGTTGGGGAGGGTTTTTTTGCCTATTGTGTCTGGATATATCTGCATACTGGGGTCCTCAAACAAATCTTAGAATTGCATAAATTAGGTAGGATTCAGCCAGTTTTTCATGTGTGATGATGTTCATCCCCATAGTTGCATTTTATTGTAGTGAGCGCATTTCTTAAAACTTGACCTCAGTGTATAAAATGACCTGTTGCGACCTCTAGGATAATCACAGCCTCATAAAACTAAAAAACAACCACAAACCAAAGACCTTTGCTATTCAAAGAATGTATGGCTTTCCTAGATGTGATGCCAAAACATCCAGTCAGTGTTGTGGTAACTTCATGGGACTCTGTGTCATGTACCGTACAGCACTGTCCTGAGACCTCCCTGTTCTGTTACAATCTGACAGGAAAGCACAGAATTGCTCGTATTTGGATGCATAAGTATGTGTGGGTCATGACCCAGTGATAACTGAATCCAAGTATGCATGAGTGAGTCGGCATGTATCTCCGGGGGCTGAGGATGCATGTGTGAAGTAGGACTACATTTAAGGGTATGAATAGGGGTATAAATACACTGATTTCTGATGAGTTAAGTGTTCTAAGGTTGCTAATTATACTTAGGTATAATGTGCTTAGGCGCACTTATTACCTGCTGGTGAGGCACTGACCCACCTGTTAAGCCTGAGACCGGTGTGAGGTTAGTACTTGAGTGTGTGTGTGCAGCCTTCCTGCAGTTTCCTACCTTATCTTGACTGATGAGTTCCTGGTAAGGGATGTGAGCGGGGAGATATGTGTGCAAGAGGGCACAGAAAGCTAAGCCGTCGCTCCAACTGCTGCTGAAGTTGGTCACATCAATATTCTGCAGACGGAGAAAGGAAGAGGGGGAAAGGGCAAAGAAGAAGAAAAAGTTACAAACAAGTCGAAATCAATACCGCAATGATAATGAGCTTAAAGTGCCCATCATTTGTGTGAGAGAGCAAATAGCTTCTTGACTTCATGAACAGGCCATGAAAAAAAGCCATTAAAGTCATGCAATGACAGGAAGCAGCATGATAATTAAAATGTAATGCTGTCATGAGCTGTTTCACAGTCCGTTAATGGCTGGTCATGTTTCCTTTGGAGGATCTTCTTCTTAGATCCCAATTAAGCCTGTGATGCTCTCTCTGATCTGTCCTCTGGGTGAAGAACGTGCATAGCAGCACGTCTAGTCGGTTGTGTTTTTGTGTGTGTGTGTGCGATTCACAGAGCATCATCACTTCATACAATGTGCACGGCATATACAGCCTCTGATAAGAGCTGAGAGTTTGGAGGAAAGGCTTCCTCCGGGCCATTGTTTGGCAGTGCAGGCTCCCTGTTGGATAGATAGTTATTTCCTCTTTTATCTCATGAACTTTGGGAGCGGGGCTCACCGCCAGAAGGACTCTCCTGAATCATGGATTTGTGTCTGTGAGGCTTTAAGGCTTCCATATGGCTCCCATACTTATACCCACGCATACACTGAACCGGAGGAAGTTACGGTATTCTGATCCAGGTCCATCGAGTACAGGTGGAAATACTCAAAGAGCTGTTTTAAGCTCCCAACATGAAGAAAAGTCTCTTTTTTTATACCAGATTTCTTTTTGTTCGGGCGTATTTTGTAATTAGAGACCAAGGGTGTACTTACATTAATATTCCTATAGTTCACCATTATATTAGTGTCATCAGTATTCTTATATAACTCATATAATTTATCTCAATTATTTCTAGGAATGGGAAGATATATCGATCAACAAAACAACAGATTGAGTTACGGTGAGTTACGCAGTTCAAACAGACATTTAAAGAACCAACAAGCTCTACTATAGAAACATACGGGCAGCATCAGGGGATCACTAAAGTCTGTAGAGTTTATCCTCTGGGGACCATGAATGTCAGTACAAAATGTCATGGCAATCCATTCAAAAGCTGTTAAGACATTTCAGTCTGGACCAAATTAGTGGACTGATTGAATTTAGGGTCATGGGGCATTTTCTGTGTGCTGTCGTACTACAAAAAGCAGAAACAAGAAGAAAAATAAGCTGTTTCAGCAGACTCTTTAAAACGGGATTAGGATTAGAAGGATAAAGCACTGAATTGAATATCTATGTGTACATCTGTGTGTCTGTATACAAAGCATTAGCAGTATGAGATGCTAGAGATCGGACGTGCAGCCATGTGCTTGTTTACGGCGGCTCTGAGCCTGTGGTCTTCAGTCCTGGCCCTTAGGACCAGAGCTAATCCAAACAGGGACTGATCCATACATGTGACGCCAGGGGAATGTAATTAACTACCTGATGGGATAGAAAAACAGCACAACTCTGAGTCCTGAGGGCAAGAATTAAATCACAGCTCTAAGTCACAGCAGTAATGAATATGCCCTGAGCTCCTGTGACCTGTCGACAGATTTGTTTCTTCTGTTTGCCTTTACTCGTCTGCTTTGGTGTTCTGGGTGCCAGTTACCTCAGCTTACCAAAATGTATCAAATTAAAGGTCGGCAAAAGCATGCATGCATTTGCATGCTGATAAATAGGCTCGTTAGCTACTGGACTGTGAGAACGCCACAGTATGTGTTTCGGCCGCGCCTGTAGCGATGCTTCTTGGTGTGATTACACCACCTTAGTCTTGTTAGATGTTATTTAAAGTCATGTTATATTAGATTATGTCATTTTTAATATCCCTTTCAGCATGCCAGTGAACATCTATCTATGTGCCTTTAATCTGATTTATTTATTTATATTAAAATGCTAAATAAATGATGAATTAGAAAACTGCAGTGATTATTGTTGCATTGTTAGTCATCGGGGAAAGCCGCAGAGCAATTGTGGTCACAATGGGATCTGAAGGAGCAGCTGCTTTATGTGGATGAAGCCAAACAGGATGCACAGTCCTGACCTCAGGCTTCGTTCACATTCACTATTAGCTGTAATGAAATACAGTGTGTGGTCATTAACTTATGAACATCATTAAAGAAACAATCAAAGAATCAAACATGTTTTCAAAAAAGTCCCACCATCATACACCGTGATCATACTACTACATGTATTACATGTATTATGAATGAACAGCAATGTTCATCTTTTTTCACGTGTTAGCCATCTAATGCTCTGATGGTATAGCAGAGTGAGTAAGAGTCTCTCCATCAGTCGTCTGGAGGGCAGACCTGTGCAGTCATGTCAGCCCACATTCCTCAAATAACTCCCCTCTTCCCTCTCTTAGCAGGTCACTATTAGCACTGTGTGTGATGCATGTGCAGACTGACACACACACACAGACACACACACACTCAGAGGGTGTGATAGGGGACACCGGACACTCCAAGACCAAGATAGACGATGACAAATAAGCTGATAAGAAAGGTTGCAGAGTGCAGTTTTAATGTGTGTGTTTAAGGAGAACACACATTCATTCCAGGCCGGGACCGGCAGGTATGTCCGAGTTCAGGGTGGGAGTGGGAGAGGAAAGGGTTGGGAGGGGTGGGGGGTTGGGATTCGTTCAGGGTAGAACGAGAGGGAGAGGCATGAATGCTAAAACAGCAGTGGACAACAACAGCTCTCTGGGAGCCGGCTCAGAAAAGCAAACACAGCATCAAGCGACAGGAAGTGTCTCGCTCGGCACAAAAGGCAGAGCTGTCGCTTTTTAGGGCTCAGAGAAAGAGAGTATGAGAGAGGAGCAGGGGCTCGGACAGAGAGAAAAAGAAGAGATAAAGTTGATCTGTGTATATTTGCTTTGGTCTGACTCCAAGTGGGAAGCAGATACGATCTATTATAGCAGCAGTAATTAAATTACAAGTGAAAATTTGCCAGGAAAGTTTCATCCGGAATCAGAATGCACACACAAATACAGATGATCTTATGAAACTAGTGCTACAGCACCAATCCTCAGTCTTTTAAAGGGGAACACCACCTCAAATAAGAATATCAATATGTTATTTCAATGGCCTAAGGACTTTCAATCAATACAAAGCGGCAGTCAAAAGTTTGGACACAGCCTCTCATTCAAAGGCTTATTATAACTATGGAGGACCTCATGGAATTATGTCGTAAAAAAGTGTTAAACAAACCAATATAGGTTTTAAATTTTAGATTCTTCAAAGTAGCCACCTTTTTGTTTACTACATAGTTCCATATATTGTCCATCATAGTTTTGATATCGTTAATATTAATCAACAATAAAGAAAATAAAATAAACTTAGAGAAAAAACATTGAATGAGAAGTTTGACTGGCACTGTTTATTAACTAACTAACTTGTGGTATCATCAAGTATAAAGTCTGTAGCTGACGATGAACTCGACCCCGCAGACTGTTTCTTTTTATATGTATTCAAAGAGCCAGTATTGGCAACACTTGAAAAAGGCTGTTTATGGGTTAATTTTATTCCTATAATTGAACAACATTTTTTTCTCTTTTAATGATTTATAGCTGTGGACA
>CAFUXE010000284.1:426397-466083 GCA_903364295.1 Serranus cabrilla | reverse complement strand
TTTTTACTTCTGGCTACTTCTAGCCATGATTGTGCTGTTTCCATGAGTTGAGTTGCAAGACTTACTTACAAAATGTATGAGTAGAGGGTTGAGTATTTTTCCTTTAAAAGTGATCAATAATTCAAGGAATCATTTCAGAGGTGCACGTGGCTGTAGCTGCAGAGGAAATTAAAGACCTGGGACAGCGTTTCCACGCTGCTGTAAACCATTTAGAAATGGAATTCACAGACGAGCTGGAAACGAGCCAAGCTCTAAACACCAACGCGACAGCAGTTTAACACTGCGAGCAGCGATACAAGGTAAGCTTGTGCTCTCTGCTGCCACATGTAAACGCTGCTGGGCTGCAGTCACATCCAGCAGATTAAAGCCCCTCTGCAGCCAGGACACTTGACACCCAGATGTCAACGAGTCATTACTGCAACACTGAGCCCTTACTCACCGGTCAAGAATGTAAAAACACCCGAGCACAATGCAACATGCGGCGAGCGGGCAAGGGAGGGAGGACAACTGTGACACACACACACACGTACGCTGACACACACAGTTTGTTAAAAAGCCATCAGTCTAAAGGGTGAGAGCAGGAGACACCGAGCCTGAGAGATTCATCTGACTGATGAGCTAGTCTCACTATATTTCCTGTCACACAATCTCTCTACCACATCCCGCCTAAATGACTGCAGCAACGAGAAGACAAACGACCCAGAATAAAATGTGAGAAAGAAACAAAAAATGAGTAAAGAACAACAGAGGAGGAGAAGACAACAACAATGAGATAAGAAAGTTTGAAATGGAGGGACGAAGAGAGAGAGACACAGACTGGGGGAGAGGGGGGAGAACGCCTTAATGTGCCATGTAATAAATCACAGTCATGAGCAATGACAGGCTGAAAGCCCAGGCAGGCGAGACCAGAGAGATAAATACAGGGCAACAGTGAAGGTCACACAGCTGGGGGAGCGTCTCTCTATAGATGCAGCCTATCTCTATAGATCTAATGGACTTATTCTGCACACAGGACGGGATAAAGAGCGGGGAGGGCGGCTGTGGGGCAAAGAGGGCACACAGCTCTGACTGAGACTCTTCACCTATATGACATAAGAAACAGCCAGGATCAGGATTTAGATTACCATAGTGTTTAACTCCATTGTTGCACTGTACGATGTAATGAAATGTACTCTGCTTTGTACTAACCCTTTTAAATTACCTTTTTTCTTATTGTGTAACCATCAGGCCACTCAGCCAGCAAAGAAACCTATAACGTCATTATACAGACAAGCTTGGAAAATACCGGACCAGAAGCCAACAAAATTACACCATTCTAGCATTCAGAACATGTACACTTAATTAAGCTTTGAGCATTTTGTTATTCTTTCATTTACAAAATTAATTTTCCGGTATGTGAATGGCCGTGGCCCAAAACTAGCAAGTCAAATGAGTGTAAAATATTACCGTTTATTGTCTTTTTTTTTCTCATTACTCATTATTTTTTCTGTGTGGTTGTACATGTTCTCCCCATGTGTGCGTGGGTTCTCTCCGGGTACTCCGGTTTCCTCCCACAGTCCAAAAACATGCAGCTCAGGTTTAATTGGTAACTCTAAATTGCCCGTAGGTGTGAGTGAGCGAGTTAATGGTTGTCTGTTAGCCCTACGACAGCCCTGTCCAGGGTGTACCCTGCCTCTTGCCCAATGGGATCCGCGGATAATGAATTAATGTTTCACCTACTGTTGCCAGTTGTTGTTTCTAGTGTTTGTTCATCTATGTTTATGTATGGTTAGATTTTAATACTAATGTATTATGAGTTTTATTTCTTAACTAGGGACAGGGATGGCAAATTAGCTACAGCTAGAAGTCCCGTGTACACGGCATTGGTTGCTCTTTATTTAATTGGAACAATGCCCACATGTACCGTATCGTCCCTGTTAAATAAAATAATAATAAAAATGTCAAAGCTGTGATGTAAGATTGTCAACAATAAGCAAAGTGGTACCACTTATTTTCTTTCACTCTTTGCCTCAAAATGCCCTTCTAATCAAATGACTTTGTGTCTTTGATCAGCACAGTATTTTGTTCAAAAATGGTTTTCTTTTAGTGGAGCGGATTCCCCCTGCCTGTAATCCTGTTACTGAACACCCTCCTCCACCCTCTCATCTGACTCTAAGTATTTAAATCCGTCATAACCACTTAGAACGAACACTTACCAGATGTCAGGGGTTACTCACTGTTTTTGCTACGTTTTTTTGGTTGCTTCAAAGCTCAGCTACCCTAAAAGTCTTTAAGTCCCACATGTTTCTATTCAAATTTGACCCAGATTTTGTTAAAAAAATTGTGATTCTTGATGAATTGAGGGGAAAAAAACAGCATATATTTTAGGACATTTCAGTCATTTTCATTCACAGTCATATTATCAGTTGTAATCTGTTATTTTACACTGATGACCTCACTCACAGGACTATTACTGTTAATCCTACATTATTAGAACTTACAGGAACAGTTCCTCTTTGAACTCCGACCCCCTTCCCCTCTTCGATGTCTGACCTCCTTTCCACACTCGCCTTGGGGTGCATTCCTGTCTCTTCAATAGCTTTGTGCGTGTATGTGAGTGTGAGTTTCCCAGGCGTGGCCGGATGAGCTGTGCTCTGTCAGGCCCAGCTGAGCCTAATGTTCAGAGCCTTTGCTCATTGTTCCCATCGTGAACAAACAGCTTATTTATTTTTGTTTGGCTTCTATGGTTAATTGAGAAAAAAAAAAGTTTAAAAAGTGTCCGGAGCTGTCCTATATTAAGACATCAAAGAGAGATAAATATACAGTAGGAGGCTGTATATTTATATGTTTTACAGCAGACCAGACGTTCAAGAAAGCCTCTGCTTATTCTACTCATGTAAGACCACAATAAGAATACAAGGTGACAAATGTGTGGAAATTTTGGCACTAAGGGGTCAAAGGTTTTGACACAAAAATGTGGGACTAAGAATAAAAAAAATAATGAGTGCTCAAATTACTTTCGATTGAAGTCTATCTAAAGTACTCTGATAGTAAGTCCAATATTAATACATAGATGACCGGCATGTTTCAACTCATAGAGTCTTCATCAGGGTGTAATGTGTAAAGGTGACAGGATGTAAATTGTAGAAAGAAAGAGAAATCACCAGTTGATCATGCAAACACATACTACACAAACTACACAATTTAAAAAACAAAGATAAACTGAATCTGAACTTCACGAATAAAGGCCAAAGTCATTATTTTGTATTCTTACGTGACAACTTTTCATATCCTTGAAAGAGCACCTGTTTTTTAATTTCGACTAGCAGCTTTACAGCTCACTCAGTTGGTCAACAAAAATCAAAATATCCATCTGACAACCACAATTTTTGTGATCAGTACTTTGCTTTCATGCTTACTAGCTAAACAGGACAGTGATTGGAACATATTATTGCATAAAGGTGCATCATTTCCAAATGGATTCACAAGATTTTTACAAAGGTGTGTCATTACCCAACGACTGTTTGTGGCAACTGTCAAAAAGGAGGCGTGGCATTGAGGATGGCCTATAAATAAAAAGGTGCAGAGTTTCTAAACAGGTTATAACCCATGGCCATGAACTGTCTGCAGTCATTGCATTTAGCAGTGTTCATTACTTCACCCCACAGAGTGGGAGTGAAGTATTGTTTTGGGCGGCGGTGTCTGTCTGTCTGTCTGTCTGTCTGTGTTTCTGCTGCATGTACATCCTCTGGCCAACAGAGGGTGCTGTGGGGTGAAGTCTGCCATCTCTGATTGGCTTGTTTCATGAGTGTTTTCATGTGTTTGCCCCACCACCCAACACCTTAGCCACGCCCTTTCATTAATGTTATTCACCATTTGTTTTAGACAGCTGAGGGAGTATTAATAATCTCGGCAGAATTCCTGTTTTTGTGAGGTTTTGTGTGTGTGAATGCATCAATGCATGGATACATGAGCTTACAGGGTCGCAGCTATTGCATATTTGCGCTTGTGCACTTCATCACTCCACATTTTTCTTTACAAAAACACCCAAAACATTTAAATAGAGAAATTGCCGCACTTGGTTTGCGATCACAATGCCTTGTAATGCGGCTGCTCTCCAACAACAATATTCATACAAACAATGAAATGTGACACACACATAAGTCACAAAACATGCAGTTACAGGCAGAGTGCTCAACTGCCTTGAAAGAACCGAGTAACAGAACTTATACAAAAGCCGTCTTAAGTTTCAAGTCCGTGTCCAGTCCAGCACTGACATGCACAGTATCTCTTGTGAATACCAATTTCCTGAGAGGCCCCTTCAGTCTCTCCCACAGGGCAGAGTCAATCAGAGCAGGCTTAAGGTCTTCACTGATCGATCTGCACTTCTTAGAATCTGACATTTGAGGTGTGAAGGAGCCTGTCTGGACTCACGTCTCATCCTCTGCTAAGAGCTGAACACAGGTCAAGTATCCATCTGCTCTGAGGATCTCTGCCTGTCTTGAGTAAGCAGCTGGTGGTGGAGCACAACACTTTCTCCCTCAGGGGTTCAAGGGCTCCTCTCCATGGGGACGGCATGGCCATCCCTCTCTTGTGTATGTTTATATGCATTTCCCATGTTTGCCCTGTTCCTCCTCTGACTGTGTTATCCCTGACAGTCTGTCCATATGACCGGCTAACACCAAAACATCAACACGCGGACACGTGGCTCGGACGAACGCATGGTTCAGGTCACGTAGACAGGTTACTGCTGTCATCATGTTTGTTTTCCTTGTCACATATATGCATGAAACCAGAGAAAAGCATGCATTTGGAGAACAACATGCTACCTGATACGAAAGACAACAATTAGGGTCAGGTTAGGGTTATTTTACTTTTAAAGCATCACATCTCACAGTGTGGTCTCATTGAATCCTCCCTGTGATGATTACAAGCACTCATCCCTTTATTGATCACAGTAAACGGGCTAAGTGACATCAGGCTTTGTGTGTAGCTATAATCACGCAGATTTACTGCAGCTCTTTGCACCTTAACATCAAATAAACCCCCCAGCATGCTTACAATAGCTACCCGTTTTCAGTTTCGCTTTAATTAGGCTGCTGTTTGACCAAAAGCTCTGCCAACAATAGGACTGTTAATAACAACGGGCACGGGGCTGACCTCTCATGGGCCTTGTCCCCTTCTCATTCTCTGGCTCCGTGCTGGCAGATGAGCATGATATAAGAGCTTGTTATGGAAGTGAACAGCAATGCCTCTTCAAAGTGACCATTAATTATGTAGCCTGAAGAGGCAGAACATATATTACAACTGGGCGACTCTATACCAAAGAGCCAATTAGTGGGGAGTTATTACCTCTTTGACCTTAGTGCTCAGCAGAGAGGAGAGGGACTGTGGATGTATTGATAAAACTAAACCTCACTAACCTTTATCACAACAGAACACGAACATGACAGAGAGAGAGGAAGACAAAGGCAACCTGGGCGTTTAAGCAGTTGTCGTGATCTCTGTCCTGGAGCTATAAACTGTGTGACAGATCTCTCTGGGCATTTAGTGGCTTCCAGCGGCCTCATAACACTGCCACGGCCTGACCTTTCACTAGACATATGAAGCGCAACATGTCCTCTGACAGTAACTGTTCCCGCAGCCAGCCTGTGGTCACATTCAACTGGGCTGCACTTCCTGTAACTGATGCACAAACACGAAATACCGCAAACGTACTGTACATATGCATGCTTCCTAGAAAGCAGAAACCCCTGTGGAAGACGCCGGAATTCAAAAGAAGAAGCAGAAATCCCATGAGGTCAAAACCAGCTGCTCTTTTATATCTCAGAGGAGAACCTTGCGTTAAACGCCAAATATAAAAAAAACTGGGAATTCGTTCTGAATGAAGGCTTGTTCTTAATCTATATCTCAGATGTCTCAACATATAACTAAACTGTTTCTCTTGTGTTTCTCAAACACTCCAATCGTAGTATTGGGAAGTCACGCTACGTCTAAAAATAGGCATTTTAAGGTAACTCCCTAATAGTCTGTGAATGAATCCAATTACAGGTCAGGGACATGGCACACAGGGAAAAAACACTAAGGGCCACGGCTCCATACTGCAGGAGAAGGCTGATTATACCGCAGACTGAGAACGATCCGAGTAGCCAAATCTTCTTACTGCATTCCTGATACTTGCACATAATCACAATGTGCTGCTAAGCCCTTTGTGAGAGCGGATCATAGCCTCCATACTTAAATAAGAATGAGGCTCCATTAAGGGTTTCATGTCAATGGACCAAACTGTCCTGAACTGAACTGAGATTTGCAATTCAGCCCGGGTCACTATTTAACAAGAATCCATTCACATTTAAATAGTCATTGAAGTAACTTAGCACATTTACTCATTTTCCTCTATATTGTATTTAACAGCTATGATTATGAGTTACTTGGCAGATTAACATTTTACTTACAAAACATATGACGAACAAATAAAATATGTAACAAGTTTGTTGATTAAACTATTCCCAATAAACCAAGCAGTTAAAAGTAGTTTCACCTTGACAGCTGCAACACTATCAATCAATAATAATATTTACTAATCACATTTGGATATTCAAACTCTTTTAGCAGTAACCAAAATGCCAGGCCTTCTCAAATGTGAACCCTTTAACGTGTAATTGCATAACAGAAAAATAAATCTGCATAATTAATGATTGATTATTTATTGATTGTTCAGCTATACTTTTACTTAGGATCTGATTACTTCTTCCACCGCTGACTGTTAGCTGGTGCTCTTACACAGCAGGGAGGAATGTTGGTCTTTCAATTATGGTAAACTGCCTAAACACATCAGACTGCATGACTTTGCTAAACCTTTTTAATCCCTTTAAAAAAAAAAAACACTTTTTAAAAAACAGAATTTGAAAATTCAATATATTCTCCAACGTCTTTGTTCTGAATGAGCTGCATTACTAAGTTACAGTGTGTTCTGATCTAATCAAGATTCTTTTAAACAACTGTCTCAGTTTCATGTTTTACTTTCCTCTGGAGAAATTTGAATAGTTCAGTAGTTAAAAAAACAACTCACTTTTTTGGGGGGTATATGGAGTCCCTACCAACCCACAAACTGAAATAAAATAACCCCAGCAGTTTTTTGTGGGACAAGATAAAAAAAAACGTCAGAACCAACAAGCCATTCAGATATGGTTTCCCTTCCCATGTAACATCCAGGCTCATCAGATTGGATTCATACAGTGATATGGGACTGGATATTTATATATTCACATCACTGATGATTATTTATAAATATCACATTGTGTAAATATTTTGTGTCAACATCAACAGTCAACCCTACAATGTTGTTGCATTATCGATATGGAAGTATTTGGTGAAAATATCATATTTGATTTTCTTAGTATCGTCCAGCCGAAACAAAGGAGGGGAATCTGAAAAATGTGAGTCACGGCAGTCTGTACACAGTTCCAGCATCTTATCAGGCAAATCCTCCGACTGTCTGTAGGTCAGCAGCAGTTTTATCTCTTCTGGTCTGATATTTCCATCACAGAGGATCTGCTGAGTGCGTTTCAGCAGCACACGCCCCATGCGATCATCAAACACCCGGACAGATGAAGGGAGGTGACTCAAAGTTCACTGAGCAGCATTGTGCTTGAGAAATAGGAACTATTGATCTGACAACTCACCCAATGATTCAGACCATTTACCACTCGGAAATCTGCCTCTATTTTTAGCAGCTATCATCGCCTGTGCATGTTCAAACTTAGTCAAGCCAGACATGCTATTACACTGACCCTAAACAGGACAGAGTCCTTCATGTTTATTACTCTGATGAATCTATCAGAATGCTGAAACAGCTGAAATGACTCCTTTTCCTACTGAAGTAGCGTTTGCAGGTTGGGACCAGTCTGCCTGCTGCTAAGAGTTTTAGCATTAGCTAGCTGGCATGCTGGCACACAAACATGATGATTACAAATCTTTAATCCACTGGGCTTAATGGCCTCCTTAAACTGGGTATTAGGGAGCAGCTAAGCCAGGTGATTGTCAGCACTTGGCTCCATGGTCACAGGGAACACAGATGGGGACACAACACAATAACAATGCATAAATAAATGGACATGCATAAAAACAAGCAGGGCTATATAAATACACACATGTATAAATCCAGCGAGTGCTTTGCATCACTGTTTCCATTGCTGCTGTGCCACAGTGACTTCATATCCCCAGTGAGATGACAGGGGGGTGAATGGTGTGTCTGCAAACACAGTAATGTGCCACACAGTCGAACACCTCAGTGACGGCTGAGAAAAACGAAATAACTACCCGAGGGCATAGACATTGGGTAAACGCTGCATGGGTGCAATATAAAGGGAGGGAGTGGACGATGTCGTCTCAGTTATAAAGGACAACCTGAAGAGTGCAAGACTAAAATTAAAGTGCCGGACAAAGATGCAGAGAGAAGCAGGGTGTGAAAGTGGATGGAGACCGCCTAGTATTTGAGAGGTCCCTGGTCTGTGATCCCTACCGGATAGCCTTCTGTTTTCTTCTGGCACCACTTCAGTAGAGCGTTTCTCTTAGATCCTCCGTACTCCCGCGCCAGTGCAGCCAAGGGGTCCTTTCTTTCCACACTGTCACCAGGGGAACACAAACCGCAATCACACAGGGAGAGAAAGGGAGAGAGAGAGAGGGATGGTTACAGGATGACATTTTGAAAGGATAAGAGAGTGTTTGATGACCCCATAAAACTGTTATTATCTTCACATTCACACACAAACTTAAATACATGGACATGAAGTGAGCTTTGTAAATACCGTAATTATACAAGTCAGTCTCATGGTATAAGAATGTGTTCAATTATGTAAGCATTTTTCCAGACGAGCATCATGTGTAGGAAATAATTTGTCTCAGTTCAAGCAGCCCTGTGTACGATTCTTTCCAGATTTGTCAAAGAGGTGCTTCAAGAAACTAAAAATGTTAGTCTTCACTATTTTGTAAATACTGAACAGTAAGAAGTCCTGTTCACACGTGAAAACAGCTGAAAGCAACCATAAAATGCAAACAAATGTGTGAAAGTTGTAAAAAAAAAAATCAGCTGAGCTGCCTAATGACCCTGAACATTGTGCATCACTTTATGATAATGAGACTTTTAAGTCAGCTAATTAATGGTCAGATATGTCTTTTTTAAATAACATATCTGCAAATGGAGGAAGAAGTATTCAGATCCTTCAATTTATTATAATGAATTATCCTAAACTATTGAGTAGTTTAACTTGTAAAATGGAATTCTCTTCATTTATTTTGCATGTAAAAATCTTGACCTGTAAAGTAAAGTTGAAGTACATTGACAATAACTCGCTTAAAACCATATATATGAAAATACTGTCTAGTATTAAGGAATCCATTTATACAATTCTTTGATTTTCCTTTACTTTCCTACATAGTTTATCTAATTTCCCTAGTGATCTAAGTGTTCCCTCTCTGAAA
Organism: Serranus cabrilla; assembly: GCA_903364295.1. Taxonomy (NCBI): domain Eukaryota; kingdom Metazoa; phylum Chordata; class Actinopteri; order Perciformes; family Serranidae; genus Serranus; species Serranus cabrilla. The sequence continues at coordinate 456,621 of CAFUXE010000284.1, read as the reverse complement.
TCCAGAACTTTATTGTTTGTTCTTGTATAATCAAGATCGAATCATCTTTGCACTGCAGTGTATTTGTGTTAGAGTCCAGAGCCGGCTTACTTTGGAGCAAAGCCAACTATAGACAGCTGAAAGTGTCTCTCAGTTTGTATTTAAGTGTGGGATGTAAAGCTTTATATGGCCTCCCTCATTCGCCTTGAATCTCCAGGCTCACCTATTTATATATATACTGTAAACTGATTGCACTATCAACAGACACAGAAATTACAAAGAGGTACAACAGACTGACTAAATGCCTATGTGCAGTATTATTCAGAGGGCCTGCTCCCTGGGGTGTTTGCCGGAGCTGAGGCCATGGGAAGACCACGAGACACGGTCGTTGCTCTGAGCACGGTAAACATTTCACACGTCACAGCAGCTCTGCTGTTAAATTCATTATCCTCTGTTTGAGGTATTGAAGGCCACAAGCGGCAAGACCCTGTCCAAACAAACAGTGCAGGGATCAGAGAGTGCGTGTGTTCATCAGCAGCGATAGAGCGGCCATATCATAACCCTGAAACCATACCAAACACGGTAATGTGTTACTGCTCATCTGCTGCTAGACAGAGAAGGCCGGCAAAGGTCTGCAATTCAATGATAGATAGATAGATGGACACAGAGAGGAGCGGTCTGCACGGGAAAAATGAGAACCTGTAATGCCAGAGGTCAGAAGATGCAAGCAAAGCATCCGTCTCCCATCCCTTTCTGATAAGAGGACACCACATTTACTGCGGTAGAGCCATCTGTGTCAACACTGTCAGCAGTAAAAGTTGTACAACTCCAAAGTCTCTCAGCTGGGACTTAAATATTTTAAACTGATCTGCAGTACAATATGTTGTAGCTTACATTACCACCAAAACCTGTTATCAAAACAAAATTAATCCAACCTTTATACTGATTAATGTTGTACACATTTGTCAAAATAGCTTTTACATATGAATATGGATACTACATGGAAAGACATACAAAACCCTGCTCCTTAACTTTATGTTTGTGTTTTATTGTTATCACATTCATAATTTGTTCCTAATTGATTTTCTGTGAGCTATTTGTTTGTTGGATGAATGTTAAAAGAAAATTATCATTTTAATTCCCCTTTGAAGACTGAGACTGAAAAGTTATCGCTGATATCATACTATAAGCTGAATTTAATTATGTGACCTGCCTGTTCACATTTCAACTAAACTAAAAAACAAACAAATAACTGTTATAATCTCAAGGGGGAACTTCTGTTTTCCAAAAATGCAGAACTGAAACACGTTTGCATTCGCATTAAGCAAACCGGGTTTCACAACATTCAGTTTGCATTTCTGTGTTATTTCATGTTAATTACGAGCAGGAAACAAATGTTATTTCTGCAGTTCCAGTAAAACCCGCGCATCATATGCGGACACCCACCTCAGCTTGCTGTTGCCTCGGTTGTAGCTGAAGGATGCTGTTCGGCTGCTGAGGGAGACGGGCGGTTTGATCACAGACTCCAGAGAAGGGCTCTTCCTCATTAGGCTGTTAGGTTTCAGGTCTTCACCGCAGCCCGACAACTTATCTGCAGTCGTGAGGGACACAGGGAAGAGAGTGTGATGAGGGAGACAGAAATAGAGGGATCATAATATACTTTATAAAGCACATTGTATAATGTAAAGTAGGACCACAACAAACTTTATATGTTGGTGATGTTTTGGGAAATGTTAAACCAGAGTACATTTAACTTTTCCTTTTAGAATAACTATAGTATAATTAATCTTCTCTTTAATCCTCTACTGTTATTAGGTTTTTGTTTGCATATTAATATTTTTTTATTTCATTTTCTTACTTATTTATTTTGTTACTTAGATTTGTAATATCACTATTACTATTGCCTTTGCTTTCCATCTTTTTACTTTATTTATTTGTTTGTTTAGTTGAAAATAATCCTCTACTTCATATTTATGATCCCTCTAACTATCTCTCTATCAATAAACGTATACAGGTATTTACTTATCACCTATATAAAAGTAGTCCTAGAAACTTAGAAACTGAACTGCGATTCATATCGTGCAAACAAAACTAAAAAGTTACAGATTTTTCAAACCTTCTAAGAAATGTCACCGTACTGTCCCGGGGTCTTGACAGTCACGTTTAGTTTTCAGCCTAGACTTTAAAATGCTTAAGATACCCTCGCCTGAGGGCCTGTGACTTGCCTCAACAAGTCTATGCTGTAGCCAGAGTCTGCACAAAGACACCTGATAGGTGATGAGAAGTGAAGTTTTAGAAAAGGCAGGCAGTGAAATCAAATCAGGGGCGTGATGCAAATTTTTCTCCTGCTGTTTTACTGAAATAATGCCGTACAATGAAACTCCTGTCAGTCCACCCATGAAGGAAGTTGCTGGAACAGCTGTTCACTGTAGCTGCACACAGTTTAAAGCTCAGTCACCACATACAGTGTTTGCTCTGTGAGAATCAAACCACAAACCAACCCACAAAAACAACATGATCACATGATTACATATCTTTTTCTTTTTACCCTTGTCTTATCATTTAACTCTCTATGTAAACATTTCAGCCTTAATCAGTTCAACACGGACTAATAGTAACACCTGGCCGTCCATTGACCTAAAAGCAGTGCTGTTATGACTGCTGAATCAAATATGGAAATACATGTAAATTATGACTTTGAGCTAAGATTTGTATTACATACCATGATGATGAGAGAAGTCTCCGTGGTTGATTCTTTTTTCCAAAGTCTTTGATAGAGGCTTTATGTATGTGTGTCTCTAAAAGGACAGGAAACAGAGCCGATCAGATCACGGCCTGAAACAGTCAACCGCCTATAAAAGACAGCTGGAAGTAACAAAAATCTATTTATAGAAATGGAGTGAAACAAATGCATGTGGAGTGCAAAATAAATTATCAAGTGATTTTATTAAAGTCGATTTGATTAATATTGTTGACATAATGAAAACAGAGCAATGAGATGATAGATTGATGTGCTCATGAGCTTATTGAAGACATGTAAGCAAGCGAAAAATAGCTGTAAAATGAATCAATCAGTTCGGTATCTTGAATGGTAGACGGTAGGCAGTCACAGGACAGCTGATTCTTTGTAATCTTTCAAATAGTTTCAAATCAAGTTAATTAAGTCAATTGATAATTTATCACTCTATTTTTAAAATGATATGCATTTCATCACATCCTCCCACATCATTTCTTCCTTACTCCCACCCTCAAGGTCGCTTTCCTTCAATGATTAATGGAAATGGTTTGCTGTGAAGGATGAATGATAAATGTAAAACAGGGACATTATGAAACATGGCTCTTTTTTCATCATCTCACAAATGTTTTAATCAAATCCTCAGCAGTATTTTCAATTCACATGCATTTTCATCTCCATATTAGTCAGTACATTCTGGTTACTTCCACCCCTCATACTATCTGTGGGTACATACTGTACCTGTATCGGGGAGACAGCAGCAGCAGGTGCAGTGCGTACAGGGATCCCACTCAGCGGACTTCTTTGGGAGGAATGCATTTGAACTGTGTGGCCTGGTCCATCTGAAAGACAATATGCCCAATGATTATTGTAAGAAAAGAGAACTGAAAGGCTGATAGAAAATGACTCACACGTTTTCAGTATAGCTAAGGATGAAAACAAAAGGCATTTCGTCAGTATATACTTTCTAACACTTAAATCTTCATCTGTCACAGTTAGCATTCCCATTTTTGTCTTGTTTACATATTCTCATGCAATCCAGTGCAACTCTTCTCCCATTAAGTCCACCTGTATGATGCTTATTATGTCTTTGTTGACACTGTCATAGAGGCCAGCTCAGGTCACCCAGTCCCATACAACTGTGCATGACTTTGCTGCAGAGAAATGACAGAAATCCCCACTGGAGATCCCACCAGCTGATCTCCTATATAGTTACACTGTTGTGTTGGGATTCCCTGTGCGTTTCTGTGTGTGTGTGAGTGTGTTGAGGTGCTCGGGGCTCACTCTGTCCAACATTATCAAAGGACTTAATGAGGGATTTGACAGTAGCTCCGGGCTCTGAGTCGGCATCTCCACTGGCGTCCATGGGTGTGTTTGGGATCCTGGAGATGCTGCACCAGTGACTGTTGTTATCGGAGTCGGACGCCTTCCCCTCGTCACTTTGGGACCTAACAGACACAATGAACAGGGTTGCTGTGTAGAGACATATACACCTGGGGAGAGCAGAATCTGAAGAGGCATCACACAGAGATTACACTGAAAACCCCTCACTTTACTGTTTATGAGTGTTCTAAAATGAGGTGTTTGCTCAGTGTACTGATGAGATCATATGGACAGTTTGAACTCAAGAACCAAAGATAATCAATGAAGAAAGCTGAAGATTAAAATTTGATGGACAAATCTGAGCAGTCAGAATACTGAGACACTTTGCCCCAAGAGGACGTTGGACTCCAGGCTACAGATTGAGGGATTTGGAGTCTTTATCAGTAATGAATGACAAGTGAGGAATTTGTGTCTTAAACATTGCACTCGAATCACCTCTTTAGAGCGCAGACTGAAAGAGATACACAACCACATTCGGACTGGTGTAATTTCATTTATTCATTTGCCAAATAAACATCAGTCAAACAGACATACAATACACTTTTATGTATTCTTTCACAGGCAGAAAACTCTCCTTCTTTGCAGAATAAATTAACAGCAAATTCACTGTATTGTTCATTAAATGGCTTTACTATCGACAGAAAATGACCCATTACACATTCACTTTTTGAGGATATCCAAATGTTTACATTTTGAGCACCAGTACCTTATTATCTGGTAGAACAATATGGCTTTTAATAACAATGCACGAATTGAATATATCTAATATGAACTGAACTTTAAAGGTATACTTTGCAGGATTTTCCTAAAAAAACAATGGGCCTCATGCAAGAACATTTTCACATTCTTAACTATTTCTTGTTTTATCATTTATATTGATTTTTCAAACTCTAAATCTCTGACACGATACCCATGATGTGACACGCCAGTTTCCCCCCTAACTCCAGGCCTGAAAACCTCCTCCTGTTAGTGGTCCAAAGGTCCTGTCCTAGTGGTGTAAACATGAACTCTGAGCTCTTGGAAATTCTTAAGTAAAAACTGCACAGTGTGTTTGTGCCAAAGAGAAATTGAAAAATACAAGAAATTAGGCGAAAGCAAGTTCTCCTAAATCACTTGTACAAGCCACTAATCTGTGTGTGTCAGTGGTTCTTACATGAGGCACAATGTACAAACTGTACTAATCCTTATAATAATATAATATAATGTGTATTTTGGGGGCGTGTCTGGGCATCACCCCTTTGGCTATTAAAATAGCACACAGTGCCAAAACCCCCCACAAATATAGCGAGAAAAAATGCCAAGTGGGCAAAGATGAATCTGAGCTTTACTTTCACTTTTGTTGGGCCAAGAAAAAGGGGTCAAATTTGAATGCTGTGTTTGCAAACAGTAAGCAACAATTCCTGCATAGTATGCCTTTAAGTAGAACCTGAGATCCTGCATTATGCCATTAACAACACAGAATATTGTGTAAGGGTTCAAAGATGTTCGGCTCGAAGATGAAATAAATTAACCATGTGTCAAGTGACATATCTTGCGAGAGTAAGTGACATCACTGAATTTGAGGATCTGATACATTAAAAAGGATGCTGAAGTCATTTTTGTATACTTTTAATGTAATGTTTCAAGAATCAAAGTATCGGAGCCTTGAGTGACCTCTGAGGTTCAGATAAAAAGTCTATGTGTTTAACTTGTCAATAATGTTGCTAAAAAGTGGTTAGAAATGGTAGAAAATGAGTTCCTCATTAGGGGAAAAATAATCCTTCTAGGAGCCTGTAGCACAGTCGTCTTAGTCTTTGTGTTAAAGTGGACCGTCAGCCTTTTGGTATGTTTCTGAAGAGTAAAAATGACTCTGAGGTACAGCTGTTTGTGTTTGTGGCAGTTCTAAAATCTGGTTTTGGCAGTATTTTGGGTCTGCCAGCATTGCCGACATTAAAATCGTCCTGGTTATTTTGTCTGGAAGAAATAATGAATACTCTGTAGATTTAAAACAACAACACCAAAGACACATATACAAACAGTAACAGAGTAATGTAACCAGTATGTCCACATTGATGTCACTTGTGTGTAGTAATTGTGTGTTCCATAGTGCCATCTAATGCCTAAATATGACACTGCAGTCAGTTTCATTACAGGACCAAACTTAAATATTAAACTTTCTTTTTTTTTTTAAACAACAAATCATAAATGTCAAGTTTTTGGACAGAAAAAGCTCAAAGTGATAAATTGATACAGAAATAGAAAGAAAAGCAAATGCAAGGTCCAGCACAAAAACCATGAGTGGCTCATGGTTTTTCATCTTATAAACTGGACTCTGCTGCATTGCTTTTGCCTTTAAATTGGGATTTTCTGATCTTACGTGTCAAACTTTGTTCTGGCAGAATGTTGTTAATTTTAAAGTCCCCCTCCAGGCACATATTAAAAATACTGAGCTATGATGTATTCTTTTACTCTTTATCATAGTTTTTATTTTGGAAAAGTAAAAAACAAAACAAAACACTAAAATTGGACTGGAAGCACATCTACTCTTCCCCCCTCATTTTAAGATTTCATAATTTTAAGATTTTATTCTGATAAGACAGTTGAAGATTTGGCGGAAGAGAGAATTAGAAAGGGCACAACATCCAGCAAAGGGCCACACGTAGTCAAAGACCCTGGGCCACTGCAGTACTCAGCTATATGGGGCACACGCATAAACCAAATCTTTCTGCTTCAATTGGACAGTCCAGATGTTTGCTCCGCCCCACCCTCAAAGCTTCTCAGGCTAGGTTGGCTGGTGAAAGAGCAGCGCTCCTCATGATCTGCAGACTACAGCGGTAGTTCCAGTTTATTTTCTCCATTAGAAGAAACACCAGAGAGATTCAACCATACATGTTCTGTTTTGCCTCTAGACTCAGATGAAGAGTCTGTTATGCACCAGTTGGTATATTTTAGCTTGTAAGCTTGTAACTGGCAGTGGATGACATTGCGTTACTCTGTGTCAGCAATATGCAATATTAAGTTGTTGTTGTTAAGTTGTGTTTTTGCTCCCTGCAGTGAGGTTTCTTTTCCGGCTTTCGTAGTTGTGGCGAACCTTATCTAGCGTTTGAAAGTGAAGATTTTAGGAAAGTACACAGACATCTAAAACACCTCTCTGGTAACAAACGTTGCACAGATAAGACCAAGGTAAGACCTTTTAGGGGCTGTAAACATAAGCAAAATGCATTTTGGGGTTTTTGGAGGGGAACTTTAATTGTTTCCGCATTGCAAGTGACTATCAAATCTTTTTCCTACTTCATCCTACTTTTTTCATGGTGCTTTTTGTAAAAGGTTATTACCCTTTACTGTACCACCTCAACTTCCTAAAAAGGCACAAATCAGCTTTGCACAGTATGAAAAGAGTCTTTCGAACATATGGCATTTCTTTAACACAGGACAAGTCATTGACAAAAAATAATACATTCACTGAGAAAGAAAAATACAGAATTATTATTTAAAAGGTTCCATGTAGAGAAATGGAAGCCAGACTCTCTGTGTTCTGTATCTACACTGGTCCCTGTGGCTTAGAACAAGACTGGTTTACCACAATATATTTTGAATGACACAGAAAGGTAATAAGTGCAACAATAACACTGTCTTCACGTGGGTGAGGGCACTTCTCTAGTGCCCTTCTACTGCCGTCTTGGTATCAAAAGTGGCTCCGGTGCTTCTTCTGAAAAGAAAAAGAAGAAGGAAGATGAACTACTGTATACTGTATTATAATATGTACATGTGTTGCAAAACCTGAGATCTTACATTTCTTCTTAATGCTGTTTTTATGAAAAAACAGACCTTTGGGCACTTCTGTATTTTTAAAAACTCTGTTCCATGCATACCTCATAGGATTAATAACGCCACTCATAATGTCTAGCATGACTATATCACCCGGTGATGAAGACGCTATGCAAATGTATCTGAACATGATGCAGAGCATGAGTTTAATCCAGTCATGCCGTGCAGACCATCCTGCTATGTTTCACCAAAAAAGTAGGAGGGTTATTCATTCAAAGAACAGCAGATGGCACCAGATACATCTACTTGATCAGTATGTTTAAGGAACCAGGCAAAGCAAACCAAACCAGTCCTGAAGAGGGCAGTCAGCCAGCATACAGAAAGACAGACAAAGTCAGACAGGCTGAAGCAGCAACACGAAGCCAAACACAGACAGGAAGGTCAGTGAGCAGCAGCAGCACACAGGGGAGGGAGAGGCAGGCTGGCTGAGAGAGGGCTGACAGGGCAGGGAACTCACCTGGACTTTACACAGGGAGGCTTGTCAGTGGGACATCTTTGACAGGGTCATCACAGGGAGCTGCTGGAGGTGGGGAGTGGATGCAGCATAACAGCTAATCTTGGGGAAATTGGCTGATTCAGTCATGGTCTAAAACCAGTAATGTATTATACTACATTCACTGCATGAAACGTGAACAATACTTATTTTGTTCTTAAACCAAATATTACTTTATCTTATATACTAAAATTACACTTATAAGCTTTATGAGTATATAGTACAACTTAAAGGGTTTCAGGTAAAATCATTAGGAGATCATTTGCTTGCTTAAACCAACATTACAGAACTATTTAACCTTAAACTAAAAGCTTCAAAATAATTGTAATGCTACACTGAAACCTGAGAGCCATTTCTTGCACAATCTGTAACTTTAGCGAGCGGGTACAAACTGCCGCTTCAGTAGCTTTACTGTATGCACACACCACCCACTATGTCACTTATTCTGCTGAAACTGGATCGTATGTTGTGGAAAAAAATGTTTTCTAGTTGTCCCTCTGATGTCCTCCAGCTTTTTTTTGCCTCTACTCATGGTGATTCAGTTTCCTGACGGACAGAAAGCTTTACTTGTTGCTAAAGTAAAGCTAACTGCTAACTGCTGCAAACTGGTGTTTACACCTCTAGCACAGGAGCTTTGGCAGAGGCGACGAGATCGAACACGACGATATGAAGGAAAATAAGAAGAGGTAAAGGAGAGAGTGACCGAGCAAGAGGCTGCTGAACAAGAGCAAATCTTGGACTGGCTTTAAGTTGTTGGTGAGAGTTTCCCAAAAGAAGAGACTACAGTCTTGCTAGACGTTCGGCTGTGTTAGCAAAGCTGGCAACTATTTTTCTTCTAAATCACAATTATAATATAATCATAACCCATTGACGTTTGCAGCTGTTCATATTTATGATAGTGATGTTTAAGTAAATTGCATTCTGAAACTGTAGGGGCAATAAATCACAAATAATACCAATTCTATGTAATGTAATGTTGCTTCAAAGGACAATATCAAGACTGGCCACACAGATACACAGAGCGGCATACAGTAGCAAATCTAAGCAGACTTTGCCACAGTAAGTATAAGACCTGCCATAATAATGAAACGGGACACGGTCAAAAACACCATGGCATGTGCACGCTCAAAACACTTATATATACAGTATACCCACACACAAACCAATGCAGCACTCTCTAAAAGTACATCAATCACCGAACTGCTTGGCCACAGTGCAACAGCACTACATGGACTCTTAAACAGCATGATCAATTGTCTTGAAATTTTGACATGACTAACATTTGCTTCAGTGTTGATTGTAACACACTTAAATCAAAGCAGCATCTGTGCATAGAGCAGATCTGCCACCACATATTATAATACATTCCCCTAATAATACTGTAGTTCATTGTGGAGTGTGAGGTTTGAATGTTACTTTAGGGTGCAGAGTGTAGAAGAGGGAGACAGAGAGGGCAGCAGCTTAGAGGAGTAGAATACACAGAGGGAAATACTGCAGGAGACTGATAATTTACCAACAGAGTCTGCCAAATCCCAGATACCTAATCTCTAGAGACTCCCAGAATTTAATCTTACGAAATACCAAGACATGAACTTACAAATGTCTACACTGAAAACATCCAGGTAAACACTTTATCCTGCTTTAGGAAACCTCTTAAGCAAGAGATTGTTGAGAGTTAAACTCTTAAGACGTTACAGTTTATATCACATGTATAGAACAGTGGATGGGGATATGGCAAGACTCTGGCAGGTATCTAATATCCACATTGTGTTCAGAGAGAAAAGAGCTGCAGCCCGATGCTTAACAAGTGGAGCCAGGGCGGGGATCGGTAGAGAGGGAGGAATTGAAAAAAAAAAAAGGAGTATGGTGGAGATGGTACCTGACACCCTGCAGGGCTTCGAGGTCTGTGGAAAGCTTTGCACTGCGATCCTGCTCCTCCTGCAGCTGCCTCCTGAGTGTACGCAGCTCCTGCTGAGCCTCCACCTTGATGTCGTTAGCCACCACCACAGCCGTCTGGAGGTCCGCCTGGAACCGACGCCACTCTTCTTTTTCATCCTAAAGAAACAAACACATGGATGTACGGTACACTGTATAGGTAGATGGAGACATGAAGTCCAGAAACAGATCAATTAAATTTGATGATACAGAAACAATTTTACTGTATCATGTACTTACTAAAGACAGTGGCATTTATAGTTGAGGTTGGAAAAGCTACATGAACTTCTGGGATAATGACTGTGCCAGTGAGTTCACAATCCACTTTTTGGTTACTGTGTCTGCTCTTTGTAACATAGATCTGTGGGGAAAAATGATCCTAAACACAATTTCAGAAAACCTTTTTTCTGTTATCATAATTGTTAAAACTCCTAAGGCCAGAAAGATTCTCCACTAGACATGAAACAGGGAGGCAGAACAACAGATGCTCTTTGGTTTGAAGCAGGAAAAAGACACTGAAAAAACAATAGTAGAGATCCATTGCCACTGAAGCAAGAAAAATATGTAGTCCTTTAGTCAGTGTTGTAAAGGCAAAGATCAGTACATTTAAGATTTGTTTTTTGGCTATGACTTTTAAACTTTTCCTTTTTCAAATGTCATTTGAGCATTTAGCAATACTAAGGGTGACCAAGAATCAGATACACGAAAGAAAGGAAAGGAGGTTCCAAAGATCGCTGAGCGAGCACAAAATGAATATCAAGGAGGTGACAGTGAAATCTAGGAAAATGGTATCTGGTGCACTTCATAATGATTGTTTTAAGAAACTGGAATTACTGCCTCACAGTTGCCAATTTACAGTTTACATCCATGTCAGTCCAGACTAATATGTAACTATGACAGTAGACGATGCTTCAAAAATGGATGTTGCTGTGAAAAAGCAACAAATTCTAAATTATAGATGTTTCACACACATATTCCACCCAGAAACTCTACACAATTAGCACAGTTTCAAGTTGATAACCAAGATTAGTGTCAATAATTTAGTATCTGACCAAATGTCTCTCCTCCTGTTCCTGAGTTATGGTGTTAAATAATGGCCAGAAAATTGTTTATACAGAACATTATGATGACACAGTGATGTCGACCTTTAACCTTTAACTTTCCACCATTTCCTTTTATCTTTTGAAGCATGTGTGCGAAATGTTGTCATAATTAACATATCAATTCTTGATTGCCAACAAACTTGTTTTGTGAGGCCATAGAGACCTTGACCTTTGACCTTGAAAATCAAATCAGTTTATCCTTGACTCCAAGGGTACTTTTGTGCCACATTTAAAGAAATTCCTTCCAGTTCCTGAGATATTGTGTTTATGAGAATGAGACAGGATGACAACCCGATAACATACAGCCTCTGGCCTCGGCTGTCACAGCGCATAAACATGAAAACATAAAACTGAGGTGATGTTATTGAAAAAATTCCCAAAGCAATACATGTCTGCTTGGCTGAACAGCCCACCTTGATGCCTCTGGAATACTAATCTGTGAACAGATGACTCCAAGGTCAAAGATTTTGGAAAAACAACAACAGCAAATACAGAGCAGTCGAACATCATTCCGACCTTAAAGGAAAATTTCACCACAGTTATCTCTGAGCGTCACTCACTCAGCTCTGTAGGGTTGAGAAACGGCTGTAAATTAAAGGCCAGTGGTTACAGCCACTCAAATCTAGTCAGTACAGATATTATTATTTTATTTTTTGCGGCAGTAAAAGCCATCAAAACCACCAAAATATGGCTACTGTAAAGTTACTGTGAATTCACTTCTTTTGTGTCATACTCCAGCATTCAGAATCCCTGGCAGAAGTAGCGTGTTTTATTTCTAATGCAATTTTGCTTTTAGTATATGGCTGAGGGCTGAAAGAGAGACACAGAAGATGTGACTGATGTCAAACAAAAGTCGATCTCAGACGTCACAGTTACATGAAATGTGGCCAGAATAGCTGAGTTAGTCAACAGAACATCCCCAATTTGAACTTTTCAAATTTCCTCTAATTCTTCTTATCCTTAAGACAACCTGAAACATTTATTTTGGTTCACAGCTGACTTGTGTCTTTAGTATGTGATGCCCAAACTGCTTAATTCCTTATTTTAAAAAACAAATCATGACACCGCAGACATTATAAAAGGAGCTTTATGGGTCTGTTTAAGCTTTCTTACCTTCATCTGTCTACTTTGGACTTTCAGTTGTCGGTCTGCTTCTGCTTTCTGCTCCTCCAGCTTTTTGACAAGATCTGCAATGATAAACAAATACTGTCTAAAACAACAGCCCTGAAATAAATCCTACCTTCATAACAATTGTAATATTCAATTTTGTAGGACCTGTGTGAAGAGGTATCGTTTCAACTTAATGGTCATTTTGGAGGCGTTTCTAATACTGTGTCCCATTATAATAAATGAAGACAGACCAAATATTAGATACCACTAAATGATTCATTTCGCTATATTGGATTTAAGGCTGCAGGTTAAAAGAGAACTGAGCAGCCAATGAACAGAACTTACTCTCCATGTCCAGGACGGCTTGGTTGGTGTGGCAGTTGACGGCTCTCTGCTGCTCCACCTGGTCCTCCAGTTCAAAGATGGTCTCCTTCAGCTCCTTCACCTGGTTCTCAGTATGGATCCCGGCTTCCTCCAGGGAAGTCACCCGGCTGCTGAGCTCCTGCTCCCTCCTCTCGCCCCGATCCTGAACCTGCTGGCATTTGGCCTCCACCTGTGTGTATGTGTGCATTTGTGAGATTATGACGGGTTTAGTACAGAAACAGGTTAAAACAAAGAGGCAGTGTTTCATGTGGCTGCCACTGTGCTGATTAGATGGAAGCACTTAAGTCACCTTTGGCTCAATAAAGGATAATTTATGACATCTTCCAGACGTCTTTGTGGTGCAGTGCTACATTTGGTGCAATGTTCTCTATCTCTCAAAAGGTTAGATAAAATATGTTCTCAACAAAAAAGCTGCATCAAGACCTAGCAGCAACCTTCAGGTCTGTGAAGTGCCCATAACCTGTATCCTGTATCCTGTATACAGAAGGAGGCGAGTCCACTAAAATAAGTCAGGTTGAATAGAAGTTTATTAGCAAATGTCCCTACTTCTTTTTACCTCAGTAAATATTTTCTTAAAGAGTTCATGGTCTCAATTGCTAGTTTCAAGAAGACAAACAGTTTATATGAGGAAACCACAGACTGAAATGCAATCAAAGCAGGCTAAATTATGTTTAATTGTCTAATTGGCTTTAATGCATTGAACCCTTTCCTATGTGATCACTGCACATTAGTACAAATTACATGGTTTGTGCTCAGATAATAGATCTTTACACCCTAACTTCCACATCAGTCACTTCACCAAAGCTCTAATGGGTTCAACTGTGATAAAAGTCACACGGACATGAAGGTAAATGTAAATGGTCATGAATGGTTAGTTATGCTGGAATCTCGGGCTGCTCAATAAAATTTTTATCATGATTATTTTGGTCATCATTGAGACCAAATTAGGATGATTTGAATTATTATTATATTTGATTATTTAAAACAAAAGAGTCACGTTAGACTGAATGTAGCACCATAATCCTTTTATATCACTTATCTTGGTTTCATAATCATTGGAAGCCAAAATCCTAATTGAAATGAAAGTTGATTAATTACCCAGCCCTACTGGAATCCATGCAGTACTGAACACACAAGAGCTTAACTCTGTCTCAGGCCATAGTGTAAATAGTGACATGCAAGGTGACAGTGACTCATGGAAATAAGAGTTCAGTCTGGATTAGATGTGACTGACTGCATCAATGTGTTCACTGCTCCAACTATTGAATTACACTCAAGCTGAAGTCAGTGTACCATAATGGTTGCTGTCATCTTGAGGAACGACACTGTAAAGCAGATCTCTGTGAGCACAGCATACTAAAATAAGTCAATGATGTAGTTATGCAGGACCCTCTCCCACTGACACCATGTGGCTCTTAAAGATTAGGATGTCCGTGGGTAAAGCTATGGCCTCACTCTCACACCCATGTGGCAGAGAACAGGAGTGTGACTCAGAGGGTATGGACTGGTGGACCACCCTACTGTTGGCACCGCGGTCTGAGTCCAACAATGACGACATCACTAAGCCGATGGTGACACGCCTCAATTTGGAGTCAACAGCCACCAACATGACCCCAAACCCACACAGCCTCAGCCTCTCTGGTGTTTGTGGTGTTGAAGGGGAAAACCAAAGCGACTACTGAGAATCATATGAAAACTATTTGAGTGAACATGATTTCATGAGCTGTGGTGGTGAAGAAAAGAACCCATACCAGCTGTTTAATGTTCATGTTGGAACCATTGTGGAAAATGTGTGTCCTCATGTTCACATTAAATAAGTGGTGAGCCAGCCAAAGATGATTAAAAAAGTTATGACCGCTCATTTGACTCTCATTTTTTAATAATTAGCAATTGCTAGACTGATGATACGGCTATTACTAGACACATAACTGTGGCATTTTGGTCTCTGTCAAATCTATTTCTGAAAATGACTGCACTGCAAGCAAAGAATATTAACAAAAATCGAATAACTGTTTCTTAACGAGTGAACTGTTTGCTTTGCTTTTTCATATTTTTACAGTAAATGTGGATGGACAGATTGTTCTTTAGGGAATTCCTCAGTGTTTTGTTTAACACAAGACAACTAATGAGGTCACAAACATAACAAAACGTTTGAACAGTGAGTCACATATAACTCAAGTCCCGCTTCTTACAACACAATGGAAGCAACCAAGTGGAAAATGTTTGAACTCCAGAGACATTCTCTAACCAACAAAGTTGTGCAGTATTAAACAGATTAATCTGAATCTTTGCAGACAACATTGATTGTTCTGAACAATTCTGAGCAAAAACATATTATATTCTGGGAGAAAAAATTCTCATACATGTTGTCATGTTGTAACTGAATCCTTATCTGTGAGTATTTCTTAAACTCCCTGTTGTCACCAGGTCAAATTTGACCCAGAACATGGATGAATTCCAAAAAGAAGGGTAAGCTCATGGTAATGAGTTGAAGTTATGTTGGCTTAGAAGGTGTGACATGTAGCATTTAGTCATCATATTTACTTTATAGACAATCAAACAAAACCAGGTCAGTTTTGACCTGAGAGGACAGAATGTGCATATGCATAGGATATACCGTATATATTTTATTATTATAAATCAATAAGTGTTGTGTGAATATTGTGTACTCTCAATATTTGAAACCATCATGTCAATAGAAGTGAATTGAATTAAACACAATATATAACACAGACAACAAGGGTGCAGTAAACTGTATAAATCTGAGGACATTGTGTAACTTCGCACCCCTACCTTTGACATTGTGGCTCGCACATGCTCAGTCTCAGCCTGGGACTGCAACAGCTCCTGTCTCAGCTCCGTCAGCTCCACCTCCAGCCTGTCTCTCTCAGCGTGGGCCGTCTTCAATAAGTTCTGCACTTCAGTGCTGTCACTGGCACTCTGCATGGCCTTCAGCTCACCCATCTTTTGCCTCTCAATGTCCACCTGTGCTTTCAGCCTACTATTTTCCAGTCTGAGACAATCTGCTGTCGCTCTCTGCTCCTCCGCGGACTGCGCTGCCTGACCTCCTGCCTCCAACTCTCTATCCAGCTGGGCCTGCAGCCTGTCCATCTCCTCTCTGAGGCAGTGCACCTGGCCCTGGGCCTCCTGGTGTTCCTCCTCCAAAGCCCGCAGGCTGCCTGTCAGCTGCTGCTGGATGTCCACCAGCTTCTCCCGCTCAAAGCGTGAGCTTTCGACCAGCTCGGTGTACCTCTGCTCCAGCTCGGCCAGCCGAGGCCCTTGGTTCCCAAGCTCCTCCTCCCTCTGGGCCTGAGCTTGGACTTGCTCCTGAAGCCGGCCTGCGAGCGCCTCATTCTTCTGGGCCAGCACCTCCAAGCGCTCTCTCTGCTGTTGAAGCGAGGTCTGCAGGAGGCGCTTCTCCGCGGCCAGACGCTCGTTCTCAGCCGTCAGCTCTTGCACCACCTGCTGCTGGTCGGCCAGCTCCTGCAGAGTGGCCTGCAGCTCCTCGGCCGTGCTGTGGTGGCTCTCCTCCATCTTGTGAATCTGCTCTGTCAGGCTCTGCACTGACACATCCAGCCCTCCTGCACTGGTTACTGTTCCCGCCGAAACTGCTTCCCCACTGACACCGCTGCTCACTGATTCTGAGCGTGATGGGATCTTCTCGAACTCTGAGGAGTCGGGTGATGGTGAGTCCTTGGTGAAATCAGAACTGGAGGAGACAGAGGTTTTGACAGGGCTGGCAGAAGACGGGGGGCTGTCCTGTTGCTGAGTTGAGGAGTTGGAGTCTGAGAGCAGGCCATTCACCAAAGGTTTATTTGAACTTGAGAGGGGAGAGGCTTCCAAGGAAAGTAGCTTTTCCTTCAGTGCTTGGTTCTCCTCCCTGAGCGCTGCCAGCTCTCTCTGAAACTTCCCGTTCTTCTCTCTCAGCTCCCCAACCAGCACAAGGGCCTCCGTCACCTGTCCTTGCTCTCGATCCGCAGCAGGCTCCTGCCATGCGACAGAGTTGGGTGAGGGGGAAGAGGAAGCACTGGAGGTTTTACCTTTACAGCGCTGCAACTCCATCCTGAGATTGCTGATCTCTAAGTCTTTGGCCTTGGCCTCAGCCAGCAGCTCTTTCACCTGGCACTCCAGAAGGCCCTTTTCCTGGCCCTCTGCATCTGCACGGGACTTTGTTGAACCGCGTGTCTGCTTTGCCAGGGTGGAGAGGCTGGAGGTGCTGGCACTGGAAACCATCCTCTTAGTGGAAGAGCTCCGAAGCTGGTCCCTCAGAGAGATGCGGTCTCTGGTTATGGTAGAAGGGATTTCTCTAGGAGCTGGGATACCAGACTTCTTGGCTGTCTGTGCACCTGCAACACAGACCCAAACAAAAATGCATATTGAAAAGTGTTCAAGTCCCAAAAATGGTCGAATCAGCATTCAGCATAATCTATCACAAAGCTGTTGACAGCGCTTTCCGATTTATAACAGTTATGTGAGAAAAAGTCTTTCATTTGTTCCAGCTGTGCAGATAGTCTAGCAGACAGTCTCTTTTATCATGAGAGGCTTTATGAATGCCAACATATCAAAATACCCTTTTAAATCTTGGAACCTTGTTACAATATCTGCAAACCTTACAAAAACAATATAAGCATTAAAAGAATATTTTAAAAGAAAACATGTGTTAATTGTGGGTGGCACAGTGTGAATTGTCACATCACATACACACTTAATTTTGTGTAATATAAAATGCATTTCTATCAGTGGTGCTCAAAGTTTGGACGAAAGAATGTCAAACCAGTAGATGACTGAGGTCCTCACAAAAAAAAAGCAGTACACCAGAATTGCTAACTAATAACACCAGCATTAATGATGGAGCTTACTACAAGTACTCATTCCTAACTTGACAGATGCTTGTTAGGCAGCACAGTCCAACGCAGTAGCTGAGTAGTCTATTAAAAGTGAGTTATTGAAAGTGAAAGTAGTGAAATAGACAGCTGAAGATTAAAATATATTGCATTTCATTTAATGGCACGTTTGGGTGCAACACAAAATGTGCCATTGGCCTGCGGGCCGCGCTTTGAGAAACTATGATTTAGATTAAGTAAATTAAATTAAGACCCACTTGGACTTTAATTGTGGTGCCAGTGGTGATAAAACACAGAATCCATATTAAAGTCTTGAGCTATTTTGAGAGATAAAAACTTGTCACTGAAGAATGAAGGTTAATGGAATCCACACACTGACATGCCGGGGTCACGGATTTGTTAACATCATGTAATGGCACTAATTAAATGGACAGTGTGTCACATTCAGATGTTTGTATTATTCAGCAGTTTCATGTAGCTGGTCAGTGTCCCCTATTCACATATTGTTCTCTGTTTGGACAACAGAGCATCTGCCTGGCACTGTCTGTCTGTGGTCATTCATCGCTGCAGCAGAGATTAACTGTGGCATTTCAAAAGGCATCAGCGTGGGTCGCTGGCGCGAGCCTTTTCCAGACCCCTCTCAAATATGAAGAGTATTTACTGATGCCCCGGCGCAAGCTGGGTGCCGCCTGAAAACGTTTTATTGTTTATTTTCTGATCATCAGCAAACAGCGACGCAGACACAAGGGGGCTGCTTGTTTCAAAGGATGACAAAGGTCCCTGTGCACGTGGAGCATTCAGGCACAAAGCAGCTTAAGCAGTGCACGGACAAAGACAGCCCTGTGTCTCTCACGTCCATACATCATCATCAAACCCACAGAGCAGAGACAAGACAGACAGTCTGTGTGCTGTGATAGACAGCACATTACCCTGAGCAACACGTGCACGTATTTACAGCACACTCACACACGCACACACAAAAACAATCCACAAACAAATGGCCTAGTTTGGAATGGAAATCCTATACCCCTGTGGGTTCTTTAAGTACTCTGCCATTGATAGGCACTTTGCACAGACTATCCCCTTATTGAATAAACTAGCAACTGTGGCAGGAGCTGCCAACACTGGCACAATTTCTGCGGGACAAAGCCGTTTAACATTCCCACAGTGTGCAGCTGTTGAAAGAAGTGAGGGGGCTTGCTAATGATAACCTAAATTTGTTGAATAAACAACCAAAGTTCAGATTCTAAATAAAACCAGATATAAAAATACAGTGTGACAGAATGACAGTCAGCTCATCAGCTCTGTTGCTGGCAATCGGGGCCAATGTGACAGTTTTTCAGAGGCTGTATATGGCTCAGTTTTAAAACTAGATATCAGTATCTTAGGACAACCTAAGGAATCCACTGGTACCATGTTAGGCTTAAGTTTTGGCAAGGGAAAAACTGACAAAGCCATGTTCAAAGGGGCCCCTTGACCTTTGACCTCAAGATAACCACAAGTACATACACTTGTACATGACCACATTAAGATAATTCCATGCAGTTTGATGCAAAAAACATTTTCTGCCTACTGGGGTATACTTGATGGGGTATCCCCATCATTTCCATTTAATTTCAGTGAGCATATTTTCTTTTAAACTTGACCTCACTGTATAAAATCACTTATTATCAACATAATAAACATTATGACATCTATCAACATTATCAATTCTTGATCATGGTCAAACATGATTAAATCTAGCACCAAATCTGTGTAAAAAAAAAAGGTATCAACCCAAAAATTACTGCAAAAATGTAAAAAAGATGTAATTGAGAATAACTCATTGTGGCCTTCATTTAGTCATAATGTTCAGAGCCCTTATACACTAAATTTATAATAGGTGCTGTACTAAAATACACATTTATTACAGATTCATGATGAGAAAAACTCACCTGTCCCAGCTTTAAATAAATAAACAAATACATGTAAAAAAAGATCTTTGTGGGTCGGGATCCTGCCATTTGAATATACATTAACAAATGCAGCACTTCATCCCAATCAGTTAAATGAATTTGCTACTGGACAGAGCTGCACTTGACAAAGATCCAGCATGCCATTAAAAATCTACAGTCACTTTTCTGTGCACTTCACAGAGGATGAAGCCGTGACTGACAGAATGAGGACAGCATGCACCACTAAATTAACACATGGAAGATTTTAACACCAAATCAGCACTGTGTGTTATAAATGACTGTTTACTATGCACTACAAGAAACATCAAATAGACAGGGCAGAAGAAGAATGAAACACCTCACAGCTTTCATGGCCACTCGTCATATTCAGATTATAGGTGGCAATAAAAACAGGAACAATAGTTCCTTGTTAGAGAGAGAAAGAGAGGCGTCTGATGTGATTAAGATCAGTGTTTTCCCACGAGGACGAGTGATGCCAGGAGTGTAGGACAGCCTTTTATTTGCTGTTCCTCCATATTCTGTTTTCCTCTTGCTCTTGGTGAATAAAACCCAGATGGAGCACATGAACTCACTCATCTTTAGATGGCCCACCTCTTTAACCATGACATCACCACAGCTGCTTAACGTGCACACAGTAAATGACACCACTCTAGATGCCAGGAGTCAGCACAGACAGCAGGATCCTTAAGAGGAAGAAAGAGTCACTGGAATACAGCATCAGATAGTTAGACAACCGCTTTATGATCTTTCTTTCTGGGACTTACTCCCAGAGAGCATAAAACATCCCACAGTTGGCCAAATGTTGGCTATTAAAGCAATATTAGACCCAAAACAATGTTGTTTTATAAAGCTGATATTGGCCACCACTGACAGTGTATCACTGTGTCTCTAGTAGATAAAGAAAATACCACTCCAGTTAAACAACATGTTTCCAAAACCAACACAGCGGCTGCAGAATGTTTATTATTTAAATTTTCACATCATCAAGCGCCCACTTTGCCAGACACAGAGGCAGAGAAAGCCAAGACTCTGCCAGGAGAAGAAGAGCTGAGATTAGATTCGACTTTAACTAACACCAAGAGGGCAGGAGGAGGCATCGACTTAGACCACTGACACCTGGAGTTGCCAACTTGTGGCTGAAAATGGCACTAGATTGGATGGAAGTACTAACAAGACACCAGGAACAGGCTGATGTTGGATTGAGGAGTGGAGAAAGACTGAGAGCAGCAGTTCTCTTACTCAGACACTACAGTCTGAGTTGTCCCTGAAAGAGGCAATTAACCTCCAAATGCTCTTGCGGAGCTGCTCAGTGGCCACCTGTGAAACACTCCCAGGACACAGTGGGTAAGTGCATTAATGTGGAGCAGTGCACTGCTGTAAATTACATTGCCTGCGTCATGTTTTTCTTGATGAATTAAAGAAACTTAAAGAAGAGCATCCACATGTGTGGTTGGTGGATAACAACAATGTCTTCAATGTACAGCTAAACTACATACGATAAAGACCAAAGGAGCGTAACAAAAAAAACACACACAAATAACAGCCATCTAGAGTTTTAGACCTATGCTGCAAAGTATGGAATCAGATTTGAGTCAAAATAATCAACAACACTGCTTCAATGTCAAACAAAAATAAGAATTGGAGGGAAAGAAACTCACTAAGTAAGAAAAAAAGTCAGTTATTAAAATGGCCTTTTGTTTCCAGTTCCCTTTGCTTCTTTTTCAGTGATCAGGCTTTTAACCTCACTGTCAGCTTTGCATTCAAGCAGCCTGCTCTTTTGTTTGTGCTGCCTGGGTTTTTGTTAGCAGTTCTAACTAGGACTGTTAGTGTAAAATACATGTGTAGTGAGGTGGAGTAAGAGCATGTAACCATAGCTCTACTCTAACTTTCATGTTTCCAGGGGGTGAATCGTCATTGTCCAATGACTTTTTGAGTGACAAATCAGTGCCCCAGCATTTGTTCAGTATAGCACAGCTGCAGTAGCTTGTAAAACAGCAAAATATGGCACTAAATTTGATGAAGACCACATGAGAGACAATAATTAGTTAGTAAGTGTACCCCACGGTCCCTGTCTCAATCCCCACCACCAGTAGACTACTTTGCTAGGAGGAGAGCTATAGGCAGCTCCACAGAAGGACCTTCAGTTGGTGGTTCAAGCAACCTGTACTGTTGATGCCGTTACACAGGTTAGACACAGCGTCGCTGCTGGCCACCAGCCGGCTGCGACCCGCTGGAGTTGTATTTGAGAAGTCACGTTTGATTATATTGACAAGTCTGATTCCAAAGCAAAGCCTTTAGAGTGACACTGACATCACCTCTTTCTTAGGAGATAGAAAAGGAGAGAAGGATGAAGTTACAAATGAAATGCCCACCCCAGCACAAGGTTGGACACCACATAACTATAGTCTGTCTACACATCTGAAACAATATCACCAGGTGTGGGAATTTTGTGTAAGCTACTATATGGTAAATAGCAGCAGTACACTATTCATTCACTATTATTTCTACTGTAGGTGTGGGAGTCTTAATTTACAAATCCAAACTAAAATAAAAAAGACCAAGGTGGTTAAGAGTTAGCTCAGTCTTAATCTAGTGCTGTCTTTAATGTAGACCGGCTCATGTCCTGGACATTTATAGCTCCCTCAGAGAAGCACTAAATCTGTGAAAAGGAGTGGAATGGGCTGTTAACTGGCTCACTGAGGAGCTTCCCACCTCTAAACGAGGAATAAATCCTAATGCAGTCTGAGGAGTCTAGCTCTTATTGATAGCAAAGTGCAAATACCACAAAACGGAGAAAGAGAAGAAAATCCATCAAAGTTAGAGAGAATATTGTCTCAGATTATTATTTTTTAGATATAATGACCTGGGAGCTGTTTAACACTGCTTCTTCTAAAATGCTAAAAAAAGTCAATCCCTAATCTATAACAATCTCAGAATCATCCTGAGATGTTATTCTTATTAACCCACTGGGGGCAGCGGTGTGGGTTATTTTTTGTTCATGGATGGCAAAGGCATGGCCCGCCCTACTCTGCCTCTGATGGCTCAGCCTGATATTCTTGTCCTAACCGTCCGAACTCTTTATTCCTGAACATGACCAACCCAAAGAGAAGGAGACAACGAGTAGGAGTACTGTAGCAAGAAACTGACTTGACTACTTATGTAGCCAGCCAATCATTGTTTACAGTTGAATTAGCAACTTTTAGCAACATCAATTCTTTTTATAGGGCTTTTACAGATATAGGTATAAGCAATAAACAAATAAAAAGCTGAATCGTTGCCACATGATAGCCAATGGGTTCTGAGACGGCATTTTGGTCGATGTGTTCTGCCTCATTTTCTCTCTTTACCTGCATCCAATCAAGGTTGCTCAAATGTGATTGGTCAATACTACTTGGGCTAAAAATGCAAACTCGGGCCACGTTTAATCAGTCCTGTTGCCTACAGATTCTGCATTCGTGAACATCTTTTTTTAGAGAGAGATTAGACTTTAGACAGTAGCTATATAAACAGACTTTCTGCCGTCCAAGGAGACTGAGCATATGAAAAGATTGTGTTGTTTACATTAACTAATTATCTAAATGAATTACACACACTGACTTCCAGTAATCCAAAGGCATTCTGTTATTCCATTGGAAGTCGGCTCCCTGATCACAGTAATGCCCTGTGCTGCCTTCTCTCTCTCTAATGAAGATAAGCTTTCAAATCACAGCAGGAGCCGTGTGGCTGGATGCTGTCCAGCCACACTGCCAGCCAAGAGGTGACAGAGTGCGTTGTGAGCAAAGTGCACAAAGTCTTCAATTTACCGAACAAGGGGGGGGTCATGGGTGAGGAGTCATGATGAATTAATGACTGCAGGTGGTCAAGTGTCAGAGAGTTGGCACCTGAAATGACGCACTGGCGTCGTCATCGTCACCCACAACGCTTTGCATGGGAAAGTCTCGGTCTTCCCTTCTGTGTTCCAGGAAATGTGCTGTGCAGTTTTCCAGTCAGGTGGAAGTGAAGAGGACAGACAGAAAACGCAGTCTGTGTCCCTGGCCTTCCTGTTGTCCAACTGTCAGGGCATGAAATAGGTCAACAGGCGCCCATCAGACAGACGCTGGGCATTCCTTTCCTCTTACTGGTGTGGAAGATAGGCAGAAGCGAGGCTCCATGACCGCCACAGTGACTGAGCAGAGATTAGCCCGGATGGTAAGCTGCATCACAATAGCACAATGTGCTACTGAAAGTCACGGCTACACTAGCTGCAGATGAAATTGTTCTCCAATTGCAATAAGGGGCTGTTCACATCTTTAAAATCACAAGTTGGATTAATAACGCATGCTGTAATGAATATAAGATTTGTGAATACCGCATGAAAAAATCTATCCATGTATTCTCTATATCTCTCTATATTTCCTAAAAAAGTAGCTTAATCTCTGACTCTGCTTCCAGCCTAGGACATGACATCACATGCAAGGTGATAAATAAATAGGCAAACAATACACAACTAGGGCATTCTGATTTATTGTAAGTAGAGCAGTGTTTTCATTTGCGCTGTGTCAGCTGTGTAAACCAGATATACTTGACTATATGATAAAGCTGCAGAGATTCACTGAAGGCTGACACCTGTCTTTGACACTGAGTTTACAGGCTGACTACACAGAGGATTTGAATGGCTGTTTGCACTTGAAGTAAGTTCATCACAGAATCAATGAATTCCAAAAGAAAACAAACCTTTAGTTGGTGACTGAGATTCATTGAAAGAAACGTCAACATGCTGTGACTTTAACACCCAGGAAACTGGTTATAATTTGTTTTTCAGCTAACCCGCTGACGCCACTGTTTTTGGCTAGTTTTTACCAATAACATTAAACAGGTCTGTGCTGGTTGCATGTCTTGTTTCCTGGCATTTTCTTTATTGCAGAAGATCTTCCTCTCTGCCATCAGCTGAATGAGGGTGCTACTATAAAATATCATCAGATTACACAGCAGGCTTCATTCAACCTCTTCTTTACACAAACACATCACTGCAAAACCTGAGCTTCATAAAATTAGTTAAGGTATTTGCAGGCTTAAAAAAAGTTATCTATCTCAATCCTCTATAAGTGTTTGGCAAGTCTTTATCTGCATAGACCCTGCCCTCTGCCTGTATTTTCTCTTTTCTTATAATCTTGCTGTATTCAGGATATTTCTGGGTGTCACCCTTTGGGCTACGAAAATAGCAGACACCAAAAAATGCAAATATAGTGAAGCTGAACACCAAGCAGACAAAAATTGTTCCAAAATTAGAGTGAGACTGGGGTTTGCTTGTTTGAATGTCATGTTTACAAACAATAAGCGATAATTCCTGCACAGTTTTCCTTAAATGTTCATTGCACTGAAAGAACTGCGGTCATGAATTGTTGGCAGTCAGGACTTTTTTTCAGTGGCTGATATGCAGGATGAATTAGAAAAGACTATCAGTACAAAATATGAACAAATTAGAAAATCAAACACGTTTTATTTGTGGTTTGTTTTGAAAGAAGCTGGATATTATGGAAAGGTAGAGGGAAAGAGGGAATAAATAATTAAGTATTGGCTGTCTCTGATGGCAGAATTGTTTGTGTAACTTCAGACTGTGGACTGACTAATGTGCAGAAATACATCCTGATACATTCATACTCTGATTCTCTGTTGTCGGCAGGTGGCATGTTCTCCAATCGTCCCTACAGCTGACCAGGCAAAGCCTCCACCCTGCCTTTAAAAAAGACTTCACTGTGTATTTAAGCGGAGACGCTTGTTTCTGCCTGAAAAGTGAACAGCTCTGTGCTTCCTCTGCAGCACAGCATGAAAGTGCAGCATGAGAGCTGGCAAGCCACAGAGGGCCACTTGGCCTGGGTTCTTTGGCTCCTTTAATCATTTTGATTGAATCATTTTAACTGGCCTGCATGTTAAGACTTTTAACACAGCATCCTTATGTTGATCCACTCGGCTTTACACTACTTATGCAGCCAATACCCTACAGAGATATCCAATAGCGTGGACAAAGAACCAGCCAACTGAGAGGGAGAATCTCTTTATGCTCCAAATGGAAAACAGTTTAACACAGGACTCACTGAGGGAATAATAATATGCCATTTTACATGATTGCAGGTTTATAGGATCAGTGTGTGTGATGGGTAAACAGGTTGTAATGAGTATTGCTGAACTTTGTTTCAAGCTGCTGGTGATTTCCATCCGAGCCTTATACGTTTGGAACAAAGAATTAGGATGTATTAAGACGTGATTTACTTTCCTGGATTTACCACAAAAAAAGGATTAAAATATATACTGTGGAAAGATTAGGCCATAACAGGGTTTTACAAAAAGAAACATTGGCTTCTAATAACTGCTCCCTTTCCACGGACCACAGTTTAAAACATGGCCAGCAGAGAGGCAACTACAGAAACCTGACAAGATTCATGCATTGCTGTCAAGTATAAAGCAGTATTGGTGAAATCTGAAATGGACATTCCTAAGTCCTCCCCCTAAAAACTACTATAAGCCGTTGCAATCCACATTTACTGTTGTGGTGGTGCCCTCTAGTGGTTGTAGTAATTATGACGGAAGCCAAGTTGGCAGTGAAGATAGGGGGTATAAAGAACGACAAAGTGCACGTGGGGACAGCAGGAGGGGTGTTAAACAAAGGTCAACATTGTTATTTTAAGTTCAATGTAAGTTAGCTCCTGTGCGTTGCTATAACATGTTCTACATGATACGTTCCCTACGTAACTACGTGCAATAGGTATGTTACTCGAAACAATCTTTTCCAAAGCCTAACCAAGTAGTTTTGTTGCCAAACCGAAACAAGCAGCTATTATCTGACAATGTTAACTATGTGTTGATATGAGGACGGTAGGAACAAATAACATACGGTCATTTGGGTAGGAGGGCTTAGGTTACTCCTTACTGTGGAGGGAACCAAAGAAACTATCATATTAGCTGTGTCATTCAACCCTCAAGAAGTCACTACATAACCAGGCTTCCAACACCACTTTCTCACGAGGATGTGTTAATGAATTCGGCTGTGACTGGACGAAGACACATAATCAACAAGATGACACCTAGCAGTACTCCCAACTTCACTCTGAGAAAGTGATCTGATTGTTCTGAAGACATAAACTGATGGACAGCAGACAACAGAACCGCCATCCACAGAATTACTGGATTACTGTTCCCAGAGTGAGGACCAACCGCAGCCAGTTACACAAACCATATCATGTTGATTTGGCATGCAGTGAACACACGTTCACAGGTTTACTGGCTTACATGTCAGATCCAATTCAAGTATTTTAGGATGACAGTTTTATACTGCCGTTGTTAGTTGTTCTGCCATAGATTAGTGATTTTTATGAGCTCAGGTCTGAAGGCTATAATATTCTACCTTTGATGTCTAGGCTGTTGTCTCCAGTTTCACAAACAGGACATTTAAACAGCACACGCCTCTCTCTGCAAACACAAAGCACTGTGGAATGGCTGGTGTGTTTACTGTACCAACTGCTAACTGCCATGGAAAGTATGACTGAGGTAACTTCCTCACAGTGTCCCAGCTATCAGAAGTTGGACAAACTCACTTCCTCATGTTGAATCCCTGTTCGGCGTCAATTTGCTGTGATGTTGTGTTGAGATAGCACAATAATGGACACATTTTCACACTCTGTCTTGTTGCTCTGAAAGGGGGCGGTACCCACCAGGCACAATGTGTCAGTGCTTCACCAGACAGATAAGCATTTAGCATCTATATAGGAACATCTCAGCTGTACTCTAACATTATATGTGCTAAAATGTATGCACTGTTGCCTGGTGGCAACTGAAGTGGCACTTATTTGTGCTGACAAGCAAAAATCAATAAAAATCCCCATTAAAAGAACGTGCACACTTGGAGGTATGGAGGTATGATGGGAATGAAATTCCCAATTCGTTGTCCTGCACTAACAGATGTATCAAAGCTGACAGGAGAGTCAGGTAGATGTCAGTCAAGTGCAGTCTGTGCACAACAACACTAATCAGCGAGATTAAGTGAAAACACCTGTGTGGGTGACCTTGCCAGGCCTTTAAAGATATATAGAACACAATACACAGTGGAAGTACGTTTTAAGTCAGATTACTTTTAGACATAAAACAGTCCTAAACAAGATGAAAACAAAATCTTTAAATAATCATATTATTGTACAATTATAGTGTTTAAATGTGAACAATATCATAATGAATGTCTGAGCTGAGCTGGGTTACTGTACCAGTAGGGCTGAAGAACTTGAAAAAACTTTTGGCTCATACTACTGAGAGGGAATGATCATAATTGCATCATTATTCTAATTTTAATTTCAAAATGTATTAAAATATGTTTGCTCCAGACCAATATGCAGTTTTTGGGGCTGATGTCAATACTGGTGTTTGGGAGTAAAAAATTCCAATATCTATATTTTATCAGTAGCTACTCTTATATAGGCTTCATATGCATGCAGCATAACTGTTACACTCATATTGATGTTATATTGTAAATTTACAGTACAATTACATGATAGTAAGTGAAGTTTACCATTTTCTTTTCAAAATGCAAATGTTACTTCTTTCTGTTGTTTGGGATGTGTCTGTTCTGAATATTTTTGTGGTGAAACCAATTTTTCCCCATGGTTGGTTTTGGGCTATATATATCAAATTGAATTGAATGAACTGTTATTTTTGTGCTGCTGGTTTATAGATTTAACCATTAGTGAGGTGGCTGTTTTCCTTTTTGACATTTAGCTCTTGTCCCGTGTTGAATAACACTATAGGACATTGACATTGATATCACTGAGAGCTGCTTGCCACCCCATTGTAAGTTGAAACTATCATTACACCATTTCTGCATTATAGTAAAAATATTTTATATCAGCCCATACCAGACAATATATATGCTTATTTTTTCAAGAAATACTAACCAAATGCAATTTCAGTATTGCACCAGTCCATATTGTAATTTTGCTAAATTTATTATTTTCCATCCCTATGTCCCAGCACCCATAAGAAAAAAAATCTTTATGTTACTGTGCCACAGTGTGAACAGTAACAATGTTATACCAATGAAACCCCGCTAACTGCTATCGATAACATCTCATACTTTCGCAAACACTGTTTTTGGCAGCGTCTATAAACATTACAGCAACATTCAAGCATCTTAATCAAACTACTGGAGAAACCACAAATTTTCCATTTTTGACCAAGTGAACGTCACAACAACCTACTTTACCTCACTACACTAACATACTTTAACATCCTTTTAATCCTGGGCCCGGATGGGTACAGCTGACTGAGTTGTAGGTCTGAAAACAGACCCAGTGTTATTGGACAATATATTACTGACAATTCATCAGCAGCAGGCAACATGCTGACCGCAGGCTCCGGTCTTGGCTGCTCTCCTGGTGAGCCAGTGAGCAGACAGGAAGGCTCGGTGTAGTAGCCTTCAGTGTAATTTGGTTCTGATAACGACCTCCTTATCACTGCAGCAGACAGCTTACTCCTTAGACTGCCACTTCACAGATAACACCATCAATCAAACCTGAACGAGTTCCCACATTTTCTTCTGACTTCCAGCAGCAGAATTGTTATTCTACTTCCCAAGCCCAAAGTCTGACAAACCTCAGCTGGCCATTTTACCATCTGAGAGGAAGTGAAGCTTATGTTAAGAGAACAAATCACAGAATAAAACCCTGCTTCAATTACAAGTTTAAAAGTCGGTATGCTTATTATAACACTACTACCTTGTGAAAAGCAGTGAAAGGGCTTCTGTGTGTCCTTGCTCTCTTGGATCTATAGCTTCATGACATAATGAAAAATCAAGCCATTTGATGATCAATTCTCATTTACTATAGAGGCTCATTTAAGAAAATGGAGAGCACTTCTTCATGAGAATAACAGGTCACTCGATTAATAATATTGCTGACTGCTTCATTTCATAATGGAGGTTCATGTGGGAAGCTGGACCAGCGAGGATCATGGTGTCCTGTACCAAGCGGCGTTTAAATACTTCTCACAGCCTGGAGAACATGATTGATGATACAGAGTGTGACTGTGATGGCGTATTCTTTCACTGGCTGAGCAAACAATACTTCCACATACCACCTATGTGCAACAATGCCATAATTATTTTGTACCAAGTGTAATATTCATCAACATGCAGCCCAATTTTGCTGCGTAATAATTAGTGAGGTTTAGGAATATTAGCCTTCTTTGATCCTACTTTTTGACTCAACACACAACAATGTATTGTTTTGTGTATAATGTATAAACTGTGTACTTTATGCGTGTGTGTGTGCATGGAGAAGAAATTGAGAGCTAATCTTTTCAAGCATGCAGCAGCTTGCAGCCATTGCCTTCCAATCTGAGCCTACTGTGCTCTATCTTAGGCAACACAAGCTACTGCTATGAAGTGATGCAGCTTAACACCCACTACTGACAAAATACTTCACTGTATCGTGTGTGTGTGTGTGTGTCTGTTGCCCTAGCAAGCGACCTGCCTCT
>CAFUXE010000284.1:387855-426293 GCA_903364295.1 Serranus cabrilla | reverse complement strand
ACAGACGTGGAAGAGCTTGGTTTTTGTTCCGATGAGCGTGAAGTTGCTGCTGAGTGCAGTTCAGAGGGACTTTGAAATGGAAATCTTAGCGAGGCGCAGTGAGCTCGGGGCAGTGGAGGGATGTGAGCGTGAGACTGATGATACCATCTCCTTTGGCAGGTTCCCTCATGCTTACTGTCAGGCAAACCTCACTCAGCACTTTCCCCCGCCCAATATCTACACACAGGTGCAAACAGATACACACACACAGCCCTGTACTGACTGAAACACAACACACAAGATCAGTAATTACACACCTAAAAAGTGTGGACGCGCTCGCACAAATAATGGCATAAGAAAAGAGCAGGAAGGCGAACTTCTAACCCGTTCAAACAGCGTCTATGACTCCAGGGCATATTAACCAGAACTCAGTCAGTATTCATTAGTCAGGACTTGTCGTTTCAGAGATGTACTCAGACATGACATGACAGAAGATTAGCTCGTATCTATTGTATTCAGCAGATGTATGTCTCTGCCTTTCACATCAACAGAGCCAGACAGACACAGACAAAGAGGGATAAGTGATGCTGAGGCAAACAGCCAAACAACACAAGCAGACCTGACTCTGTTTCCTCCTGTCTCCCCGCCTGGTTCCCCATGTTGGTCCGCTCCGCGACTCCCACTCTCCACACCGGGGCGGACTAATCCAAGAAGCCGTGGCTGCGGGGGGGTGGAGAGGTGTGTGTGTCTGAGTGTCGGGGTCTCTGTTCAGCACCCACAGCCAGCACCGGTCAGTCCGTCGCACAGAGGGTAAACCATAAGAGACATGAAATTCTTCTTATTCTTCCCTCCTACGGGTGTTCTTTTTCTGTTCTCCACTCCTCTCCGGGACTGTGTGTGAGTGAGTGTGCATGTGTGAGGAGGCAGGCTGCGTGTCCTGTCAGTGAGTGAACTGCGAGTGTGTGTGTGTGAATGTGTGCGAGTGTGCGTGTCCTCCAGGACGGTGACAGTATGTCACAGTGGCAGGCGGGCGGGCGGGCAGCGTCGTGTGCACTTCATTATTGCTGTGATGACTGGAATCAGCTCAGAGGGGGGAGTGGCTTCCCAGGCCACACAGACACACACACACACATTAACACACCTCCTCCCACTGCTGCCAGCCAGTTTACTCTCACCAATACCAGTTGAACAATGGTGAGATGAACCGTCCCCCTCACTGGTGCCGAAAAGACGAGTGAGTATAGGAGAGAGAGAGAGAGGGTGGAGGGAAGGACTGAGGAGTAGGAAGAAAGGAAAAGGCACTGTTTGTATTTTTGGCAGAGGGTGACAGTGCAGCTCTTGCTAAGAAAACATGCAGCATGGGACCTCACACAAAGGCTCCTGTACCCACTTCTTTTCACTAAATCACAACTACAATTTCTCAACAAAAGTCTTCATACAATCTTAATTCCCCCCAAAAATCTTGGGAATTTGTCTAGAACGTGTATAAAACACAATGTGATCATTAGTGAATCCTTTGTCCCAACTTTTTTGGAATCAGGGGTGTAAATGGTTAAAAGAGTCTGGGGGATAAGAGGCCACCCCAGGCTGGCAGTGCACACAGCAGGGAACAATAGCATGAGTGTGTATGTCAGTGTGCCTACATGTGTATGAAGATGGGGGGTGGTGTGCTAGTTTTGGTGGGGCCGTGCAGAGTGAGGGGAAGACTCCTTCTCATTCACAATGTATGCGCGTTTTAAATATTTATGATGGCACAAGCTTGGAGATGCCAAGTTGCAATTCGGAATGACTTTTCAACAGTGTTCAGCGTTGTGCTTTTACATCTACACAGACCATATGTACAACTATCAGGAAAATCTTTAGAAATCTTTCAGGAAGTTCCTCTAATGTCCACTTGAAACTGGCACCATAGCGCCAACAGGACCCCATGTTAAAACAAGCAACATATGGCATTTGTAGTCAGTCATATGGGGTCAGAGTAAGCAGAAAAATTTGTTTCCACAAACGGATTGGGTTGGCCATGAAACATAAAGTTGTTTTACCACCTTGAGCAATAAAATACAAATACAGCAACAAAAGAAAAAATATAAATAAAAAAACCCAACCTCCCAACTGGACTTGGCTGAGATCTGAGCTCTCCAAGTGCCATTCTAGTCAATTAAAAAAACTGACATTAGACCTTTTAATTTATCTATGGGCCAAACAAACATCTATACCAAAATGATACTCAGTTCCAATCAACAACAGGGATTAAATCTGTTCAAACTGCAACTTTAGCAAACAAAAGATTTTTTATTCATACCCTTCTGAAGAGTCATAGCCATTCATCCGACCTCAGTTTACAGTAATACAATGAGACTGCACAATGCCACACTATCTCAGTGTCTATGAGACTGTACGCAGTGACGGTCCACAATAAACCCTCTGTTAGCCAAGGGCACAACTCTGTATGAAATACTATTTATCAGAAATCAAAATTCATTTCAACTGCATCATCAAAATTTTAAGGCCATACTTGACACAGATAAGCTGATATTTTTAGCAGGATGAGCATCTCTGTTACATAAGCTCCGAGCCACCAGCTTTTTCCCTTCGTGTTCACTGCTGAAAAGAACTGTGAAAATAAAAATGAAGAAGCAGAATAATAAAGAATTGGTAATTTAGATTTGCGTTTTTGCTCAATATGCTTTTGATGCATAAAATATTCTAATCTCTGGCCAGAAAAACATTTTTAGATAAATTCTCCAGTAGCTGTTAGGAAGGTTTTGTTTGCTGCATGATTCTGCCCACGTCAGGCTGAATATTCAGCCCTTTGATACAATACTGTACACGGCAGCTTCCAAGCCTTTTTATATCTTATGAATGTTGCATAAACTGTTGCTACATTTTCCCCTGCCTTTCTTAATATTCCCCTGGTCTTGGAGCGGCACATCTACCTTGGTAAACAAACATGCCTCTAATCCAGCTAAGAATGTTCTCCTCACCACAGGGCGTCCATCTCTGTGGGCCCAAACAGGGCTCTTTCAAGATCTGGCAAGACCATTTTTCTCTGTCTTGCATCTTTAGGGGACTTGCTGGGGTCACAAGCTTCTCAAGGGAGGAATTTCAAACTGGATGCCAAAACTCGGGTCAACAAACCTAAAAGGGACCAGGTGTGTTTATGTCTGAGTTGATGCTGGATGCGTAGATACAGCGTTAATTCTGGCCTTTGAAGCAAACCCTTCAGATACAGTGTAGTGAGTAGGAGTAATCCTTTTTACACTGTATGCATAATAAACGGGGGTGCATTACCATACTGTACGTACTGTATTGTATATTTAGACGTGGACAGGGCAGTATGGGACACAGAAAAGTTTAAGATGTGTATTTTTGGCTGCATATTTGTGTGCGTCCATCACATGCATGCATGTCTTTTTACGGCTCATGTCAGTGTGCGTCTGTCATGGCTGAGTGCTTATGCAGGCTGAGGCGTCCCAGTGGACTGAGGCGTGTTTGATTAATTCATCTGACAGATATGAGGAGCACAAGGTCCATACCTTTTATTCCTCTTGCCTCCCAAACTCTGACACGCAGACAGACGTCCCCACTGGGACCACATGTTAAGGCTGAGTCCGATGTCTGAAATGTGCAGAAAGCTCCTACACACTTAGCGATGGGAATTGAGAGATTTACTGATAATAATGCCATTAATGATTCTGCTTCTTGGTCTGATTCTTTATCGATTCCCTTATTCATTGTGATCAATTTTCTGTGTGGGGAAAAAGTAAGTCTACACTAGTGTTTAGCATCAGCACAACTGTATTATTATCTCTGAGTCTAAACACAGTATAGATTAAATGAATATTTATGCACCATTTATTTTCGTTTCGGGTGTTCTAAGGCGAAGAAAAAATCTTCTTAGCCTGCATGTGTGGTGCTGATGTTATTATTTCATTTTTACCCTCAGTAAGAGACGTGCTGCTCAGTTGCTCGTGCATGGACAGTTAAATACATGGCGTTCTTGGAATTTAAGCCCATGTTGGGTAAAAAGATGTTCATATAATGGTGTTTCCAGACATTACATGCAGCACTGTTGTCATCTTTTTATGTGAAATGAAGGCAAGCTTTGGACCATTTCTTTTTCTCTGCCATGACTCCTTCTTACAAGAGTTTTGCCTCATTGTTTTGCAATGCACAACTGTCAGAAAAAGATGCCGGCATCAATAAAAAAGCTTGGAATCATACAATTCTGATTGATCTGAAAACTCAAGCAGAAAAGGTTGTCCATTCCCATACCGACACACACTCCAGAATAGTTTTAGCACATCTCTTTGTTCTGCTGATCCTCCACTGTGACTTTTAACTAAGGTCAGCTGACACATGCATCATACATCCATCTTCCCTCTGAATCGGTGCTATGAGGAGATGATGTGAGCTATGAGCTGATTAATAGGGAATAGAAAGTCATAGCCCATCTGGTGTGGCTGGCAAACGTCACATATGGCGAACAATCTGAGAGAAACTTCCTCTCCATCACTCACTGACAGCAGACCCTTGGTACCAGCAGAGCCTGGAGGTTAAACACAAGAACAACGTCTGTCTGACTGATGGCTATTTGGGGAATGACACAGCAAAAATTCACTTGCATCTTCAGCATGCAGTATTTTGCTTTCAGTCAGAGCAGAAAAACACAGAAAAGATGCAACTGAATCAAAGTTTTATGAACAAAAAACAACAACTCTCCGTGACTAGTTTCAATCATGAAATAATACTGTTAGTAGAGAGAAGTGATTATCTCTGTATGCGAGACACCAAGTCACTATATGTTTACAATCAGGATCTCCCTCACACGTGAGGACAGAAAAGTGAACGCTGTGTCATGACAAAGCTTGATGCTTCTTGGCAAAGCTAATCCGGATCATTCATACTTTTGCTGAGGGAGATTTATGAGGTGACAGTATTGCGCTGACATGTCACTCAGGAGAAAGACAGCGTGCTGCAGAAACTGACAGCTGCATTCATTTCCAAATCCTACCTGAAGGCAGAGAGTGATACTAGATGCTACTAAAAATACACGAGTGGAGCAAGGAACAAATCATGAAATAGAGCAAAAGAAAATATGATTAGAGCAAAGCAGATTTCTTTCTGGCTTGACCAGACAAGAACAGAAAACTGATGTACAAACCTTTAAATAGTTCCATTTAGGTCCCAATTGAATTTAGTAAGATCATTTTGTAATCTATTTTTCAATCTCTTCTTCAGGCTAGGGGGTCAAGGCCACATTAGCCGCTACTAGCTTAACACACCCGTCTTAGGGCTAGGTGACATGATGATCCATATCAATCCATCAAATGATTTTTCTCCATCACATATTTTTTAAATATAATTTTTAATGGCAATGTTGATACACCAGCAGCTATTCTGGTCCTTGCACATGGGAGTGAAGCTTGAGAGAACCATAGAGAATCTGTTTTGCTAAGGAGTCTTTACCGTGCAGTTATTTACACTCCATTTATTTAATGAATTACCTGAAAACACGCTATATCCTGGTATAGGTTGTACTGAGATATGAAATAATCTATATCAGGAACATAAGATTTTATCCATATGACCATATTGACTATGTTTTAGGAAACTTACTCTTACTTTTATCTGTTCTGTTTATCTGTATCTGAATACTCTCCTAACTATCATTGACTTGCAAATGTGTTTGCAAATTGCTCCAGAGGGTGAAGCATCTGTAGAGCTGGATAAATGCTGAAGCAGCTACCAAGTGTGACCATTAAAGTGCTAGAAGTAAAATAAAATAAATAAAATTTTAAAAGTAAAAGCATGCTTCACTGAATCAGACCATGGAAAGACTCACTGAAAGATATTTATGTTAAGCTCAACTCCACTCAGCCAAACATTAACGATCAGTGTGAAAGCATCGACTGAACAGAGGTAAGGAAGGCGCCTGTCAATGAAGTGCCCATTTGTTCCAAAGTTATGCCCTGCAGTCACCTCCAGCAGGCTTGTTATTTATAGAGCAGGACAGTCTTATCTCCTTCTGTCTCTTCTCCTTGCACACTCCACAGGGACTCCTCTCCAAGTGAAAGCTTTGCTGAATTATTGATAAGCTGTTTTAAATAAGTCATCAGGACGAGACTGGGTTTTAACCCATTGTCTGACAGCATGGACGAGTTGGTTAAGTGCCAAGAGGGATAGAGGAAAGACTCCATTAGCAAAAATAACAGTTTTGACTCATTAGCACGGCATGCTGTGAGGGCAGACCAGGGCGGGGTCAGACTGTCAGTCAGCTGACCTTTTAAGCCAATACTGTGTGCGTGTGTGTGTGTATGTGTGTGTCGTGCACTTGATTTTTCTCTTTTTCCAAGGGACCCTTCCTGTTTTACAGGCTTAGAGCCTACTGTAATTGCATTCAAAAAGTATAGCAACTGTGCTTAAATCTATTTTTTGTTCTTTTGAAGTCCTTTAGAAAGACAAAAGCCTTTTATCATATAAGAATAAAGACTACAGTAAGATCTGTCAGTCGTATTTCAAAGCCCTTAACTGCATGTCTAGTGTGAAGTGGAGATGAGAAGAACCATCAAAATATCATCAAAGATCAAAAAAAAAAAAATGACAATCTTAGTTAACTGCAAATGGACAAAGACATTAACAGATCAATGTCGTTCATTCACTGTTGCACAAATCAGAATTTAAAAATATGGTACACCAGTGTCTTTACTGTGCTGAGTTTTCCCTCAGAATGACAGTGATTAGTACAAGGAGCTTTACTGTTTGTGTTTTTGCTTTCTCTTGTATGAAAATAATCTCAGACACATCTGACCCAGTTTTGATAAAGACATGAGAAAATAAATGATGCATCCTCCCACTGCAGTCTTCATTTCTACATTTAATTAGCACTAGTTTGCTAAATGGGATGTGGATACGACTATAGTTCCAAACAAGATGACATACTGTATTTCTAGTTGTACAGAAATGTGTAAATTATGGTGAGTAGCTTAATAATCATTTTGAGTCCATACAATTTAACCCATTTATTACCAAAGACTTTATTTAGTATAAGGTAACAACGCATCAAAATTTGCTCTGAATAGTCTAAAGCTTTTTAGATCTCATGAAAAATCACACTTATCAATGGTCAAAGTCAGGATTTCTGGAAAAATTAGGGAAAATTACATTGTATTAATTCTCACTTTCAATTATTTTTCACCTCATAAATGTGCATATTTTTGATGTCATGGATACTAAATTCCGTCTAATTTTCAGGATACATAAAAAAACATACAGCAGCTGCATTCTAAATCATGTACTTTTTCTTTTACTTTCAAACATACTACAGATGCTCTTACCATACTACTGTTACATGCAGTATGCATATAATTGGGACAAACTACTTCATCATAATATTCCACTGTGAATTTTCCTCTTCTTGATCATATTTATGCTGTGCAGTGCATTGTGGGTCAGAAAAGCAAGAAAAGCATCCTGGCCTGCACACTGCAAAATGTGACTGCCTGTAGGAGGACATCCTGGCTTTTCTGGCATACTTCACTTGACATACTATGTTTTGGAACATGCTAAATCTTTTCTGGCATACAGAAAGTATGGTAGTATAATCAAGTATATTGCAAAAACAGTAGTCCCATCTACACAAAGACCAGATATAGACTGATATGAAAATCTCGCTTTTCAGCCAACGCTTTGCACAATTTTGACCTTTTTTTCTGCATTTGTAGACAAGCCAGGAAAACAAGAACACATCAACCAAAGGAAACTAAAAATTTCAGTTGCAGGTACAAATGGGTTAAGTAAAAGTACGTTTTCACCGCTCAGTGATGATTCTGTCATGCGTCCACAGTCTAGTCACCAAATGTACTTGGCCGGCCTCTGAGAAAAGACTCAATTACTGGCTGACGGATATGATGACAGTTCTGCTGCAGTGGGCCTCAGAGCCCAGTAAGTCCTGATTGCTTCTTGTCACTGTCTGATGCCACATATCAACACGGGAGAGACCAATCTGTTTATGACCAATCTGGCGACAACGATGGGCGACGATATCACTAAAACAAGCTTTGAGACACACCTCAGTATTTGAGAGAAAGTGTTTGAATGTTTAAATCTTCTCTTCTTCCAAAAGCAGACTTCCCTTCTACATCAATAAACGCAAACACTGAGACATTTCAGAGCATTACATCTCAACATCAATGAGTTGTAAATACCACGGATCACCACCCCAATCTATATTCAAATCATGGCATTTTTCCTCTGTGGATATTTCGGCAGAAGTCCCAGGTCAGGCTCAGTGACTTGAGGCTAAATGATGAGTGCCACTGCTGGCATGCATGATTAACCATTGCTGCTCTTTCAGGTGTCACATCTGATTTTCCACTGGCTGAGGAGCTTGATTTCTGAGACCTGTTTGACGTGTCCTTATACGTCATGATGTGCACTGGTGAGTCCCAGCCCAGGTGCAGAACAATACAGCTCATCTTAAGGGAATATTACTGAGATTAAACATGCTTGATGAGATCAGATCATCAATATGTTTTTATTGAGCACATGAAAGGAAGCTGGTTAACTTTGAAGCTGTAACGCTGAGGATCCCTCGCCTGACTGAGGATTTTGCTTCTGTAGTGATTGCAAACACATTACATAAAGACCAATCTGCACCATGCAAACTGCAGCAACTTAACCTGTTTTAAAGAGATAAAGAGTTTTCTTTATAACAGAGAGTTGTATATTCTGTCCTCCACTTTGGTAGGCTACCAGAAGTTGGTTTGCAAAACTCGTGCAGAATGTGTGGAGCGATGAATTTATCATCAGCTGCACAAAGTGGGAATCTGTTCCCGTCCTTGGGTGTGAAAACACTTTGAAAAACCAAACTCTGGCTAATTAGAGCCCAATCCAATGAAAGCTGGCCGGGTGAAATCATGGTCTAATTGTGTTTGAAAGAATCTAGAGCCTCACTTGGCCTTGGTTTCTCAGCTCCTCTGGAGTCTTTTGTCAAGTAGAATTCAATTATCTTTGCTTCAGCACAACAAGCCTTTGAAGGAGAATTTCACAGCATCTACACACTGTGAGGATGTGCCGCCATACACAAACACAGCTATCTCCCTCATAGAGGATTTTCCAAGGATGTGTTGGGAACAACATTAATTACTGCCAACAAATCCCTGTAATTATCTCCTGCAATATTTGTCCTATATGTAATTCATGTTTCGCTATCAGCTCTATTTGTAGTTGCTCTGTTTATCCAGTGACATGCCCCGCTCATACAAAGTACAATAACAATGATAACAACTCCAATTTAAGAGGTCAACTTTGCCGATTTTCAACCAGCTTTGTGTCGTTGCAGAGTGGGTGGAACATGTGCGCCTTCTTGCTGGCAAATGAGCGGTGAGCTCCGGGCGCCGGAAACATGGAGGGAAGCTTCATCTGCATATGCTACACACACTGTAATGACACAAAGCCGGTCGAAACTCTGGAACTTTTCCTCCCTTTGATTTTATATACAGGTTGTATATAAAATCAACAAAATACTTGGGATAATAGTTTATATATAAAGTTTGATTTCAACAGTATTCAGAAAAATTCTTAGCCATGTGGACATACATATGTGAGAAGGATCTGAAATGCTCACAAACCCATCTTTAGTTTGCGTATGTCACGACACAGCATTTAGTTACAAAAGTTACACAAAACAAACAAAACAATTACTGTCCATAATCTCAAGCCGACAAACACACTAAAATGATACAACAGCAAAACATTTGCCCAAAACACCACAAACATAATTTCTCTCCTCGGATAGAAAAAGTTCATTTCTCCTCATTTGTCATCCAAAACATAGCCTGCTGTTCACACGGCTGAGCAGATGTTGTGTGAGGAGCAGACTATGAATGCATCCAGTCTCTTAGTTTTGGACCAAACCCCATGAGAACCTCAGTCCTCAGCCACCTGCATCCCATCAATGCCAGCCAAGCGAGAATAAAGAGATACGAGAAAAGAGAGCAAAGGGGAAAGAGAAGCATCCTCAAAGCTGCAGTCACCAGCAGCACCTTGGAGCTGGGACAGGCAGCTTTAGTGGTGCACTGTGGCCCTCTAGTGGTCACAAGTGGTTAGTTGCACTACTTTCATATTGTGTGTTTACTATGATGATCTCTAAATTTTGACAAAATACAAATCACACCCATAATTTGTGAACATTGCACATTTTGCACATTGCAGCTCTCCCCCCCCTGATTTTCAGCATCATACTGCTTTTAATTAAATTACAACCCTGATTCCATAAATGTTAGGACGCTGTGTAAAATGTGAATTAATACAGAAATTCTGAATTCAGTGTTAATTTTATCTTGAATGTATCAGTTTGAACATAAATAAATTGTTTTTTTGCTGTTTTCAATTGAATATATGTCAAAAGGTATTAGCAAATGATCAAAGTTTGTTTAATTTACAAACGTTTATGGAATCAGGGTTGTAGTTATTTAAAGATATCTGATAAGAGTGAGGGTCTCCTACCAGACAGGCTGCGGGGGCGTCCCTCTGCCAGATCTGAGATGGCTCCTGTCGTCACAGTCTTCTTCATCCTGGAGCCAGAGGCAGCAGCTCCCAGTGCAGGCTTTGTCAAGGCATCGTCGCTGCTGGCTCGTTTCAGCTAGAAACACACTTGCTGTTAGCAACAATATAGGTCTAATAATATTTTTTAAATGTTCTGAAGTGATTTAAACAGCTACGTCAGTCATGTAAAGGCATCATGTTAGTTTGTTGTAGACTGTGATGTGCCTGTGCTCACCCTGCTGAGGCGCTGGTCGGAGGCCAGCGTGTTGGAGGATCTGGAGGTCTTCATGGCTGTGGAGGTGGTGGTGGAGGATGGGGAGGCCAAGGAGACCTGCTTCTGGAGTCCTGGCTTGGGCAGCCCCACCTTGGTGGCGCCCGATTTCATCATGACTGCTCAGCTACCTTCACCTGAGAGAAGTCCCGAGAAGAGAGGAAAACACAAACCAACATTAATGCATGCAAGTGTAATTAGCTCTCCTGGTGCTGGTGGGCAGATCCTGCAAAAACAGATGCTCAGTATCATTGAAGGTTGTTCTCTGTCACACTGTCAGTGCCCCAGAGGCACCAGTCAGCACTGCTGAAGTATGAACACATGATCTTCCTTTAAAAGCACTCAGAACAACAAACAAGTTGTCCAAGAACAAGACGAGTGACACTGTGGGAAACTGGACTTCGACTTTTAAAATGTGTTTGACTACCATGAAAACTAATATCTTTATAAATACAGTGGATTAATTAAACTTTATATTTAGCATCAGTCACATGAAACTTGCTGACAACAATCTAGACTTATTATATTAAAACTGTATCATAATATTGAAACAATTGCAAATTCAGAATTTTGACCAGAGAATAACTTTGTGTCTCTTTACTTTATGAAACAGGATCTAAATCTTCCAGAGAAACTACTATGTAGAAGAACATATATTCAAGCCTTCAGTGCTGAAAAAAAGTCAGAATCTTCAATTGAACTAAATTGTGACCTTTTTTCCACCTAATATATATATTTTTAGGCAATAATCACAGCAATACACTAGCTACAGATGTGAGTCACAATTCAAATTGCTCCATCAAGTACCAAAATTGCATAACATTTTAGAGGAAGCACAAAATAATAAGCTTTACCTTTGCTTGATGTGAATAAGGAGACTACTGTATTAGCACTGCCTAGTGGTATTTTGTGTCTCTTCCAAAATAAATAAACTAAACATTGCCTCTGAGGGCAGTTAAGGTTGTTCCAGCAGCAACACCATTGAACTACTTCCT
This sequence comes from Serranus cabrilla, assembly GCA_903364295.1. Taxonomy (NCBI): domain Eukaryota; kingdom Metazoa; phylum Chordata; class Actinopteri; order Perciformes; family Serranidae; genus Serranus; species Serranus cabrilla. The sequence continues at coordinate 414,500 of CAFUXE010000284.1, read as the reverse complement.
GCTGGAGGGAGGAGAGAGAACAAAATCTCTTATCTCTTGATTTGTTCAGAGCAGCAGCACTGACCAACACACAGCTTTATCTCCACACATCTAGTAGGAGGTATGCAGCTGGCTGCAGCCACAACTGTCATTTCTCTGTCAGGATTACAGCTAAGAAACAGACCAATATAGGCTCCATTTTTCCAGCTCCGACAGGATGTGGTCAGACAGAGACTGTTAAAGGTGTGCAACTCATGTCCAGAAGGAAATGTACTCATCTGGGCAAGAGCAGCTGTAGGAAATAGAAGGAGGAAGGAGTGCACTTAACCGAGGAGAGAGTGCACTGGTAAAGAGCTCTGTAGCTCCCAGATGACTGGCTGAGTCATTGATCAGGGTTAGAGTAACCTGAGCTTCTGCTTCTGAGCGGCACAGTGCTGTTAATGGGGATAGCCTCCATAGTCCGTTTATCCCCCTCTGCTCTGAACTGGCACTTATTTCATTTACTACACAGACTGAAATGATGCATGTGTAGCACAACGGGAGGAAAGGTGATGCTGCAATAAAATCTGCAGTAACCAACAGTTTGCAGAGCTACAAATAATGGAGAAGTGTAGGCACTAACCACTAAAGATAACAAATACAGGAGATCCCCATCAGTAAAATGTGCCAACAGAGGATCCCCATTTTAGAAATGCACAATATATATATAGATCAGATAATGGGATATTTATAGTATGTATTATTAATTAAAAATTATATATAAAGAAAATCAAACATGTATCAGTCAGGAGAAGCAGGTAAAAATTCCATATCATGCATCCATGTACAGTTTGGTACATTTTACGCTGCTTTTTAATGGATGTTTGTGTGTGCTTAGGGACTTATCTGATCTGAAACACACTGCATGCACTTTGTTTTTTCCCTGTATGAGAGAGTGTGTGTCTCCCTGCTGGCCCATCATATGATACTAAGACCTCTCTAGGCAAGATCCTGTGACTAACTCCTGCTTAGTCACCTCAGCTGGGGTGGCTCACCTCCCTTTAGATCAGTTTACAAGACTGAAGCAGCACTCAGTGCCAAGCACATGTTTGACCTCTCATCCTGCTATAATCTCTGTGTAGGCTAAATGAGGAAGTGAGGCAAAATTTAGGATGTCTCCCTTGAGGTTATATTCATTTCTATTCTGAACTGAGAGGGAACTAAGCAACAACCAAACATTTTGCAGAACACATTGAAGCAGGGAAATGGGAAATAATAATACTATGTTTGAAAACATAGGCCAATAAATAAAATAAAAAATACTGTGCATTATAAGTCTAAGCTACTTTTCACCTTCTTTGGACCACTGCGGGACTCTGCAAACATGACCTCTCCATATTCCTCTGCAGAGAACTGTGTCCCACTTACTGTACAATGGCCTAGATGGGAAACCAAACGTCTTTGAGAGACAAACTTGAACTAGCCAAGACACAGAGTGTGAGTTGGGGCATCTTCCTGTAAAAGCAACTCAGCTATAGGCTGCTGCACAGTCTGACAAAACAACCATGAAGGATGATGACATCATGGCTTAAACAAGGCTGGTAAAAAACTAAATATGGACTTTGCTTTGAGAAAAATGTCATTTTAGAAAACCCAGATATAATTTGTACTGCAGTCACCACAGTCATAAGTAATGGGTTGTCATCTGACTTAATTATATTGCTTCTAAAAACAGGAAGACAAATGTAAAGGCTGAATATGGGACAGAGTGCTGGAGGAGTTTCTCAAGTTATTTCTGACAGTTGCTGCTGGACTCGACTGCTGAGGGGAGATAAGGAGAGAGCACTGAGAGACAAGACCAGCTGTTATCAGTTGGATCCTTGATTAAATAATCTCCCACGCATCATCTGATCTGATACAAACCTGAGGGAGAAGATAATGTGCTTTTCACACAAGGAAGATCAACACTAATCCATCCCTTCATTATCCGTAACATCGTTCAGATATGGCTCCAATTCCCTTCCCTCAATATCTTAGTACCTCCACACACAGCCTGAGAACTACCTTTGCAAAGGTACACCATCTTTTTCTGGCAAGCCATTTAGAGCAGACTGTGCTTTTTTTGGGGATGGAAGCTTAAAAAGACTTCACATCACATCAGTAAAATATTATGATCTATATCAACTGACCTCTAAGAGCACACATAAATACAGACTCTGCATGTAGCAAAAGTGTTATGTAATAAAAAAAAAAGCTCCACATGTATAATTATTTTAAGGTGCAACCAGCAGTAGAACTGCAGCTCAGCAGAAATGGGCAAAACCAATGATTACTCTGTACAAACCTACTATGTTACAGTATAGTTACAGAGGAAATACCTTCCTGCATGTACACATTCACTGCATGAATGTGTAACTTGGCTGAAGCAGCTCGCCACAACCACAAATGGCTTCAGATCAGATGGGGAAATCCAAGCTAACCAGCCCTGACCGTTCTCTGACATTAAATGCAGGCTGCCCCTGGTACAGTGCAGGCCATGTGAACCTCACTTCACTTCTACAGTCTGTCAATGTTTGTGTAGAATATGGAGCAGAAATGAGTGAAATGCTTCTTCCTGTCCTGTCACTAGGAACTGTCTTTACATAAAACATCCTGTCACTGACATTTATACAGACAGTGCAGTCCTGCAAAGAGGTGGCTGCAAAACAGACTGCCTTCCTATGGAGGTGGTTAATTAGGTAAAGTGCATTCAGGTGTGACTGTACTGCTTTGCTGCAATCAATGACTTTATCCCACATGCCCACAGAAAATAATATTAAAAAGATTCAAGCATTGGAACACATGGTAAAGTAGAAGACTCATAAGAATCTTGTATGCCCCTGACTACATTTAAAAAGCAATATAGGTAGGATGTTTGTGTGTGTCACCACATCCTCTCATGTTCTTTCCTGCCTGCTTCATTAGTCAGCTTTTAAAGGGCACACAAAACTTTAATATAACATACAGTACACATAACATCAGGCTAAAAACAGCAACGTCTGCTTAGCCACCGTTATACCTTAGATAAATACTACTACCGCATTTCACAGGTTGCAGAGCTTAGCCCCGGCCACATTTCCCTTTCACAATTTTACTTTCAGTGGTTGACTTTCAGAAATGTGAGAAACCTGGCAGCAACGTCAGGAGCAGATGTTCTTAGTCACTTTCTTCCTAACTTATTTTATAAAGTGACTTCAGTTTTTCCTATTTCAAACTTATTCCAGTCACATCCAGAACAAACTCCACTGTTTCCTATAAAGGTGTAGAACAATGACTGAAGATGAACGACACATCCCAGTATCATCACAGAGCTGAAGAAAGTGAGTCATCAGAAAGAGGTTGATGACAGATTGGTGTCAGAGCAAAAACAGTGGTGCAGCGGTTCACTCACGTGTTCAAAACTGGAAGCTGTCCTAGAGGCTGCCCTCTGCCTGAGAGCCCTGAAGCACAACAGACCAAAATACCCGTCCTGTGCTGAGCTTTACGAAGAGACTCTGAGGACGACAAACGAAGGGTCAGGAGCAACGGCAGCCCGCCTCAATACAGCAGTCAGGATGAGGAAGTACTGCAGCCTGCCAACCGCTGTGCTGTATGTGCTGTTGGCTCTCTCTCTCTCATACAAAGAGGAAGAGAGGGACAGCCATGGGTATGTTTTTCTCCTCTCACTGTTTTTCCACACTCTTCCTAACTAATGAAGAACACGCAGCAAGACAGGGAGAGTGGACCAGAAGGAGGAACACGTCAACATATGGCTACTGTCTACTAGTCTACTGTACCATGCACTGTGTGAATAAGGGTAATTCATTTTATTGTGATTATACAGTTCAAACTGCTGTTGTTAGAAATGCAGGTGTCTACACTTTGTTCTCAGGACAGCGGTTTGTAATCTGACTTATCCTGGGACCATGTGTGTTTGAGGTTCTTGGGCAAACACAACTGTGCTATTGTATTCTTAATTTAAAAACCACAAAGCTGTGCTTCAGTGAGATGTTTTGTTCCACTTATGTTTGACAAGCTAAAGTCTAAAAGAATAAAGAATGATTTATGACATTGTTTTGAACTCTTAATTTCCAAAGTGGTATGTAGGCTGTTTGGGCACAAACAACAGCCACCAACACTTACAACGCTGGCCTTTGTCTAAGAAATGCTTAATGTGAGGGTGGGATCATTTGTGGAGGGGTCTGCATTTTATGCTCCACCATACTGGTCTAATTTGGATCCCACAGCGAACGGCATGCCAAGGCCGTAGAGCATGTGGGTAGAAAGCGTACTGCACTCTGGTCCGCGATGAAACAGGCTTCAGTTTGTGGCAAGTGGTAAACTGAGGAACTTGGTCTGACCACACCCCTACGCCGCCACAAAAACAGCTTTTTAAAAGGGTGCTGCGAGAAGGTTAAGAATCAGTTCAGAATGCTTTTTTTGGCACAGCATGCTGTTTCACACCCTGCCGCAGATACAGATTTCAAGTGTGATTTTACATACAGGCTGCATGCTTTTAAGTACACTGATTCTGTTATGTTGCCACTGGAACTACCTTATTGCCGCCTTGATAAATGCTAAAAAACACTGTGCTGTTCCTGTGATTGTTCACTGCCACTGCTCACATACTATATGTCTGTGTGGCAACTGTGGATTACACCGTGGCCACAGGAAATGCTCGTTTCTAATGTTGAAAAAGGTCTTTGTGGAAGTCTAACTACTGTTTTTTAGTTTATTCCAAGGACAAAAATGTATCTGAGACAAATGTGACTTTGTTTTCTATTCCTGTCTGCCCTTTATGGATGGCTGCAGTGCTGAACAAACATGTCTGAGAGCATATTTTTTTAATATCAGGTGTTGTGAGGCCCCTGAAGGTGTGAACATTTCATCCAGCCCTTCAACAGCTGTCGAGACATTTCATTTAAAAGCACACAAGAAAACCTTTCCACTACCATGACGTTGGTGCTAGATGAAAATCAGGGGATCAGGTGCACCGACCAACTTGTAAGAGTCACTAGTTCAGCCAAAAGTACACCAGTTTTCCACTGGAAGTATAGAGCAAAAACACAGTGCATGGTGTCCTAATATAGAATATGGACTTTGAGGAAAGGCTAAGAACCACTAGGGACCAGTAATTACCCGTATACTGAATAAATCTCAGCCAAAAACAGCCAACTTACATAAGGTTACATTTCTAAGAAATTCCAAATGGAATAAGTTTCCATACTGCCAAGATAGGCTGAATTAAAACCAAACACTTACAGAAAGGGTGAAAAAGGAAACAGGAAACAGCACGCCCCCGGAGCATGAAGCAGGCCAAACATTAATAAATAATGATGGAACATAAAGCCATGTGGCTGGATGCTCACGACGTGAGGTGGCAGCAGACAGGCTGAAGCTCCTATTCTCTTCCTTTTTCCTCCCTGAGTCCACAGGAAAGACACTGAGTCAGACTCTCCGCACAGACACAACAGTCGAAAAGGATGTGAAAACAAATGCAAAATGTGCGATGATGGTGAGTGTGTGGCTAAAAATACTGCTTCGTCCATTTTAAGTTGAGCATACTCTCATTCAAAAACAGTATACAAAATGATCTTCAGTGGTAAAGCTCCTGTAGGATTACTAATTCAATGTCAAGCTCCATTTTTGTGTAGAAAGAATTTCAATCATGTAATACTGACTGGAAAATAAAGTTAGCTCATCTCTGAGGGTTCAGTGGTATTTTGACAGAAAATTGATATTTTAGCTCCAGTCTATTTGCTCTTGATGTGGCACTTGTCTATGCTATGTGCTTACCCCAAAAATAATCCTACAACTAAAGGTCCACTGTAGTATAAAATTAAATTTTTATGTATTTCTTTAATTATAAATCAACTATAAATACTGTGAAAGTATCACAATGCTCAAACCACAGAGAAATGCACACAGTCCCGCCAAGACATTGTAAGGTTGTGATGTCACAGTATACTATATTTAGGTAGATAGTGCTGCTAAAGTGCTGCTAAAGTCCTGTCATTCCCAGCTGCAATGATGGTGCAGATGCAGAAGACTCAGAAACAATAACCAATCCCAACAGACTGGGCTTTTTGGGCACTAAAAGGTGTTTCATACAGAGGTTCAAAACAGGTATATATTAAAAAAATAATGTGATTTTTACATAAAAGAATGTAAATATGTTCTGGTAGAAACACAAAATATTAGTGCAAACCTAAAAATAAGCCTATTGTCCCCTTTAAATATGAACCCATCTGTCTAAATCTTCATGCATGAAGACCATCTTGCTGTGAATGGTTCCCCATTTTCAAGATGTTGAAACCGTCAAAATTAGAAAAGATTTATTGACGTTAACATCACTGTCATTTCTTTTTGAGTAAAACTAGTCTCACTTGCATAAAATGAAGTTTTAACCGTCAGTTGTGTCATTCAATTTGAAAAAGATATCTTTAAGAGGATTAAGTTGTGCTCTGAGCATTACAACCGCAGCTGAAGATTTAGCAGTACCCTGTCATTTTACATTTTAAAATATACAACATGACTGGCTGAAGGTCAAACTAGATTTCATTTTCCTGATATTACTGTAACTGAAGCTGAATGTTTCTGGCCATCTTGAAGCTCTGCACAAGAGGATTTAAAGATGGGTTGATATGAGAGAGCACAATTAAATTGGTTGTTATTTTGGTCTACGATAACCTCATATCATGAACTATAACACAGCTGGGTATCACCCATACAGGATCCAATTACTGGCAATAAACGTCTTGAAACCATAAGCAGATATTACGTTTCCGCTGCTTCTGCTGGTGTGATATATGATACGTTGCTACTGCTGCTACTGATATCACATTACCAAAACAGCAGCTGCACATCTGACCAACATCTGCACTTGAGCTAGTGAGTCCAGAACAGATTATTGTTGCTATATAAACATAAAGTGTACTGTATAATTAAAAAACACCCAATATCAGTGTTATGACAATGTTATGTATGACAGGCACATGTATGTGCTGACATGCATGGATTAATGTATTAATTGTGTCTGACCACGTCGGCAGCTCTGAAGCATCTGTACAGCACCTGGGTCTGGGGAAGTGGTGGGTGCAAACTCATTATCTCAGCTAAAGTGAAACAGGAAGCGTGTGGGATTAATCTGCATCCCATGCTGTGAGACGGTCTCTGCTCTCCCTCTGGGTTTCCCCTTTCGTCTGAAGGGATCTGAAACTAGTACGCAACAGGACGCAAACCTCATTCCCAGAAGCAGCATCAGGGAAGTGCCAGCCTCATTTCGCACATAACAATGCAGCAAATGTGTGAAATTTTTCGCAGTCAGTAGCAACTGTTTGAGTTGAAATTGAGCAAAGTTAGGCAGCCAAAAACAAAAAGGAGTGCCTACAGCTGTACAAATATTAACAGACTTTAAATGGCTTAAATTGCTCTCCTGGGAATGGAGAACCCTGAACCCACAGCAAGGAAGCAGTAGCTCACATGTAGAATGTATGCTTGTATTGTGTTTGAGGCTATTGACTATTCTGCTAGCTGTCTTTGTGTGGAGACCTTGACTTGAAGTATTGCTAGAAAGAGCAACACAAAAACCCTTTCAAGCTTTCTAGTATGACATTATAATTTTTCAACCAAAACACAGAAAAATTGCCTCTCAGCATTTGAATATGAAATAGCCTAAAGATGAGGGCTGCTGCTTAAATCAGCAACTTTTAGTTCAAAACGAGAGGAAAGTAGAGCTTGCGAGCAAAGTGCTGAGTTGATGGTTTCCTTTGATCTGGATATAAGATCAATAGGTTGTTTGGCAGACTTTGGGACCTATACAGAAGGAGCTCTCAAACTTTCAAAATAAGAAGTGCTTACTATGAGATCCTGGTTCATTCATTGCAACAGTTCATATCTGAGAGGAGGCGCTGGAACGTTAAATTTACCATTTAGACATTTGTTACAGTATTCATATTTACATTATCATCTTATTATGAGTTGTGCAATTTTCTTTACACCGTGTACTTAAATTTTACTTTTAAATGTGTATGTCCTGATTATTAATGTCTATATAAATAAAAAAAAAATGTATATATGTGAAACTGAATATATTTTTCAGTTTCATAATACTATAAGACCTATTGGTATAATAACAGTTATGAACAATAAGTCCTCCATAGGGCTGCAACCTGCAACTGAATATTTTCATTATTGAATAATCTAATTATTTACTGATTAATCCTTTTGTTTATAAACAGTCAGAAATAAGTGAAAATGGCCTTCATAATTTCATACATCCTAAAATGATGTCTTCAAATGTACTCCAATGCCTACTTACTACCATGTATGCCAAAATAAACAAACAAAATGTTCACATCTGGGGCCTTTTTAACTGGTTTATAGTGCTTGGTCTAAAGGGAATGGTGCAAGTGCATTACGGTGTATCCAACTCCACTTTTGCTAGTTAAATGGTGCAGAATATATGGGCACAAAGTAAGGAGCAAGGGGCAAAGAAGTTGTATTTAGTCACATAATTAGTCACAAGTGTATTTTGGGCGTAACATGAATCAAACCAATCAAGGTTGTCATTTCTATTTCTGTTTAAAAGCCAGTTATGCCTGCACCTGGGGCATTGCTATTTAAATGGCAGATTCAACAGATGGGAAAAGCAAGTAGTTTTCTGACTCTGCTGTCTACCAGTCCTCTGTCCTACTATCGACTCCATTTGACTGCATGCCTCAAGATTGCAACGCACCAACAATGTGCGTGACCACACCTCATTTTTCAGACAAATGGGCAAACAAGTGGGCTCATCTGCTACTTATACAGTATGGGTGCTGGGTATGAAAATGACAACTGCATCAGTCCCAAAGCAGTAACTGCAGTTGTGCTGCTTTGTGTTCCAAATGCACCAAGTGTTCAATGGGGGCTTTAGTTGTTTTGCTGTTGTGGGTATCTCTGAGGCATGCTAACTTCATCAACGAAACAGACACACAAAAAATTAATCCCTTCATAAAAATTGGATATAAACATGCACATCCTGATCTGCTCTGGAATTATTCACATATTGAACTGCGCCACCTGGCAGCAGTCATTCATTATCACCCCAAAAACTGCTCTGGCCTGGGTTCACCTACGCATAAGTAGTAGGAGCTGATATAGATAGTCCTCCTGCATATTTCATCTGCTTCATCCTCTGTTTCATCTTTCTCAGAGCTGGGCTCCCTCGAGGGCCAAACTTCCTGCTCTGATGGTGTCAAAGTTCTTTTGTGATAAACAGTCATTCAGAGCCACATCGCTGAAAATTCAGCTGCTTTCCCGTCTGCCTGGCTGACCACATGTACAGCGAGTGGGCGGATTCCATAGAAACACTAGCATAGCATCCATGAGAACGGCGAGGGAATTAAAAAAAAAGAGCTCAGTGGTTTTCCACAATGGAAAAATCATAGTATTAGTGCCACTGAGTAGAATTACTGTCCAAACTAAAAGGATCCCTGCTTTGTGTCTTTTGAATGTGCAGACAGACTTGTGGCATGAGAACTATTTGATGAGCACAGTGGGTGTGTTCAATGTGACCTGTATGATGAGGGACCACAAAGAGATAACAATGCATCAGATCTCTTTCAGCTACCGAGCAAACAATTTAAAGACACTCCTTACGCACGTATAGACGTCACTCTTGTAAACTTGCTTATCCTGTTTACCTGAATGAAATAACTCAATAATATCAAATCAACTGTTTTATTCTTCACTTTTTTATCCCAGTTCTGCAAGACCCTGTTCTTGCTGAGGCAATAGTGGAGGCAGAAGAAGCCTGATGTATTTTAAAAGATAATTTCTCTGCTTTACCTCTGACGTGGCCCAGATGACCCATTTACAGAAACAGTAGCATTCCTTGGAGCCAATGAGTTGGCCTGTGATGATTGTCAAGTATGCAGTCTGTTTCCTGGACGTTCTTGAACTCAAAAAAGAGCCAGAGGAAAAAGATGCTTGGCGATACCTTCCTTCACAGCGAGTGTATAGACCTCTCAGAGTTAAAACATGGCTGAGCCAGTGTGTTGTGATTTTCTCCACTGGCCTTTTGGTGGATGATGCTTTTAGAAGAAAAAACTGAAGGAAGGAAGCCTGGCAGTGTTGTGGAGGCTGGGATCCATCTGTGCCTTTGCAAGCAAAAGCACTGAGTGAAAACAAAATATCTGCAACCTGCTGACAGCATACTGTGCAGCTTCACATTCTGTCAGAAAAAGGGCTGCTTTTATTTATTCAACTGACTGACTGCCACATCATTCCTGCTCCAATCGCTCCATCTCCTCTTATCTCCTCAATTAAAGCCTCTTCCACTGCAGTAAAGGACGTGCAACTCCAACTGTATGCAGAGCAGACCTCGCCTCTCGAGAACAGATAACAACCCTTTCTTCTCAGATCACACTGGGTGCTTTTTGTGGGAAAGAGAAATTCTGACCACATTATTCATTTCCTATGATCCTCATGCTCAAGAAGTTGAGGTCAACATTTAAAGCTACAGAGACCAAATAAATGGCTTCACAGAGACAAACAACCTAACGGCAACCTAACATATGAGTACAAAACTATTATTCATACTCATGCATAAAGCTGAACTTGTTGTCTCACTGGGCGGTTGTGTTGATAAGGATTCAGGAATTATACCCAGTCAGCATCTCTTTATGGCACCACGTCTAGAACCACCCAGGCGAGGACATATTTGCATGTTATGTATTTACCACTCACTTTGAATCAATATACAAGGTCTTGGGCCTAATTTACATGTAAATCTTTAAAAAAATACAATAGCCACTTTCAACTTGCATGATTAACAACAAATGGAGCTAATGACTTTACCTGATAATGGATGCCGGGGAAACTGTTGCTAAGTTGATCCCTTTATGTACCAGGACACACTTGTGCACTAGTCGACCTACAAAGGCCTCCAAAAGTGCTCTGCTCTGACACAGCCAGCTGGAAACTCACTATCCAGTAATGAGTTTGAGCAGAGATGAAGTCATTTCTACTTCAAGCTAAATGTCTGCAGATTAAAACTACTGCAAGAGGCCATTTGCATTAAGAAGAGATAGGAAGTTTACTTTTGACCTGTATAATTTTGTAATTCCCTCTAAAATATTCAACACAGAATTGTCACACTACATTGATTACATTAAGTGGCAGACACGTCATTACAGGCTTACACAACACAGTAACTATTGGACTTGATGAACTCAGCCCACAGGTTCAAATTGGTACGGCTCAGCAGCCTCCCTGATCCTCACTGTGGGACACATGGTGTGTTCTGGTAAAAATGGGCACCACCTGGAAACCTGAGTTCTTGTGGGTAAAATTTCACACTTAGTGATCATATTTTTTTTCAAACTCTACCTATTCAGCTACATCTGCACTGACAACTCACATGGTCAAACTACGCAGTGAAACCATGCCAACACATTCATTCCTCCACCACACATTGCATTTTTAAATGAGACGGTATTGCCTAGCAGAAATCAAGGAAGTGCATACTCTTTAAAAATAACTTCACAAAAATCCAAATTGATTTCATCTTAAATGCCTGATCATTACGTGTTGGACTAAATACTTAGAGAGAGGTATTTCGTTGTATTTGCACATGCAAATAACAGCTGCATGATAGGTTGTTTGAGCATCAATATTGCAATGTGCATATGTGAAACTGTCACATCGCAGGACCTGCAATGTCAAGTGGGAAATCTTGTGCAGCTCTAATTTTAAAAATAAAAATTTTAAAGTCTAATCCAGTCTTTCCCATTCATTAGCTAAAGCAGTCTAAATAAGTCCATAATTAATAATCCTGTGCTCCGCAATCAGCTCTAGATCCGGCTGGGATGGCCTTGGGTTAAGGTGGCTCGCAGCCATGGACTTGTTGCTCACTGTGCCCTCTCTCCCTGCAGGGACTGACAGGGGCCTGGGCCAGTGCAGCTATCAACTATGGTGGACTGACCTCAATGAGTGTGGGATCTGAGGCGATTTCAGCAACCCACCAAACCCCATCTTGAAACCAGCACGTGCTTTGTGGCGGTGACTTTTTGGCTGTGTCACCACTGTTCATGTCTATATAGCCAAGATGTTAATGATTCAATTGTGTACCCCAAACTTACAAGAGCACAAAGTTCTTCATAGATTTGGCCTCTTAATTTTGCAATAAAATCACACCAGAGTGATGCACTTAACTTCAAAATTTACAAAATCTTCTTTTGTACCCCCCTAAAATCTACAAGAGTATAAAAATTCCTGTAGGCTATTTTTTTATATTGCAGAAAACATATATAAATAAAAGTATGCATTTTCCCATTCAGAAAAGTATGAACCCAGATCCGTGTTTTAGGATTATTTTGAACCTACAAGTCATTAATATGATGGCATCTCCTTCTAGAGAGAGTAGCCGTGAATTCAACATTGAACATTTGACGTACAATGTAGAGGGCTACATCACAGCAGTATCTGCCTTTCCCCCTTCTTATCACAGCTGGAGAAGGTCACTCCAAATGTTGTCACCCCACCCCCACAGAGACGAATTCACATGTCAGTTACTGCATGTGAATTAAAGACTCCAGTGCTGCTGCTAATTTTCTATTCACAGACCCTTACGTGCAGTCAACTGAAGTGAATCCAGGACAGCAGCAGTGGTAGAAGATATTCCTGACTGTGAGAGGACACTGTGAATTTATTTTAGACCGTTGCACAGTTACATTGAGCCGAGCGGTCAAGGAGATCACCAGGTATCATTTTCATTATCAAAACAAGCCATACCACAGCTGTACTACTGGACGCGGGTACTCCCTACATAACCCCTGGCTATAAATAGCCAGCCAATGACAGGGACTGCTGGGATAATGAGTTGGACCAAGGATGAGATCAGCTATAGAGGAAACGAGGGAGATCCACGGCTTCAGGCTCTACAAGGACACGCTGAGTGTGAGTCCAGGCAAGAGACGCCTCTACCTCCATCAGTGTGATGAAAGTCATGAAATCAATAATAAATTCAGAGGGAGTGGAAATTTAGCAATCCTATTAGCTAGCTGACACAGAAAAGACAGGAGCCTTTTCACACGAGATCCATCAGTGTATGTTGATGGTTTGGATTGAATGTATCCACTTTACTCAGTGCTGTAGTCAGACTACCCATCATTACGCTGAAACAAGACCAGCCTCCCTTGGTGCTTTTTGTGTCCTGGACAGCCTGTCCTGAACGCAGCCCAGAATCCAGAGACAGATTTCCAACTATTTCCCCTTCTTGGATGGTTAACCATGAGAAAAACAAAGGGTATAATTACTTACAAACAACATTCACATTCACTGCCTCATAAATGACTGGTGCACTGCTCATATTTGAACTCTTATTTCTACCGACATAATCAAAAGGAACAGAAGCAAGTGAAAGCTGTCATTTGTTGCCTATTTGGTTTCTCTCAAAGGGCACACATGTGCCTTCACTGCAAGGCTGGCCTCTTCTATAAACTCAAGACAACAGCATAAGCTCTGCAATTTGGATCGTTTTACAACTTGACTTTCACTTTTGTCATTATTGAGAGGTCCAATTATGCAGCACAGCAAGCAGTGACCAAAATAGAGAAAGTTTTTTATTCAAACATCACTATTTTAAACAGTGATGTTTCTGGAAAACTTTGGAATTTGGGTTACAAGTGAAAGTTACGTGGCAAGGTTAGAATTACACACAGGAGCTTAGTCAGGATGGTGTAATGAATCATTTAAGGATGTATTAAAGGCATAAATAAAAAACTCTCAAAAATAACTACACTAAGCACAACAAGGCCTTGTTTGACTGCTTCACATGGCAGTGAGCTAATGAGGAACAAATGGCTGGCTGATCATGTGAAGAAAAACCGCTTGCAGTGCACTGAAGTGGTTCCAAAGGCAACTTGCCATTGGCAGTAAAAGTGAAATTTACATAAAATCACAGGAAAACCTAAGCAGTAAGCTAATTTGGTAAATGCATTCTCACACTCCAGGTTTATTTTAGGAAGGAAAGTATGATAACCCCATGAAGGGGAAGGAGCTAGCCAGCATCTAGCTACCATACATAAAGATGTGGGTGGAAAACTTTCATCGATTCAAAGTCTTGTCATATAATGATAAAAGTAAATATTTGAATTGTTAACCGAAATCAGGGCCACACCTACGACTGAGGGCACTGCGGTCATGTCATGTATTTCTAACAGAATTTGAGGTTTAGCAACCTGAGGGTACATGACATGAAATTAAAATTAAGACAAGGTGCGTATTATACTAAAAGGTAGTTTCAATATTTCAATATGCATAAAACTCACTTATTTAAGGACAACAAATAATACATTAAAAACATTTTTAGTAGATATTCATTACTGACTATGTGGAGAAGGCTTGAGGCAGACTTTCATGTTGGTGAAAAAAATGTAAACTTAATAAAATGTGGAAAATCCCAATTTCCTTAAAATCACTGACTTTCATTTTAGTTTCGGTTAACTAAGAGTGGTCTTCTGTAAGCAAGTGCTGTATCTTTGCTGACATTTTAGATAGATATCTGACCATTTTTATCACATTATCTTGGTCTATTCTGTACAAACAACATATATTGCACATCTGACTGTCCTGGGAGTGGGATCCCTCCTCACTTGCTCTCTCTAAGATTTTTCCTTATCTGAATCAATGGTCAAAGACAGAGGCTGTCATATAATGTACATATTAAAAAGCCCTCTGAGCCAAATTTGTGATTTCTGAAATAAAACAAAATAAAACTGACTTGTCATGTCCCTCTACACAGGAGGAAACTCATAGTTAAACATTAAACTACCAGACAGCCCAGGGCAACGACACCACTGTCACTGTATTAAGACTTTCACTAAGTTATAATTAGGGCCAATAAACGGGTTGTTAAAAAGCATATGGGAAGTACAGATCCAGTAAGAATCCTGTTGATCTCACGGCTCTGCATGGTGCAATGTTAGCAAGTAAACTGCATAATTGAGGATGAGTATTGTAAAATGTAAACTAACGTCCTACATACGCTTGTGTTATTTGACTTATTTGCCTAACCTAGACCACACTACAGTCATACAGATACAGTGACACCCTGAATTAGCATAAAGAGACCTGTCCTTTGGCTAATTTTACGACAGACATTGTCGTATCAGGAAAGACACGTCTGCTTCAGAATGAGTCATTAAATACAAGGTACAGAGGCGTTTACCGGGACAGTCAACGCTAACAAGCTGTCATCACAGTCAGTTGTCGCTGCTCCCACTGACCAAACCAACTGATACGGAGACTCTCTCACAGCTTCGTTAATGTCCGACAGCAGCGTTAAACGGCAAAGTTCACACATTTTAACTCAACACACTGCTGAAAAGAAGAAGAAACGCTGTAGACTATGAGAAATAATTGAGTATTAGCCACTAGCTTGTCTCACCTGTTCAGTAATGCGGTGGTGCTGCTGCTGTTGTTGTTTGATCAGGATGCTGCTGCTGCCGCCGCCTCGCGCACGCGAGTCATTAAAGTGTCACCACTGACCGGCCTGTGCTCGAGCCGGTAGGTGGAGCGCGTGAAGCGAGTTTGGCGCAGTGCTCGGGGAGATTTCTGGGACATGTAGTCTGTCATTGAAATTGACTACATTTACTGAAATAAGGGAAATCAACACCTTTCTGACACAGTTGCAACAAAAATGTATTCACTCAAGCGGAACACTTCACCATGTATTATAAGAATGAGATGCATTACCTTAGTACTTTAAATAACTTTAAATAGATAATTTAAATAGATATTCCCATATTGTGTGCTTTGGATATCGGAATTTCCCTGGGGATACATGGAGAACATCACTATCTATCTATCTATCTATCTATCTATCTATCTATCTATCTATCTATCTATCTATCTATCTATCTATCTATCTATCTATCTATCAAGAACAAGAGAACAAAAGAAAGAAAGAAGGAAGGAAAGAAGGAAAACATAGAGAGACCAAAATAAACACAAAGAGAGGCAAAACAGCCAAAAAAAAGATTCACAATAACTTTGAAAATTAGCAAAACCACAAAGAAACACAACATGACTAAAAAAACATAACATTATTACAAAGGCACACAAAATGAAACATAACAACCTTAAAATGGCAAAACTACAACAACAAAAAACAAAAACAAGGCAACTACAAAGAGACACAAATTGACCACAAAACCACAGCAAGGTGTGAAATGAGTAAAGAGAAACAAAAATCAACAACAACAAAAAATCACTATAATGACGTGTGTGTAGCTCCTATGTAGAATGTGGTGGAGCCTTTTGCACGCCTGTGCCCAGGGGCTCATTGTCTCATAATCCACCCATGACAAGATGTATTTCTAATAAAAGATTTCAAATCTATGTATATCTAATATTATTCATAATCCTTGGTCTATGATGAGGTGGAAAAATGTTGGAATAATATGGAATGAACAATTCACAATCTACAGCCTGTAAAATGACCCTAAGGTTACAACAAAAATATTGTGTAACCTTCATGCTTCATGTACAGTGCATACGTTTCCTGCAGAATTACTGTTCTGCTGTCCTGCAGGTTGACTTTGTGTCGAATGTGCTGACAAGAATTTAAAGAAATGTTATTAGAATAAAAACATTTTTTAACCGTAAAATATAGATGTTTAAATACGCTACTGTTCGTGTATATTTATGGATATGCTTCAATTGTGCTCCTATTATTTCCGTTTTCAGACGTTACAAAGTGTGACGAATCTGCACGCGCTCGTCTTCGACTACATTTACCTACAGCAGTGTCATTGAGAAACATGGCTGCCTCCACGGGTGCTGCAAGCGCTGCTGCCTCCGACTTACAAAGTCCAGCTTCGGCTGGTCCGAGTATGGACAGCCCGTCGATTCAGTACAGTATGATTCTGGACCATCTCATCGGGGACAAGAGGCCCATAAAGGACCTGAGCCCCGGCGTTATGGGGGGCCTGCCGGTCCCTGCTAAAAGCGACGAGCAGAAGATGATCGAGAGGGGAATGGAGAGCTGCGCCTTCAAGTCTCTCCTGGCCTGTGTAGGAGGTAACACTGACATTACAGATACACATCACAGCTGTCCAGCTTCACGTGACAGGCAGTTGGTGAAACATTTTAATATTAAACTATTTATTGTACATTAAACCAAGTTCGTGTCAAGCTCAGATGCATGTGTAAACTTTACACACATGATCGATAACCTTAAAGGAGCAGTATGTAGGATTTGAGGGGATCGATTGTCAGAAATATAATATACAAACTTATGTTTTTATTAGTGTTTAATCGCCTATAATTAAGAATTGTTTTGTGTTTGTTAGCTTAAAATGAGCCCTTCATATTTACAATGGGATAAGGTCTTCTCCACCAAGTCTCCATGTTACTACAGTAGCCCAGAATGGACAAACCAAACGCTGGCTATAACATAAGACAAGATAAACCTTTATTAGTCCCACGATGGGGAAACCGTACCTATAGAGCAACAAGTGGCTAGTGGAAAGAAGAATGCGTATAAACAAAGATAGTGTCAAAAATAGCATTAATATAAATAAACAAGGGGGTACTGAACAACATCAACAATAAAAAAATACATATACATACATATGTACATTTTATACACGTTATGTGGGCAGATATAAGTACAATATAAAAAAGATGTAGTGAATATTATTGCACAAGGTTGAAATGTACATATTGCATAGTAGTATGATAGAGGGCCATTTGCATTTTTAAGGTATTCCATTTGATTCTCTGTACTGTTGCTTTATGGGCAGTGATGTTTCTCAGAACAGTGGAAAATAGCTCAACAGTACACTTAGTTAATTTCTCAAGGCTGTAAATATTGTTGTAATATACTGTGCAGACACTCACCTTGGTGTTTTTCTTCTGCAGGGTTTGTCCTTGGAGGAGCTTTTGGTGTCTTCACTGCTGGTATAGATACCAATGTTGGCTTCGACCCCAAAGACCCTCTAAAAACTCCAACAGCACGTGAAGTCCTCAAAGACATGGGCCAGAGGGGGATGTCCTACGCCAAGAACTTTGCCATCGTGGGCGCCATGTTCTCCTGCACAGAGTGCATCATAGAATCAGTAGGTCACACCACTTCTACTCATCATCTCTTCATTATGTGGATGTAAACACACAGCTTCTGAACACGGCTTAAACAAGACTTTCACTATAATCTGGTAAACAAAATAGTGTCATTGTGTGAACATGACACTGCACACAACTGACAGTTTGGTACCATTTAGAGAATTCAATCTAATCACATTGGATTACTAATATGATGCTCTACAAGAGAACTAAATTGAGCTGAATTTCTGACATGTGCTCAAAACAAAGGAAAACATGAGGATTTAATCATTTCCCTCCCTCTGTAGCAAATACACACAATAATCTAAATGCTGATTCTACAAGGATTTAAACTCTCAATAAAAATGAAGATATAAAAATGCTGTTACAAGACTCGGACACAAGAGGTGTGATGAGATTTTTTAAAGTTAGATGATTTGACTTACAACAAGAGTTTTGGTGAAATTAAAGGGCCATCACAGCAAAATGATTCCATATGTTATTGGGAACAGTGTGGAGAATCATGATGACAAATGGGAAACGTAAAAACAGAAAGAATTTCGATTGAATTGGGAGCAGTATTTCTTTGGATTTAATGTTTTAAAAATGCACAGGGATAATGTTGCAGGGCTTCATGTCTTCTTTGGCTTCTCTGATGGCACTCTGACAGAAGTTATTAAGAGAAATGGCTATTTAATGAAATGCTAACCATCACATTGTTATTGTAATTCCATTCCATACCCCATGTTGAATGCTTGAGATGTTTTAGGAACTTCGTGGTATCTGTGTTCTGCTTTTGAAACCCCCTCAACATGGTCTGATAGCGCCATCTGCTGCAGAACTGTTGCTTTTAATCTTTAAGTGTTGATGTGCATAATAAATAGCTCACTGATCCAAATGATTAGTTCAGATAAAGCAGTATGTGAGCTGCTCATTTCAATTGGAGCCCTGTGTTGTCAGCTGATTTTATTGTGCGACACATTTGTAACTCGCCTGTTTATCATTTGCAGCACAGAGGTAAGAATGACTGGAAGAACGCAGTGTACAGCGGTTGTGTTACTGGAGGAGTCATTGGATTTCGTGGTATGTATTTACCTGATATAAACGTACTTTGATGCTTTATATTGAAAAGAGTATATTTATTTGACCTCATGTGTTCTGTGTTCCAGCTGGTCTGAAGGCCGGGGTGCTGGGATGTGGAGGCTTTGCTGCATTCTCCGCTGCCATTGAATATTATTTACGGTGAACCGCTAAAGAGCGGTTCTGTGGACTTAATGACTGCACATGAGGACGAGTCCTGTGAGAAATCCAACTTGTGAATATTTACCTGCACATGGAGGACTGCTGCAAAGCAGAGCTGATTAATTTGGTGGCCGTGACAGGTTCCTGTTTGTGCACAGTGGGCGACACATTAATTTTACCGTATGGACAATTTAAACAAAGCAAAACCAACATCATGAGGAGGAAATCCAGAAGCTGGATCTGCTTCAGTAAAAATGTTGAACACAATTCACCTTGAATCTGAGTCATGACCACCTCAAACCTCAGATTAATGCTGTTCTTGTTGTAGAACATTAGTGTGGTGTCTCTACTCAACCAGACCATATTAAGATTATTTATATTAAACATGTTTTTGTTAACTTGTTCTGAACTTTTCTTTTTTTGGTTTACAAAAAAAACGTCCATGACAATAAAATCTTAAATTGCTTTTTAAGAGTAGTCTTGCTTCTAGTTTGAATCTATGTAAATGTCATTATTTTACGTTACAGAGAAAAATGTTATTGCATCTTAACAAATAGCTCAGATTACTATTTTTTATATTTAATATAGAAATGTTTATTTACTCAAACCATTAAGAAGCACTTGACCCTTGAGAAAAATCGTCACCAGATATGGAAAAGCTGGTTTTCACCAAAAATGGAGTGAATTAAAAATTGTATTCTGAATAGTAACTAAAGCTGTCAGACCAATGTAGTGGAGTGAAAAGGTAGAGTAGCCTGTGATAAAAAGTGCGGTCGAAGTAAGAACCTACATAAGATGGATATACTCATGTAAAGAACAAGAACCTCACAGCTGACGGACAGAAGAGCAGACACAGGCGCACCTCGAGCAACAACGCTCCTTGGCTGCCCCCTGCTGGCCCAGACACGATCCAACACAGCACCACTTCAAACAGACAAGCAGCCACATTCAGGGTTTCATGGAGTTTATCTTTTACTTTACTTATACACCTGCATATTTCAGTTGCTGCTTTATATTTTGTATGCATATTTGTGACTGGAGAAACTAAGTACTTTTTACAGAATTTTTTACACAATTTAACTTCAGAGTGTTCACGAGTTGAAGTACACATGAATAAGTCAAGTTTTAATTCTTTTGAATTCACGTCTTGGTTATGTCATTAAATAGGATATAGAATACAGCAGGAATGATGCACAGTTTATGAAACATTAAGTAATTTAATGTTTTAGACAATCAGATTCCAGTTTGAGCACCACAGAGTCTGAATATTCTTTTCTTCTGATGAGGTGACACTTAACGCTGTTTGGACAAAAGGCAGAAACAAAACATTATTTGGTTTTCAGAATACTGTAAAATGAAAAAGCTCCATTACAAAATATATATTTTCACTTCTACCACCTTCATTATCAACCTCATAAGGAGACGATTCACTACAAAGAGTGGAAAATGTGTGCTTAATTTTAAGTAATTCCCAATATTCCCAAAATATCACATTAAAAAGAATGTTATGGATGGACAGAAGGAAAGCCAAAAATTAAACTCCACTTCACGATTTATTTCCAGTTTCAAATTTACATTCTCATGGTTAGAAAAGACAATGTATCATAAAGGAAAAAATAAGGTTCCTTTTTCATAATTAACTTAAAAAAAACTAAATTATTAAGAAATAATAATGTAAAATATCATAGATATACAAACAGAAGTAATGACTCAGCAGCTGAATCACTACAGTAAAGTGCTCCATGTAGATAATCAGATAATCGGACTGTTCCGGAGGACCACAGGTATCGAGGTTTGTTTTCCAGGGATGCATGGACACTTTATCCTGTTTTAAGGAGAAAGGACAAAGATAGAATTGGTTGTAGTGCTCTGCCTTCAAGACAGGTTAACTATAATAGAAAACAGAGCATAATTTATTTGCCGCCGTCATTAGCATTAGCAGCTGCATTCACTCAGAGGTGTAAGAAGTTCTCTGATCTTAGAGAATTAGCATTAAAATGTGCTTAAACTTCCCAAAAAAGTCCTTATAATCTAGAATGGCCAATTTAAAAGAAGATATCTATTTGTGTTTATTATTAAATTATATGTATTGGTGTCATACTGTGTAAAATGTATAAATTAATCATAATTTATTTGTTGTTTCATATTTATAATGGTCTTAACAATGAGAAGTAGTCAAAAGTAACTAGTAACTCATTTCAGAGAAATGCAGTGCAGTAACAGCAGCCTACCTTTCCCCCCTTTGCATCTGTTGCAAAGTTTCAGGTAGAGGTCGTCCAAAACTCTCTGGGAGGAAGACAGCAGCAACAGCAGACAAAACTGCCAGAGTCCCCAGTATAATATAAGGAAGATTTAACAAGTATGCATCTAAAAAATTAAAAGGAGTGGTTTAGGTTGGAGAAACATCTCAGAGTTTGGGAGGTGAAAATTTGAGAGTTTGTGCATTGGCTTCATAACGTGAAATAAGATTTAACAGCAGCCTAATAAAATACATGTCAAACTAATGGTAATAATTTCTGATGCAAGTCATATTTACTTACCTAGCTCTAACAAAAATGGTGCGATGCAACTTCCCAGCCTGGAAACGGTATTGCTTATTCCTGTTGCTGTGTTCCTGAGCACTGTTGGGTAAAGCTCTGCTGTGTAGGCAAACAACAGGGAGGAACAAGTGGTAATAAAATATTTACCCAACATCTCCAGTGCAAGAGACAGCTTTGATAGACCTAAAGGATAGAAAAAGTGGACCACATTAACCATCACGTTTGCATCAACAAACTATGTGAACAGAGTCCTGGGGTATTCTTTTCCTCATTACTTTGAGGCATGAGTTGAATGAGAAACAGCTGCATCGCTCCAAGGAGCAGGGTACCGATGACAGACAGTCGCCGGGGAAGGTATCGCAGAGCCAACCAGCTGGAGATGTACGCTGGTATCTCCACAGCTGCTGAGAGGAAGCAGCTGATATAGGGGTTAGCATGGAGTTGGGATGTGTTGAAAGACAGGCTATAGTATCCAGCCGTCACAGTGAACCTGCGCAAGACAAAGATAGAGAGACGTCTGAATGGAAAGGCTTTCACTCATATGAAAAAAATTACTGTTATGAAATTGTATAAATACACTTAGGGTGAATGGGGAAAAAAGATCATTTTATCCATATAGGTAGAATATTCCAGAGGAGTGAATTTACGGTGATTAATTTACTCACGACACTAAGCAGAGAATAAGTGTTGTAAGTCTGATGCTGCTGCTTCTCAGCAGATCGAAGGCATTGAGGTGTTCTTTAGGGGTTTTCTTTGTTTCATTAACCTGCAAGATACAAACACATAAATCAAACCCTGTTTGTTGTCTTTTCTCATCAATGTGTTAGGGCTCATCAGCAGTTTACAGAAAGGAAGTGCTCACTATCCATTAGCTGAAAAGTGCAATTCTTGCAGAAATCTAGCAGAAGTTCTTGACGTCAAATCATGACATGCATTTTTCTATGGGGTTCTTAAGCTCTAAGTCTTTTGGGGTTTATGGAGTGTTGATTTCTTGAGGGGTCAAAAATGTTATAATTTACCACCAAATCTTTCTTGCAAAATTATTATAGAGATAATTGACAAGCATCGTCAAGTCAACTCACACTGTAATCTTTAAAGATGACACTTGGAGCCTGAACTTTGTTCCACTTAGCAGCCTTTCTCATCACAGCCTCAGCCTCCTCCACTCTTCCCTGAGAGAGCAACCACCGGGGAGACTCTGGGAGCAACCTGCCACAGTGTTTAACAGAGACAGACTGAGAGAGGCTCTGACTGGATCAGAGGGGCTCAGAGACAGTAAGTAAGTAAGTAATAATATCTCTCTCCTGAACAAGATAATTTCCCTTTTAGCAATGTTTAATCACGTAATCAAGCCTTATGGATGCAGTCTTAAGGATACAGGTACATGCAGTCATCTTAGACTTCAGTTTGAATTTTGTTTTAGCAGGCAAATCATTTTGGAATCTCCAACTGGGGAATGAAAATATGTAAAACAGACGCAGCCTTTAATTTGCAAGCTTGGTCTGGTGTTTAGCTTTTCCAAAACCAAGTTTTAGAATGACAATGAAATACTTATTTTTTTCTTTCAGAAAACACAGTCTTGCCCAATTATTGAGTACGTTTGCAAGTCAGTCTACCATTGTTAACACAGACAAGACTTTATGCTTTAAAAAAAATAGCTGTAACAAATACTGTGAAACCTAAACACAGAAAACAAAAAATAAACATGCACTTCATGGTTATTCACTGTATGTTGTCATGTAGTGAGTGCAACCAACCACCAGAGGGGGATGTAGACCAGGCAAGGCACAGACAAAGCCAACAGGAGATATCTCCAGCTCCTTATGAAGTAAGCAAACAGAGGCAGCATCATGTAACCCAAAGCAAAGCCGAAACATGTGCCCATGGACGAGAAAAGGACTCGCACATTGCCAGTCAAGGTCTCAGCGCCTGCACACACAGATAAAGAAATACAAAGACAGACAAATGTGGTGAAAGGCAAGTGGTAATAAACTTCTACATTTGTCCAAAATCTGACATCATGTGTAAAACTGTGGCAGTATTTATCAAAAGCAAAATTCATATGTACCCAGCACTAAAGCAGATACAAAGTTGGACATCTGTCCCAAACCATTGACAAAGAGGAGGACGGTGAACATAATCCATGAGGTAGAGAAGACTTGAATAAAAGTAAAAACTGTCTGAACTGCCATGGTTGCAAAAAGAACAGGTTTTCTTCCAAACCTACAAGAGAAATTGAATAAACATAAACATAAAAAATGATTAGTAGTATTAGTATTTATGGTGAACATGAATGGCAACTGTTTTTTCTTCAACACTTCCAAGGGGTTGGAGATTGAAATTTTAAAGACACTTCACAATGATTTGGATAAAAATGCCTACTTATTGTTATAACGCATTCAAAGGCTAACTAAAGCATAAGATAATATACGTCATCAGTGTTTAAGGAAATATGATTCTTGGGAAGTTAGCAATACCACAATGTCGAAATAACACACGTTAATTACTTTTAACTGGTAGAACGTGGGCGTTGTCGAATGTGCTCCAGGCAATGTGTTCACTCTCTGTGTTCCAGTCCAACAATGTTCATGCTACTTCATTCCCACAGTTAACGATTCCCCAGTCTTAAATATGTTTTAATCATCTGGTGACCCCCAGATATGATAATGTCACCCCCTTGAGTGCCCCAATCCCCGGAATGAGAACCACTGCTGTATAGTACTGACAGAAATGCTATTTTACAACACCTATTTTTACAGTATGTAAAAATACTGTGCCATGACTCATATTTTATCACAAAAAAGTAAAGAAAAAACTATAAAGGAGCTGAAAGCACATCTACTCTTCCTCCTACTAAAGAATTCTGGTTTTGATTGGCTTTTCTAAAAGGAATGTTATTTATCATGTTTGACCGGTGTACAATTGAATCTCGAGGCACAGCAAGACCTGAAAAGAGTGCTGTGTAGTGTTTCAGTGTTCAGTCAATAGTAAGGCCATATAAATAAGTAAAAATATGTTTTTAAAGCAGCACAGATATTGTTTATAAAGTGCATTGTGAGGAGTTGGAGTTTTCGGTACCTGTCTGCAAGCTGCCCTGAGAAGAAGGATCCAAAAAGAACTCCAATGAAGAAAACTGTGGAGGTCAATGGCTGCTTCCACTGCTCACTGCACACCAGGTCGAACTGGAATATCCATACAGCAACAATAAAACAATGGAGTATATTGACCAGGGGACATCCATGTCAATGTTATGAGCTGAGCCCAGCATCTGCTCCAGTCTCTGGCTGGACATTTGCATTATCACACTGTGTGTAAGATTATAGGCATCCAACTGACAATGAGGCAGCAGAGGAAAGGACTCTGAATGACTGAATGAATGCATTTTCTATTGAGTGTTTCCTCGTCTGAACTGAGTGCTCATGCATCTAGCGCTATGTGCAGAACATATTTTGTATGACCTTACATGACTAATAAGAGAACCATTCCTGAAAACATTCACTCTGCTCACTCAACAATAAAACGGGTTCAACTGACAAGAGCAAGAAAGGCCAAGGTTACATCAAAAGCTTTACCTCAAGACCATGCCAACACAAATCCCTCAACAGAAACATAATCATATTAGGAGACAAACTGTTGACACGCCAGGCTGGATTCCCAGAGCAAGTTGCAACAATTAAACAAATCCTCAAAGGGCATGTCTCTGTTAAAGGTGCAGGAACCTGATCCCTGTGCAGCAGTGGCAGACTCACGCTGTCTGAGGGGCAATTGAGGATAAAATAAAAAGGGTGCATCCACCTGCATTTGTTTGGATACCAGTGTGCTGAAAATATATTAAGTGGCCTGTATGCCACTGTATGTTTTCTGGATTTCAGGGCCACTCCAGAGGGCATTGGATCACATATGTTCCATTTGCTTGCACAAATCAGTGTACTGTATCTTGTTTTCTTCGCTAAAAGGCCACCCTAGAGGGCGCTGTGCCAGATTCTTCACTAGATGGGCCAGACAGTAGGTGTGTCTGGTTGTCTGGCAGGATTCTGGCATTAAGAAAATAAAACAAAAAGCATGTGTCCGGTTTGGCTTTTCAATAAGCCCTGATCAAAGGTTTTAGATGTATCCTAATGCCGCAGGTAAGAGCTATACCTTATGTAAACACACTGCAGAAAAGCAAATAAAAAAACAGGCACATGCAGAGACAGTAAGCTGGCATGGAGACAAATACACAAACTAGCTAGGTAGACTGGAAATAAGTGCAGTGACAGTAACTACAGAAAATGGCAGCATGCTCATTCACAGTCTTGAACACACACACGCTCACCTCAGAGGAGATGGTGGATTGGTAGATGTCTTTGCTGTAGCTCCAGCCATCCAAACAGCCCTCCTGCTCCAGGTCAGTGAGGTTCACGTCCCTGCCGGGAACGAGTCCCTGAGCAGAGAGATTTCTGACCACATCCAGCCTGTACCTGCTGCATCTGCTCAGCTCCTGCTTCCCATTCACCACCTCGCAGACACAGAGACACACACTTTATTAGTGTTATTAGGCACGTTACTTTTGCAATAAACCTATCGATGCATTGTGTTTGGTGTCATGTGCAATGATATGTGTTGCAATATGACATATGACAGCTGTGTCCTTTCAGTAACTGCATGCTTCTGTATGTTTTATAAATCTAACTCAATTACATGAGCACTTTATCAGCCCCTACATGGGAAGTTTTCTTTATAAAGCACATTCAAAAATAAATATCAAACTACAAAGCTATGCATTTCATCATCAAAATGTCTATTATCAAGGAAGGT